>VZTZ01003545.1:388769-452212 GCA_013400955.1 Drymodes brunneopygia | reverse complement strand
CGTGCCTCCAGGAAGCTGCTTCTGCTGCTGCGTTTTTGCATTCGTATAGTAAAGCGGAAATAAGTTCTAGGCGAAGGCTTGTATTTGCACTTGATGTCTGTATCTTGCTTTCGCTGGTACTGTGATTTGCCATTCCCTCCCTTGTTTACTATACGATGTTCCTGCTCATTTCCACTTAGTTACGTACGTGCTCAGTATGTCAATCTTCTCGGCTAGAAATCTGCTTTAGTAGCTGGGCTTCTTCCTGGCATCGTTTTTCTGTGCCAGCTGGCGCTGATCTCACACCGTTCCCAGGGTGAGGCAGCCTTTCACCTCATCCACCAATTTGGTTGAAATTTCAATTCAAATTGGTACTAGCGAAGATCAGTTTATGTAGTGAGGTGGTTTCTAACTCCTCCCCGGGTCCCCTGTTTGGTGCCCGTGCATGCTTCCCGGACCTCCTGCATTATCAGTGTGAGAACCAAGGGGAATGAGAGCTTTCACAATGCTTTGGGCTCGATTTTTTGGTGTTCCCAACCATTATTTTCCTCTGTATTAAACGATACCAGGCCCGAGTAACGCGGATTTCTCGGGGCTGCCAGCAGGTGTCAGCAGTGATTCAGTTACATTTTATTTCCTCTTCCCAGCCCTAGGTTGCAGTGCTGCAGATACTGGGAGTGGGAGCAGGAGCTCAGGTGGAGGAGTCTGGAAGGGTGGAAGGATTCATGGTGACTGGAGGCATAGGGAGAACAAGGTGGGGACTGTCAGGCCATCCTGAAATGTTCTGACACATCATGGTGTTCTGTAATGATGGTGCTGTTTCTTTTCCTCCCTGTATCCAAGAGCCAGGTCTATGAATCAAGGAGGAAAAATCTTTGCAGATAATGGTAGGGAATGGAAAAGGAAAAAGATTATACTGAGGCTTTTTGATTCCCCCCAGACTGAGCACCTGTAGCACATATTTAGCCTGTAGGATGTGAAAGTACCTAAGGAGGCAGTCTTTGCTTTGGGGACCCTGTGCTCCGCTATGCAGTTGGTTTCTGTGTGTCTGTGCATTTACCACGTTGAAATCAGTCACAGGCCTAAAGAGGGTGGGCTCTTTTCTGGTTTGCATTTCATAATTCTTGACCTTTCTGGTATTTCATAAGAGCTTCAGTCGCACATAGAGTTTCTTGTGTAAAGGTTTTTGTTGGCTTCTAATTATTTTATGCTATTCAAAATATTAATTATTGTGATGATTTATGGTCTGGAACTCATTAGTGAAACCTTAGATTACTCTTACTAAAAGTGGATGCTTTTCCCCAAAATATTTTAAGACTTAGAGGCATTAAGAAAGCTTTTTCTGCAAGCTGGGGAACCTAATCACTTCAGAAGTTATGAAATGTCTGCTGCTTTCAAAAAGATAGTTCAAATGTGAACACCATTTTCTCTCGAATCTACCAAAAAAAGGCTTAATTGCCTTTGTTCTTGCTTTTAGTCCATATAGTTGCTATTTAGAGTTTTTCATACTAGACAGCTTAATAAAAAAATGGCTCTTGGGTAGAACGCACAGGAATTAAGTAGTGAAATTCCCAAAGCAGTTGTTAAGTACCCACAAAAGGCCAAAATCAAAAGGCTTAACCAAATTCATCTGTTTTTAAGGCAGTAAATAAATATGGCTATTGCTTGTGGAGGTTTGGATCTATTTTAGTAGGAACCTTAAATATAAATGTCACTTAAAAGCACTGCATGCAGGGGAGGACAGATGGTGTAGTTTATTGAAGGTCTGATCTATTACTGTTTCAGAATAAAGACACCTATAGCTTTTTAATGACTGAAATCTTGCCAAATCAAAATAGGGAAAAAATTTTGAAACATGGCAGTTGTGAAAGGAGAAGGGGAGATAATTATTCACAGTAGCTGTTTGCTCATAAGTTCTAGATTGTTCTTTGGAAGATATAAAATCTGGTATTTTGTGAAAAATGGTGACACAATATTAATGTCAAAAGTTGCTGTCAGCTAAATAAGTTGTGTTACTGTGAATGAAGCAAATGCTATAATTACAGAAACAAATTTATAGGGTCTTGGAGAGGCAGAAGAGTTTTGGAGACCATTTCCAAGATGCAGTGGAATGGTATTCATGACACCCAAGCAGCACCCTTAAACCCAGCCCAGCAGAGCACAAGGCATGTCAGCATTCAGGCTGGTTAATACTTCAAGAAATGCCATATTTTTCATTACAAACTCATTGAACAAAATGCAGGGATAGGATTGGCAGCAGGTCTGAAATGTAGAATTTGCCTTCCTTCTCCAGTCCTTACCCTAAAATTGGACGACTTTGCAATTGAGTTTTTATGCACTCTTTGATCTATTAAAGATGTGTTCTTTTTTTATAGTGCTGGCATTTCAACAGGATTGATCCTTGTCAGCAGCTGATAATTAGTAGTCTTTTGAGAGAGAGTAGCTTGCTCTCTTTGGTTGACATGTTTCTACTCTGATGTTCAAGTTACAGAGTGATTCCTTTCATCATCTGTAAACAAAACAGCAAGTGTTGACACTGACCATCAACAGAGATTGGTATGAGTTGTTTGTTTTCCCCCTGAAGTCGTACTGGTTCTAGCGTGGTACACACAGATGGAAGCTTTGGGGTGGTTGACAGTTTGGGGTGTATGTTGTGGATTTCAAGTGAAAGGGAGGTGTTCACTTCAGCCCAGCACCTTTGGCCTTCTTGGGGCTTAAGTTTCTGACTCATTGTACCAGTGAGACTTTAGGTGCCTGTGGTGTCTTTGGCACCTAAATAGATGAGGACCTTTTTTAGATCCAGGGACACGTATGTACTTCCTGATTTTTTTACTATTAATGTCTAAATACTTTCTTGAATTTGTCCTTTATTAACTGTTGAAATGTTAATTCTTTAAGAGACAGTAGCAAAACATAGCCTCTTAGGCAGCTCTGGGTAGGAAGATGAAGATCACGCCACGATCAGCTGTCTCTTGCAGCAGCCCCCTTTCAGTTAGCACCTCTTCTGGATGGCTTGTTTTTACAGCTGGTGTGGAAAGGCTGTGAGTAAGAGAATAGGCTTTTTGGACTGCATTGGAGGGGGTTTGATTCTAATGTTCTTCTCATCTCCATTTTTTTAGCTTTGGATCTACATAGTATGAAGAATAAGAAGATAAGCAAGAAGAAATTTTCACTTGCCTTTGTAGTATTATTGTGAGTCCTTAAGCAAGAAAATGTCGGGGAATTTTTAATTTCTGATTTCAGAATGAAAGATATTTTACAACATTACAACATTGTCTCATTTAGTGGCAGAATATATGGCAAAATAAAAGCTGCATGACAGAAATATTCTTGGCTCCAAAATCAATTTATTTTGGAGCCTAACACTTAATTTTTCGCTCCTGTGAGGTTAGCCCATTCCATGGCCTATGAAGCCTTGTTAGGTAAATTCATTCATACATTACTGATTCAGCTTAACCTTTCTCACTTCATTGTGCTTTGCATTCTGAGCAAGAAGCCTGGGTGCCAATGATTCACCTCACCCGGGTTTTACCTCATTCACTTAGCCAGTTGCAAGTCTTCATCACAAGGTATTTTTATGTCTCTTGTAAAAGCACCCAGCAGAGACTTGTCATGCCTCAGCTTGAAGAAAAAGATGTTTTACTAGCTCTGTCATGGTGATATCATTTAGCTGATACCAATTTTAGTGGATGGAAAAAGCCTTTCTGTTTTGAACACTAGCCACAGGAGTCAGCATATAGTGACATAAGCTTGCAGAATAAACTTTAAACTCTCATCCCTACTATTGGCTGTGTAATTTCCTTTTATTAACAATATTCTTAGGCACCAAAATATGCTTTACACAGAAAGAAGAAAAATTAAACCACTTTTACTTAGTCAAGAAGAAAACCTTGACAAAGTTTGAAGGATGGAGGAATAAAGGTAAAGAGATGATTTCACTGTTTTTAGGAAAAAAAAATATTTTTTGAAGAAAAAATTGTACTAAACAGTTAAAGAAAAATTTAAAGACGGCCTGTAACATAGAATAAAATTAACAATTTTGAAAGGACTTCAAATTAATGACAAAAGATTCACAGCTCAAGTACTGTTTTTTTGTTTAGAGGCATCTATTTAATGAGGATCTGTGACATTTTTGGAGTTCATTAACGAGAATATTAACTATAAAAATGCAAAAATACCAGGTTTAGTTACATTAATTTAGAATAATAAAGTGCCTACTAGAGAAATAGCAAAGTTAGTTTGTCAAGCTAGTTGAAATACCAAAAACATAGCTCTTGTGGTTCCACAATCCTAAGGAAGAGGCTGAGTTAGTTCCCAGGGGGAATCTGTGTTCTGTAGACGTGGGTAGCAATGAAAGAAATCATTTTTGGACCATCTTGAAAAGATTTCTTGGAAGAAATCGTCTTGGACCCAAGAAAGGAACTATACAAAGGGAAAGAGATGCAAGATGAGAAGACTTCCCAAGTTTCACTGCTACGGCTGTATCAGTGCATACAGCCATCAAAAATGATGCCCAAGTATCCTTACGAGAGGCAGTGAGTATGTGCATTTTGACATTACTCTCCCTTCATAGTTTGCTATGAGTTTTTCCAGGGGGCCATTTGCCCTGTCACAGAATGGGTTGTAGGGAGTGGGTGTGTCAAGTCACAGTGTAAAGTCCAATAGGTTTTAACTTACCAACAGTTTAAATTGTCAGATTTTGAGCTGAGGGGTGTACCAATACGCATTCCTTCCTGTTGATTTCCAGGAAGGGAGAGAGAGGGGCAGGAGCCTTTAGCCCAGGAATGGAATGGGCAGCTGGAGGTGGTAACTTTTTAAACTTCTGGGGAATAAGATTTGCTAGAGTTTGTCTGTCAGCACACTGTGTGTGCCTGCTGTCTGACACGTTTCTGGGTTTAGTAATGTCTCTGAGTACACACATGACTTCCTTTGGAATCTTCTATAATACTCTTAATAGTTGAGTTATGTTAGGTATCCAAAGAGGACTGCAACAAACACTGTAAATAAACTTACTATGTTTCTAGCAGAACTCAGATTGAATTTACTGGTAAGCATGTTGGTCATACCTGCTTCCCTTCTGGGTAGAACTTTGCTGTCAGTGATTAGAGGGACTGGTTAAGAGATCAAGCATGTTCATGTGATAATGTGGCTAACAGCAGGCTTGGTTGATATCAGACTTGCAACTGAAGGAGCTTCTATCCTCATTACGAGAAGCAGCTATCTAGTGGTGCATAACAAAGGGATACAGATTTAACATTATTATGTTATTTTTTTCAAGAACTGAGAAAGTTAGAAAACTAGAATTTCATAATCACTTAAGGATCTGAGTTACTTTTTATGCTTTTAAATAAATGTAATATGGAGAATGTCTTTTATGTGCAGAGATACTGATTGATATTTAATCCTTGACCAGTAATTCCATTCTCTGGAAATCCAGACATACAAGTCTGTATACTACAATTATTTTCTAAGATAGGAGTAGTATTTTCAACTACTAGGAAAGGCAAAACACCTCAATTAAACCATTTAGAACTCATTAAGAATTAGCAGTAGAATAAGCAATCTTTTAATGATGTTAGAAAGGAAGAGTTGCATCATTCATGCATCAGAATAACTTGATTTGTATGGAGCCTAAACTGTGTCAGACCAATGATTTTAATGCAGTGGATGAAAAAAGTACCACTGTACCACCCAAAGGCATAAATTTGAACTTTCTAGAGCAGTTTGAGAACTGATGGAAGTAATGTGCTACACCAAAATACAGAGAGAAAGTATATATGTAACAAAACTTCTATAAATTTTTGTGCATTAAAACTCTTTTAAAGGAACTGTTGTGATTCATTATTGGTGAAGAAAAATGGTGTCTAAATATGTAACTGTTTAGTAGAATGGGTGTCAAAAGCCAGAGCTCAACTACGAGGAGAAGTGTTTTAAAACACTCTAATTTTTTCCTATTGTGCCACTAAAGATGTCATTACATTGCATTTTGAAACAGACTTTTGGTTAAAGTCTTTGGTTGGGTTATCAGGATATTAGCAGGAATTATGAGAACTGCAGAAATCTGAATGAAACATAACTTTGGTTATGAGTTGTAACTTCATGCTGCATGGTTTGTGTAGATCATGGACAGACTTGGTGTTCAGGAACAAAAGCTGTAAAAAGGAGATGTGGGCCTTTTGATTTGTTTGGTTTACAGTGTTGTGTCTGTTGCAATTGGCAACACAACTCTCAGATTTTTGTGCTGATCATATGGCTTTGTCATGATGCTCAAGTGAATCTGTAGAATTCTTAAGGAAAGCAATGGGGTGCAGTGAAAAAGCAGTTCAGATCTGAACCAAGTTTCATCTTTTCTGGATGAAAAGCTTTCTGTTCTCTCATTTTTTGTCTTTTCATTCCCCCAAAACAGTAGCACCAGGTTTGTACTTCAGCCACCTCTTCATATTTTATGAAGAGCGATATTTGGGTTGTGCTAATGGGCTTGAGTTCCTGTTTGGAAAAGGACACAGCAGCTGCTTGATGTTTTCCAGTCACTCCAGCTTCTGAATTTCTTGTAGTTCTCAGGTAACTATGTCTTGTTTGGGTTTATTTTCTGTACCTAAGCATAAATGCGTAATATCCTTAACTTAGGAATGATGTTAATGAAAAGAACATATAATACTTTTTGAAGATTGTTTTGTGGTATGTATGCCTTTTTTTTTGTCTTCAGTGTTAAGGTAACATTTGCTGAACATAGATCAAGGAGGAAATGACATAAACAACATTCAGCAGCTTTGGATAAGTCAGGTAAAATTTTGAGGATTAGCATCTCCTACACTCATTAAAACACAAGTCAGCTGGTCACTGAGCGGGTAATTTTTCATGCTGAGTTAGACATTTCCTTTTTAGTAACTCATGCTTCTCTTCTTTTGAGTCCTTCACGAAGCACTGTATGCTTACATCAGAAACTGAATATTAAAACTTGATTTCTTACTGATTTTATTTTAAACTCTTTCTGTTTCAAGGGCATTGCTTTACAAGTTTTTCCTGGTTGGTTGTCTATAATGTATATAGTAACAAAATCTTCAAAGCACCTAAGAGTACCTGTTCCTCTGCCTGGTATCTTGTAATCTTTTGTTATTATACAGAAGTTTCAGAACCAGGATGACTATCAGCTTTTTGTGTATATTTAGTCAACACTTGTATGTAGAGAAAGATATGCAGGTGAAGCATCATACAAATAATTCCTTGTACTGTATTGCATATCTCATCTTTAAAAAAAATTTTCACTTTCAGACATTTAAATGCATCTCCAAAATACTGAAGAAAACTATTAAGACTAACTGTAATGCAATTTGTGCTGTGAATATAATTACTCTTTTACATCTTCTATCTTCTACTTTAAATATATTACTTTAAAAATTTTAGAAAGAAGGAAGTATGTTTTCCAAAAGTAACAACACAGCATGTGCTATAAGGAAGTCATATTTCTAAGGGTTTTATAGTCTTTGGTGTTAAAAATAAATGCCTTCAAAGACTAAATATTCTATCAGTTGTGTTAATTTTCTTGTGTATCTTGCCTTACTGAAAATTAAACGCACCAGTGTTCTAAAGCATAGATGAAAAATTGCCAGAATAAAATAGTTTTTGAATGTGGTTATGTAATTAACCATAGATGATACAGCATAGTTGGGTTTTTCTTCTAAAAATTACTTTGTTAGGTTGAGGGTAAATTGCACACTAGATTTTGGACAGTTTGAATTAGCACAAACAGGTGCCACTGCTAAATACTTTCTTTCTGCACTTGGCTACTACACAGCAAAGCATTAAAGGCCAGGCTACTTTGAGCTCTGGAGTTCGAAATGAACCACTTTATAGTCATTATAAACAACAGTATTGCTGTCTTGATTATACAGGTTATGTTCTTGAGAAATGATAACTTACCAAGCTACATTAAAAGGGAACTCTAAGACCATAAATTCCAGCATTTGAAGTTTCTTAAGTGGTTTTAAAATTAAAATAGTTAATTTCCAGAAATGGGGAAGTGCATGAGAGGAATCATTACATTGTTCTTATTTTATTTGCTGGGAATGTCAAGTATGTCAAGGTTGGGGTATCCTTGTCTGTCACAGTATTACTATCTTCTTAAACAAAAAAAAAATCCAAATATTGTTAATCTGCAATGTAGCTTGTTGCCATTTTCTTATGTGCTGTGATAACACCCTAAATGCTAAAATAATTTTCAAGCCTATGTCTTTTGTTGGCATTAAGTGAATGACCAGTCAAGATTTCATTTTATTTAGGTTTGTAATACGAATTTTGTATTAAAATAAGAAAAATATTTGATACCTAATTAGTTTTAGTATTCTTTTCACCAGGGTATGTGAATGGCTTTTTAACAACAATGAAGTCACCTTTAGAATACTCCCCATTTTACTAGTGAGGAAATGAGGCCAAGAAATCTCATTCCCAAAAGTTAAAACTACATGGGAAATGCGAATATCCACATTAAGCCACTGCTCTTTTCAAGTGTTTTGATATCTTTATAGTGTTGTACATTTGTTACATATGATGCATTTCCATTTGGAAGCTCTCTCTGTTCTGCGGTGCTGCAAGATCTGACTCCAGTTACTTCACATTGCCATGCAATAGAAAATTTGGACACTTACATCCCACTTTTGTACACTCCTTCATGGCATCACATTGACTGTTGGATCCTTTATTTATTTACCTCTGCTTCTATTTTCTGATTTCCATTGCAATGGCTGTAACTTTCTGTTTCTGATTTTCCCAGTCTGCATGGACTCCCTCTCAGCTATTCTGTGTTCAGCTATCAGCATTCACATTGATGGTTCTCCCAAGATGCCGTGTGGGTGTTAACTTTGAAGCAGTTGCTCAGTTTTCATGACTGGGTGCCTCGTAGCACGGCTTTGCCAACTAGCTGTAATGGCAATTTCAGTAGCACTTTAGAACCCATAGATTAGGATAGGCTTGGTTCTGTGCAGTTGGGAGAGTTTCCAGCTAAGCTGACACATAAGAATTGTAGAGCTCTAAAAAAAGAGGAAATATTGAGAGTAATTTTGCCAGCTTCTGATGAGTATGTGTGAATTGGAATTCTCAAAACTCATGATTTCATGTAGTTTTTCATCTTTATGTTGTTTTTTACTGATAAGGGAATTTTTTGAAAGGACAGAAGGCAAGTTTTGATATAGGCATAACCTTCCTGCAATTTTCACGTTGTTCCTGAAAGCAGTTTTACAAATCCGTGAGGTTATTTGTTACAAAATACTAAATGCAGACACAGCCTTATTATTGTAGTTTTAAATCTACTTTTTTTCAACCTTAACAGAAAAATTCAACTTGAAGAAAACTATGTAACAATTGAGAAATTTATTTTGGGATTTATCTACTGCAGTTATAAGAAGCAGGAAACAGTATTGTAAGGGAAAGATGAATTATGTGCACTGCTGATTTTAGCTGTTGTTTATGGTAATTGCTATTTGGAGTTTTGCCTCTACAAAGACTATTTTGTTAGTTAAGAAAATGTGGGAGAAGTTCAGATGAGAAAGCTGTTACTAGATGGCACAATATGAAATTGGGAAAAAAAGGGTCTGTAAGGAAGAAAAAGCTTTCCATAACATAATTATGGTTTTTCCTTGTTCTGCATGGTAAATTTGTGAAACAGGTACATAAGGTGGCTAGGGAATTCTGTGGACTGATATAATACTGGTACAAATATGGAAGAAATAAGAAATTTCAATATTGGGTGTGTTACTAAGGTAAATACCATTTCTATTAATGATTGAAACAGAAGTTGGCAGTGGTAGCTCAGAACATAATGCCTTTTATACGTGTGGAAAACATGACACCTCAATTCAGTGTCGGATAACAATGTGCCAAATATAAAAAGGGATTTTCATTTGGCATTTTAAGTGCTCATTCCTGCTTCTAATAATGGTATGGGGAAAGCAGTTCCTATTCTGGCTGGATGAGAAAATGTCTATAAATGAAATTTAGTAAGAAAATCCATATTTTTTAACCAACTAATATAGTTTACAGTGTAAGCTGCATTTTCATTGCCTTTTCTACTTACGGTTGACTTTTAAGTGGATTAAATTTTTTTCAGAGAAAAATACCTAATGCCTGTTTCTCTCTAGAGAAGCACAATTCACTTCCTGTCTGTTATAAATCTTGATACTTATTTCCAAGAACATTTCCATTTATCGTTGTCTTTTCTTCATTTATATAGGTTTGTTTGAATGTAGCTTCCAGAAAACATTAGTCTCTTATGCTAATAAATTGTTCCTAGGGTCAGATGATAAGAGGTGCCTTATTGTTTCCACTTTCCTTTCAGAAATACAGTTTTGAATTATAGTACTTAATACCTGCTATTCTGTTCATTGAAGTCAGGGTGATCTGTGGATGCAGTGACATTTGGAACATACCCTTTTTTCCTGATGGACAGTTGCCAACATTCTAAAATGTTTTCTTATGATCACCAAACAAGAGAATCCAGGGTAGAATAGAAAGGTTTGGGACTACTTTGGGTAGAGTATTTTAAGTTATAATTCAAGATGCTGTTTTTTAATTTAAAAGGAAATATAAAAGTTTAGAACAGGACTCTTTTTTATGCTGCCATGATTATTTTAGGATTATAGTTCACTTAGAAATCTGTTTCTGTCATGCAGCTCTTCAGTTTGTATCATGCTGCCATTCAACAATTTACTAAGCAATTACTCACACTAATGGAACAACTTGTGAGTGACTGCTGATGACTGTGAGTAATAACTTTATGGTATAAAAGCAAACTAATTCTTAAAAAATCTGAGGAATTTAGATTGCCCTCTCTAAAACTGGCCAGCAAATAAGGCCTATCGTGCCATAGGTTTAAAATAATATGATGCAGCACAATGAAATGCGTATCATAACTATTAGTAATTTTCCGTGTTGTATATTTACCATTACATTTTAATGAATTTATGTGCTCCAAGGTCTTATACATAAAAATATCTATATGTTTGATTCTTATCACCTGCTCTGAATACTGTTTTTTGTATAGTGCCAAAGTCTTTATGTACTAGATACTTTCATTCAGCCTGAGCAAAATAATGAGAGACTGTCAAAGCTGGTATATATTAAATCTCTGTTTATTTGTTAATGTGTGCTTCAATTATTTACTGATATGATTCAAGTTTTTTAAGGAAAAAATATTAGTCTGACATAAAATGAAACATCAGAAAAGAGCAATCATATTGAAGCAACAAAAGACCATGTTTAAGCAAAAACAGGTTATCTGAGTTATGTGATTTAGTACATGAATTGCCGGGTTTTATAATAATATTTTTGAAAATGTATTTTAAACATGTAAATAAATGCATTAGAAATGCAGAATTTGGAATGCCACAGACCTTTTAAGTGGAACAAGTACAATCCAGGATCTTGGAACCTGCTGTCCCACATGAATATCAGTGGGCTAGCAAGAGTGGTAGTGAACTCAGTACTATGTACAGTATAAATAATCGTCATATTTTGAGCAGCAGGCATCATGACCAGCTGATATTTTCTTTCCTCGGGACCAGTTGTTCCCAAGAGTGCATGGCTGGAGCCATATGATCTTATCAACACATTTGAGAGCCTGACCCAAACACTGACAGAGACTTTGCTGCAGCAATGACTGTCATAGAAGAAAGTCGCCCTTTTGCACAGCAGTTATCCAATGTCTACTTTACTATACTTTCACTTTTTTGTTTTAAGCTTTTTGTGAAGATCAGCCTTGCTATACTTAGTCATTTCTACATTGTGAAAGGAAACCGTAAGGAAGCAGCGAGGATAGCTGCTGAATTTTATGGAGTTCCTCAAGGACAAGGTATATTTGTGCATATTATGTTATCACTACTGTTTGGGGATTTTGTTGTTCAGGTAATTACTTACCTGCTAGCCTCATTTACATTCAGTTTTTCAAATGATATGTGTGAGTGGGTTTTTCTTTCTGTAGTTGTTGCTGTGTCTTGTATAACAAAAATTATCTGTAGGAGTGTTGTTAGATTATGTGAGCTTTTCGTGGTTTTTAATTTTTTGTTCAATTTTTAGATTAATATTAAGTTCAGAATAAAACAAAAGTGTCACAGCCAGTGTTCTGTTAGAGAGGCCTATTTTTAAAATGGCTGTATATAAATAAGATTGCCGAATACTTCTCAATCTGAGACTCTTTTCCTAATTGCTCCTAATGTTCTCCAAGTTACCATGCATATTTGAAATTTTCCATGTTTGGCATATGATTATTTTGCACCACTCTAGTGAAACTAGTCCAAATATTTCTGAAAATTATTCCTTGATTAGGGTAAAATTTTCTTATAGTAATTTATTTGAGACAATATAGTCCTCATGTACTTTGAATAAGTTGTCTCTTGGCACATATCAGGAACCTTAGTAACACTTTGTCACGGCCAGCTTTTGGGCATCTGTTTGGAAACCCTTCAAATTTTACTGGGTTGAAAGCTCTTGTGGAAATTCCTTTCTCTGTTCACACAAGCAGAGCTTAAGCAGAGCTGTTGCCTCAAGCTCATCTGTTGTTGAGGTACCATTTTCATTCAGTTCTTCTTTTGCATTGCAGAACACTTTTTCTTTAAATTGTGGCATGCTGGTACATGATGGAGCCCCGATTTTGCTCCACTTGGGATCCCTGCTATCTCACTTGTCTTTATTGTCGTTCCTTTTATTCTGGGATGGTATCAAGTTGAGTTAGTCAATGGAACAAGAAGACTTGTCTTGCCTCTTACTGCCTTTCATACTCATCTCTAGGTACCACAAATGTGAAGACATAGCCCAAGTTAAAAGTAGAGGGAGAAACTATAGAAATGAGCCAGAAACTGTTTCAAACTCAAATGATTTTTTCAGTCTTCAATTTTGGGACTAAAGCTAGACATTTTGTGTGAGGGTGTTAACATTTGCAAACCAGAAAGAAAGGCTTAAATCCTAAAGCAGGAATTAGCTTATTTTGCAGAAGATTTACTTGAGATGGATTTATCATGTGTTTTCTGCACGAGCTTTGAAATCCAGGGTTTTTGCATCTGAGCCTGTTAATGACACCATTTGAACTACTATGCATGTGTGTGTGTATGAGTGTATGTGCAGATATATATGTGTTGGAGGGTGTGTGTATGTATGTGTAGATTCACTACAGTAGGATAGGAAGAGCACAGTCAGGAATACTTGCAGAGAATGGGGAAGGCCTTACTTGAAATCAGGAATTTTTTGCCAGAAACTGCTGGCTAGTTCTAAGGCAGCTCATTATGGGAAGACTGACACATGAGGTGGGCAAAGAAGGAAAGAGATTTGGGAGGAGCTGGAGGGGAAGGAATAATGTGCATCAGGTTGGAGAGTAAAATAGTGTCTTCCATGTTACCTGTTGCTGAACCCTGGTATCTGTAATTCAGTCATGTAATTTGTCAAAAGTCTTGTCTATTATACCTAAAAAAATATATTATTAAGCATTCTACCAGCTGACCCATGCAAAAGATGAAAATCTATCACTCTTGCAGATTAGCGTTTTGGTCAGGTAGTAGGAAGTTTTATTGATTTAAAGGATTAAACATATGGTAGATTTTCTAGTTTTCTACTTGGTTTATTAAAAGAAAATAGTTAATGCAACTATTTGGTGCATAAATTGTACTTTTTACAGTTGAACATCAGTGTGTCTTCATTTTTCACTGTCCAGCTTGCAGTGTTTGGTTCTGGATTTGTAAGAGTTGTAAGCACATGTTCAGCTAGTGTTACATAATCTGCTGTCCCTCTTTTTGTTGTGATTAACAGCAGCAATCCTTGCTCTTTGGGATGCAAATAACTATCCTCAAAATTATTATTTTATCTTTTCTATACTTTAGTTCTGTGTGTGTGGAAGGAGGCATGCTAGTGTCTGAACTCACACCATGTGGGATTTGGTTTGTTGGTGTTAGTGAAACACAGGGATGCCTCAATAGAATTTATATATTACATGTAACAAAATATCGTGTCAAAAGTAATAGCTAAAAGATGTACAATAAGTAACATGAAGCATGAAACAGCTTGAAACATTACGTTAAAAAATTAAATACTGTGTATCCTCCTACTTAGTGATCCATTCTGTGCTTTTTCTCAAGTAGCAGAAAAACCTTGGCAGAAAAAAACAACACAAAGAACCACCAAAATAGAAAATTAGCCCAACGTCTATCATTAGCTAATTGAAGTTTAGAGTGTTTTAATAAGTAATTCAAATTGGGGGAAATATTTCTTTTCATTTTCTAGTTTTAACCTGATTACATACTCTCAAAATTCTGTTAGCACTGGTATTTTAGGTTTGCTTTTAACACAAAAAATTACTTATTGCTATTATAATGTCTTGGCTAGGACAGAGTGCTATAATTTTGAAGAAAAAAAACCTTTGGAAATAATGTGCTAGTAGGCACAGACATTATTTCATACTTGCTAAATTGACCCCTTGAGTTAAAATAAGCCTTCCTTTTATGAAGTGTGTATTGAGGGTGTTTTAGGTACAGAGCAGTAGGTTTTGGTGGAACTCCTTTTGTCAAACTGAAAGTATAGAGGTCGGCTCAGGAACTGAGGCCCAGGGATCATACATTTCAAGGCTGACTTGCTTTCTTCTGTCACTTTTTCTTTATCAAATACAAGGAGACAGCTTTACCTGTGTCATCTGCCTTGCGTGGTCTTGTTGCTGCATGTTAGTGAAACAGGTCACACTTTGTTCCTTAATATTTCAGGAATATTTTCTCTTCAGTTTCAATAGTCAGCAATCTACACTCCATCTATGCTTTGGATCTCAAGTGTATGTGAGCAGCTGGTAATGTCACAATAATTAATTAGAAGTTATTATCCTGTTTATGTGGCTTTGAAATACAGGAACTAGATAAGTGTTCAGCATCAGCTAAGACCAAAAATGTGGATATAAAAGCACTACTAATTATAAGTAACTTTAATTTGTTCATGGAAGTGATGTCTGAGTAAAACTTTTCTTGTGTGTAGCTGAAAGATACCTTCAGAGGTAAATTGAATGCTCTAGGATCAAATAGGCATGAGTTATCTGGCAAATGTTTGGCTAACCTGTTTTTAAAATGCTTAGTAATTGTGATTTCTGCAGTATCCTTATGCAACCAATTGCAGTTTTTACTGTTCTCATCACTGGATTGCTTCCCGCTGCCCCCAGGACTGACCTAAATCTTTATTTCTGCAAACTAAATACATGAAATATAATTATGTCTGTCTGTGTGTGAAAAGGAATCAATTTAAGGACTATTATCATGCATTTCCCTACTTCTGCTATTTTTTTTTTTCTTTTCTAGAATAAAATAAAAAGGATTTAACTTAGTCTGCCCTCCTAAGTCTTATTTTCTAGCACCTGGAGTTACTGCAGTTGCTCTCCTTTGGACTTGTGCCAGTGCATACATCGTTTACAGACATCTTTACTGATGTCTAATTTCCCATGTTAAACAGAGTGCTGCAGCTTTATGAGTGTAACCAGGGGAACTATTAGTTGTATACAAGTGGAACACTTCTGTCATGTGCCATGTATATGGCACCCTATGTAATACCTCCTGGAATGATGCTGTCCCCTCAGCAGTGAAGTATTATGGATAGAGTCTGTAGCCTGTAAATCACATGTTAAAACAAAGTCACTGTACTGTGCATTTGCTTTTTCCTCTCTAAGTATAGTACTTTGTACTGGCCTTCAGCTCATTTCATTCTGTCTCGGTATCAGGCAGTTTTTCCATTTTACTTGTCTGTTTTGAATTGTTTCTCTGTGAGCAGTTTCAGCATCTACAGTTCAGTGTCATCTACTGCTTGCATAAAAATTAATACGTTATTCTATCATTCACAATATTAAAGGCCTGAATAGCACCAAATGCAGGACAGAACTCGGCAGTGTTCTACATTTACTTATAGTGAATTGAAGACCAGTGTCCTAATAACCTAGTAGAGTTGAATTTTTTTTTTTCCAGTGAAGTCAGTGGTATTATTACCATAAAAAAATTAAATGAAGAAGGGATCCATTCTATTATCAAGATCCTGTTTGCTGAGTTATTTTTAACTTTGGCGCTAGTTTTGTAAACACTCGCATACACTTGCCCCTGACTGATAAGGGACTGGTAAGTTGTTTGGAGCCAAGTGCTTTGCAATCAGGGACTAGAGCTGTGTTGTAAATAGGTTGTGGTGCCTAGTGTTTATTTATTGTGTTGAAGCGAACGTTTACATATTCATCGCAATTTAAACTTTGCAAAAGTCAACGTTTTCCGAATTTTTTTCTTAATGGATAAAGTCATATCAAGTATATGTTTGTTCCATTTTAAAATTCTGTGCCCTACAATCTGAAACACAGGAATAAACTAACTTGAAAATTAACTTTGGGTATATTTAGCTCCTTAGCAGACTATGTGTAATGACAGTGATCTGCACAGTAGCATTTCTTCCCTCATGGTATTTCCAGATCTGTGAAGAGTTAATAACAGCCTTTTGTAGAGCTGTTGCTGGATAAACACTAGAGGGTCAAAAGCAACTGTTAGGCTCTTCCTACTACACCAAATAACTGGTCATATCATGAAAGTGCTCTGTATATATGAGCACTGGGTTGGAGCTTCAGATGAATTTTATAGTTTAGTTGCTTTAGGTTGAGGTAATAGTGCTGTGGTATGAGGTGATCTCAAAGTGCGTATTTCAAATCTAAAGAATTAATTCATTATTAGATATTTTGGATCTGTAGGATATAAACTCTGCCAACAAGAACTGGTAAGATCTTGGTTTATATGAAGAGCCTAAACTTTGTTACTACAGATAACTTTATAGAAGGAGGCATAGTTCGTACTCGTAAACTTTTTTATAAGGCAGAAGGTGTCTGTTTTATCAAAAGTAAACCTGATACTCAGTAATTGTCAAAATATATTTAGCTACAAGCAGAATGTGAGAGAAACTTTCTTATGAAAAAAAAAATTGCCGAGGTTAACATAGCACAAACAACAGCTAGTCATGTACATATGCAGATCCCTGGGGTCTGATGAAGAAGCTAAGTAGTTCTGAGAATGTTAAATGGTTTGTCTTAAATATCCTACTTTTTAATGATGTCACCTCTCTTCCCAAAAATTTGCATAAAATTTCACTTTCTGCATAACTGTATAAGTTAAAGTTATTTGAAAGCAAATGCTTCTTAAAATACATAGTGGTTTTGCAGAACAGCAGAGGTGAATATGCCCTGGTTTCTTCTAAGCTTAAAAAGGTCTACTCTTGAATGACAGTAGGAAATTCTAAGCCACCCATCTTTGCTGTATCTGCCTTAGTCAGGCATGGTAGGAAAGCTCAGTATACTAGCTGTTCCTAGGTAAGCTAAATTAAGCCATCGACAGTTGTTCAGTCTACTGGAGTCTCCATCTTCTTCCAGAGGTAAATACTGTGAAGTTTTCTGTTTCCTTTTTTTCTTGTACCCTGAGCACTACTTGCATAGTCCCAAGAAACCAGTCCTTAAAATACAGCTCATAAATAGGCAATAATGCTGTGTTTTGCTGTCAGAGATCTACTGTTTGGAAGGCTTGTAGTGAATGATTAGAGCAAAGTTTTCATATTTATTTTATCCTAACAAGTTGCAATTGATAATGCCACTCAGCAACAGTTGTTAGGTATGGAAGATAGGCATGAGGCATTTTCTCAACTTGCATTCCGCAGAGATCACGGTTCTATTAATAAAAGCCATACAAGACCTCTCCCAGCTTCCTGGATACAATAGAGATTCATTTAGCAATGACAGGAATACTGTATGGCATACCTATTCACCAGACCACTTGGTGTAAGGCACCACATTTAGCATTTGTTTTTCATTTGCAGCACGTAAGCTAATGGTGTAAAAATGCTTAAGATAGTGTGAATATTCTTTTTTGAAAGTTTAGAAGGGGGGGCTTTTTTGATGGAGCTCATAACTTTCTCTTGTATGCCAAATAACTTTGCCTCCTATGACAAATGACTGCCAAAGAAGAGTCATACTTCAAAATAAAGCCAATAAGAGATTTGCTTTGAAGGAAGAAAATGACACCGCATATCAGACAAATACCATTTTTTTTTAAGAATATATTCTACCTTGAAGAGGTTTTGCTCAGAGTTGTTATGATGCAACTAAATTGGTATGTCCCTGACTTATTTGCAGCAACAGAAGGCAAGAGCATCTGTTGGCAAGCATGTTACTTTTAATTCAAAATTTACATTTTTTACATCCCTCATCTTAAAGAAAATTTCTGAGGCTGCAGAAACTTCTAGTGAGTATATATGCTGGATCCTGTTTACATGCTTGCCTCCCTGAAAGAAACTGATACAGCCTGTCATGCGGATTTGTTTGTGAGGTTTTTTTCACTCTTCAATGTATGTCAGGACCTCCTTGAGGTCCACCAACTGCATTTTTTGGTTGGTTTAATTCAGATGTGCCTCCTTGAAATGTATTTTTTTCTGAAGATGGACCTTGTCACCAGTCTAGGTCCCATTCGCTTGCTTGGAGTGTACACTCTAAACTCACATGGAAGTACCCTTCATCAATTGATTTCAGTATTTTTCTGTGTGAAATGAATAATAAGCTAATAAATAAGTACAGAATGAACATTATGAACTCTGATGCAGCTTAAAACCTGAGGCTTTAAAGGTGCATAGCAATAAGACTGAAAAGCAATCCTGGAGCAATCCATCTGCAAGGCTTTAAAGAGAAATAGTGTTAAAGAAAATATGCAGAAAACTGCAGTATTGGCTTGGGGCAAACTCAATTGTACCATCTGTGCAGGTCTTTCTTGCACTGGTGGGGCATAAAACAACAGGGGAAGACCAAAATAGCTTATCTCCCTGAAGGTGATGTTCCTCCCTTCAGCCCCAGTGTTCTTATGGCTGGGGTTTTGCTATTCACATTCCTCTTTTGTAGGGGATGTTCTCAAACATTCGCAGTGCAGGCAAACAGCGAGTGAACTTCTGCCAGTTAGATGATGATGGCTTGGGGGGAATTGCATTGCATGCCTAAGGACTGAGCTCTGCTCATGACTGCAGCAATGCTGGCCATAAATCCTTTGTGGCATGCTGCATCTGTTGCACTAGTGGATTTTACTCTCTGCCATGTCTGGAGTCTTTCTGGCAATAGATACGATCTCTCTCTTTATGGCTGTTCTTTCACTGGAATTGGCTGAAGATTCTCTCTGGGATGCCCTTTACCACTCCTATGCTGACTGCTGGTGTCATGCCTGTGTCTTTCTGTCAGTATCTGAAGCTCAGACCTCCTTTGTAACTGATTTGCTTAGGTTCTGCCGCATGACTTTTGTGATTTAGTTTAGTTTACGTATTAGCAAATATTCTATGTTACTGCTGCCTATCTGTATGAAGAGTCTGACAGGTACACATTGCAAACAAGCCAAGAAATGTAATAAATGTGTCATTGTTCCTTATTTGACTTCTGGGAGGCCTGAGACAAAGCCTTTGTCGTATCAGAAGTTTAAATATTTTTTTAACCTTCAGTTATGATTCCCAGCATTCAAGGATACAAGGTAATAACTATAGAAATCTCAGGAGAAGAGGCAGGAAAATTACTAGCCATCCAGCCATGCTGTTGCTGACATCATCATCATCATCATCACCATCATCCTCAAATACTACTACTACTACTACTACTACTGCTAATTTGGATTTCCAGCTAAGAGTCAGTGATGAGATTGTGTTAAGAGTAAGAGTATGTAATAGACATTTTTAGGGCTTTTAATGGTGTTAAGAAATGTCATTTTATACTTAAGTAAGTAGTGACCATTAAAGTATTATCTTCATATCTGCTGGTATTTGTCAAGAGGACTGGTTGGTGACACCTGGATAATGCCTAAGCTTCTGGTTGCCTGCTAATGACTTATATCACCACCACACTTGCCATGAAGTATGGCTTGATGCAAGAATCTGTTTAACAAACAAACAAGAAGTTGTTCCAGGCCTTCCCCTGTTGTGCTCTTAGGGTCTTATCCCTGTACTCTTATGATGCATTTATGTTCCTTGGCATTGAGCTGGCTCTGCAGAATGTAACAGTGACACCACTGTGGCCTTGTATTTGCTTGTGTTGCTGTTTTTGTCAGTAACCACAGTTCCTCAGTTCTTCCTAAAATTTCCTTCATCTTGGCCTCTCCTACAGGGAGGAATGTTCAAGATTTCTTCTGGTTCATTTTTGGCAATGTGAAATGACAGGCCAGTCCTGGGGTACTGGCACTGAGCCACGGGGAGCCTGTCTGTCATTTCAGCTTCATGGTTATAGGGTGTGGATCACATGAGCAGGAAGAGTCAGTTTCTAGTCCTGTTCCAGAATTTAGTGTGGCAGGTTCTATGTAGTCATTGTGACCCCATAATAATCCTGGTCATGAGGACAGAGTAACCTGAAAGTACGAAACAGTTTGGGAAGCAAGGTGGGTCATCAGTTTGCTGGTTTGAGAGGGTTGCAAACAAGATACTGATCTGTAACATTTGAAAATGGTGCAGTTTTGACCAATTTTTCCCAAGGTAAATTATCATTATAGGAGTTTGTAGTGTATTGCATTGGGATGCATCATATATTGAAAGGTCAAGGGAGTTTTGGGTATTGTTGGTTTTATTAACACATTTTTTGTGTGTTACCACAATTGCATCTCTGTTGCCGTAAAAACAGTCTTGAAAATAGAATGAGTTCCCTGCTGAAAGGGAGGAACAGAATTTACTTCCATTTTCATTCCCACATGTTAAGAACTGCTGCCCTTTAAACTCAGAGTACTGACATGGAAATGTTGAAACTGTACTGACATTTCTTTTTATAAAAATCTGGAATAAGATTTTGAAAGTTTCCTTTAACACTTCTTCCTCTGGGTTATAAATTTGAACAGAACTAATTATTAATAAATGTAACATACTGCTTTATTTAAAGCTTGCATGCTAAATTAGGTCAGAGTTCCAAACTCATTAGTAAAGTCCTGTAGTTTCCTTACTCTCAGACTGTAGCATCTGCCCCTTCCTCTGGCTGCTTTTTTGAAGATAACTGCATAGCTTCCATGAGTAATTGTAATCTAAATGCTGTCCCTAACTGCTTGTTTGCCAAGTCAGAAAAAATAATGCTCAACTGTATTTTTTATATGCTTGGACACCTACTTAGGTTTTCTGGCAGATTTTGGAAGTATTTAAATGTCTTCTATAGAGAAAAATCTGAAGAACAGAATCTCAGGACGAGGCCTTAGGAGTTTTGTAGTTTTGAATGTTAATGGTTTTATTACCTAATGAAGTTGAAGGATTCTGATTCTTGTTTTGTAGCTAATGTAGTCCAGGGCATAGATGGTAGACATGAGAAAGATCGCATAGCAATTCCATGTCAGAGGTGGAAGTGAAACAGCACGGTCTTCAGCCTTACTCTGTGTTTTTAACCATGTTCATTCCCTCATCTCAAGTACATTTTTAACATCATTTCAGATGATTTTTTTATGCTGTTTTAGTGCTTTTTTTTTTTAAAAGCTTGTATTTGTGAACTGTTTTAATAAGACTTTTTAATGGTTTTTGCCTGGAGGATGAATGGTTTGGCCTAGCAGAATTTAGTGAAAAGTTCCTTCTAGGCTCCTGAACTGGATAAGCTTTGCCTTCTTTAAAGCACAAAAATGCATATTTTTATAATGTCCTCTAGAGTATTCAAAGTAACTCAGTAAGTGGCAAGCGTCTATGGAATATCTCTGTGGAATAGAAATACTTTTCCTGTAAGCCATGCTTTGAAGGTGAAAGATTTTGGGAGTGGTCTAACTGCATTGGTGACTCGTTGCTTCATGTGCAGTTGTCTGGACAAGAGAGCAGATGATGCTGACTCCTGTGGGAATCTGCCTCTGGAGCAATGGCAGCTGTCTGTGTACCTGCTGATTTCCTTGCTTCTGCTTCCAATAAATGTGGAAAGCATTTGTATGAAGTACTTCCAGCTTTGTACCACTCCTGTAGAAAGAGACAGATTCATTCTCAGCTGACAACCTCACCCACAAAACTCCTACAAAAAAATGTAGGTTTTTTTTCTTGCCAGACCACTGTCAATTCCTGCTCTGCAGTTCCAGATGCTTTGCTTGATCCTGATTCTACCACCTTCTCCTTAGAGTCCTAGAATTCCATTCCAAATGGAAATTTAAAACTGAGATGAGCCTTGGAGCCATAGCAAGTTTAAAAACTGTCTGTGCTTATTTGTCACAGGAGAATAATGCGCAAGCACATGCGTACACATTCCTAGTACTCTTTCCTGTTAATTGCTCTTCCAGTTTTTATTTACTTGGAAGAAAGCACTACAGAGAAAGTAGTATTAAAGTGATATATTTATAATGCCCCATTTATAATGAACCCTTTTGTTGAAAGCTCTGTTTCAGATTTAAATGCAGAGTCTGATTGCTGCATATGTTGAAGTGTTTATTTCAGTTTGGGAGATACTCTGATTCATTCAGATAGATAAAATCTGAGGAAAACAGTTGTCTGAAAGCAGCCTAATGTCTGTGAGAGTGCTGTTTTATTCTGTCTTGTGAGAAGAGCAGTAGCCCACCTGCTTCTGTTCTGTGAAGGGTGTAGCACTTTTCCAAGTAAGGCAGTGCTCATGTGCTGTAATTTCAGGGTGAAAATTGCAGCTGCTCCTTCTTCCCCTCATCCTATCTAACTATAATCTTGCCTCTGATTTTGTCTTAAAGAAAACCAAGAGGGATATAGAAAATTTCATTAAATATCTGAGCATTATTTCAGAATTTTAGGGATTTAGTTTTGTCAGATACCTGAAAAGAGTATTATTGAAACTCAGTAAAGTTGATTTGCTTGTTAAAAATTTAAAAGTAGCTAGTTTATATATCTGTAGAAGAGCATAATGAGGAAATACTACAAGGGAATGCCAGGGAGGTAAAGGTGGCATTTTAACATGTTATTATTACAGAGAAATCACTGTCTTTAAGCATGATGGAATTTTATGATGGGTTGCTTCTCTCTGCAGATTTTTGTTGTATAGTATCAGCCTGATACATAATAATGAACAAAAAATTCTATCACTATTTGGTTGGTTTTGTTATTATTTTTAAAAAATATTGATTTGTGCTTCTTCTGACAAGACTACAGCCTTACTTTCATGACGGATCAGACTTTCAAAATAACCTTTCTTTTTTTAGTCAAAACATGCTTGTGTTCAGGACTTAGTTTCTGTTGATATTTGTAGGATAACTTGCCCCCTATTTAAAAAAAAAAACAAGAAACAAACCGCAGGAAACCACTAGTGCTTCATAGTTTCATGGATTCTCCTGAATTCTAAAATCAGTCTTAACGGAACGTTACATATGAGTAAAACAATAATTGTTGTTACTATTATTAAAAGAATTTCCATTCTGATAAAATAATTTTGGTTTTCTGTTTTAGGCTGCTTGGTATTCAAGCAGCAAAGCATTTGAATACTTATGCTTTAAGAATCTGTTTATTTTTTGTGTTAAATGATTAAAAAATTAACACCTTCTTTCCATTTAAATCTTGTAAATAGTTAAGACTCATGCTGTAGCTAAGCTGATTCTTTCTCTGTTTTAAAAATAGAAAATGCTGGAGCAGTCCTTCCCTTCCCCCACTCTGTAGTCACTAGTCCAAGCTAGTAAATGTTACTGAATGGATTTCAGTGTTGTAGACATTCTACAGTAAGTACAGCAAGATCCTTTGTGAAAAAGCGAAAGGAGGAAAAAAGGTGGTAGAAATCATTTGTGGATGTTCGTCAGACCAGAGTACCTGCACCAATGACAGACAGGCTTTCCTCGAGAAACAGATCATGGCAACAAACACTGCTGTTCAGAGGAGCCAGAATCTCCCCAAAAGACGCCTAGAAAGTGTAGGGGAGTGTCCTGCAAAACGGAAAGCTGGCTGGGGTATTCTGACCAGCCAAGGTTAGTATAGCAGCCATTTCAGAAACCGGGTACTGAAATATGCTAAGCTGACCCAATTTATGATGGTCTAGCTATAAAACTGATTTTTGGGCTTTTTTTTTTCCTAGCTGTAATGTAAATGCATGCTTTTGTTAGTGGCACTTTATTGTCTTGCATGGGTTAACACAAGGGTGCTGAGGCTATTTTCGTTCTTTCTGCCCTCTTATCAGCTGATCTAAAATACCATTTCTTGTTTATCTGCCCTATTTGTTTTATGCTGGTGTTTAAGGCTTGACTTTCCATGTTTTTTCTGTCCTGTCACAAGGTGACTGGATACCGAAGGTTAATTGTTTACTATGGGGAAGCAGGGAATGAAAGGAGGGGGAGGAGTAAACTTTACCTATAACTTTATGTGTAAGAAATCTATAGACAGCTGAAATGGGGGGCAATAGACGAACACAGCTGACAGAATATTGTTCTGTACTAGGATACTAAGGACAAAGATATAATTGTAAGGCTTTGCGTAGAGGAGTACTTAGGAGGTATTTAAGTTGCTGAACACTGACATTTTCAGCAGTGAGGAGCAAACTCTGTTAGAAGTGTTTAGAGCTCCTATTGCCTGTGCCATATTTTCCTGTAATTTTTTTTCTCATAATCTGTGTAAAAGGGAGCTTTGAATAATTGCAAGAGTCTTAAGAGGAATTTTTCAAAGAGTGATTATAATCCCATTTAATATTGATAATAACATAAGGTTTAGAGTGAAACAAGAAAAGAAATTAAGGAAGTCAGACTTGAAATTCATGATAATATGGTATAAAATAAAAAAATGGAGATGTTAAAAATAGTCAATAAAGGGAGTAGACAGGAGTGACTTTATATATTGTGCATAAAGAAACTGTGACTTTCCCATGTAAAATATAGCTATATGTTATAGAAATCAGAGTTATTCTTAAAAAACCTTTGATGATTTCCAGTATTGACGGTTTTAGAACTCAGCAATATTCAAGAATTTAAGCACCAGTTTCCCTTTCTTCCAAGTAAGCATTTGAATACAATGGTACTGTATATGGTTGTATATGATTAATACTGGTATTAATGGTTAATACTGATTTATAATCCGTTTTAATATGCAGAGCACCTTTTCCCTCATGTTTTTCACTGTTTGGGCTAAAATTTCCTGACCTAAAGAAACTTTTATTTATGGTCTTTTTAGCTCATTAGGTCAGTAGTTTAAAAACAAAACAACTTGGATGCTATCCCTCATGTGTAAAGAAATTTCACAACAGTTTATCAGCGTTAGTACTAGCCACTCCATTATATGGGTGAAGGTTAGACTCTCTTGCTACTCTTACAAATAGCCACAATTAGTCTAGTTTTGTAATTCTCCGAATCAAATAGGGAAAGTAAAATTTTCTGAAGAATTCATCTTAACAGGGTATAGCTACTTAGAGCCTCTTTGTGATTGCCATACTGGGAATATATATTTATTGATAGACATCCTGAAGTACTGAGAGACTTCTGTTGAAATAAGGCTTCTGATTGTTGCAGTTCACTTGAATAACAAGTATATCTTTTATCAAATCTGAAGGATGCTTTTTTTCCTTCTTCTCTATTTAATCTGTGGAGATATCCAAACCTGACTTGGCTTTACTGGCACCCTTGCAGAGCAAAGCAAGAGAAAGTCATACTGCAATGCAGTCTGTAATTAAATAGGCAGATTGGAAAATGGACTGAAAGTGATGCAGAGGGTGGAATGTATTGTAAGATTGATAGAAGGGTGAAAGGATAGAGTTAGAGTAGGAAAAGGCCTTCAGCCTACTGGCTTGAGAGGCCACAACTCCAAAATCTCGTGGATGTGACAGAAATCCACACTGGGCCCAGCTTTGCTGCACAATTGCTTGCTACTTTTAAGGCTTGGGATTAGGCCCTGTGCTGCATTCACTCTCAGGCAGACTGGGAAAATATGGAGAATTCTCAGCACAGTTTGGGAAAAATTGTTTGTGCTCTGGATTAAGGCTGACACTGTGTTTGACCAGCAAAATTATTCCAGACATAAATCTTTGGAGTCTGAATCCAGCTCAGAATGTCCATATGCCTTTTCTGTCACCTTCTAGTTGGGAAGGGGATTGAAAAAACCCTTACTGTGTTTTAGTGACTTGTCCAAGGAAATAATAACAGCCAAAGATTATTACCAGCTGCTCCTCCTACTCAAGTCAAATCTGATGTGGGTCTAATAGATTACTGAATTTGGAGATTTATGTGATTTTACACCTTGCCATTCTAGCTAGGGCACATAGGCTTTGCAAGCTACTTTAGGCTAGAAAATATCCAGACAGTTGATGATGCTTCAAGAAGGTGGAAAAAACAACCCGTGCATGAGCAATGGACACAGAGCTGTGGCTGTGCTTTCATGTGACCCAAGAAGGGACCTGACACACTCCTTCCCGTGTGTGAGAGGCCAAGCAACTGCTGCTGCTCCTACCATTGTCACTGCCATCATCTTCACATAGCATGATGTTGCTTCTGTTGGGAGCCAAGCAAGCTGTGTTTGGAAATTGCTGTTGTGTTATTCTAGGCTTTTTTTATAGAGTTCAGTGGCTTGTGTTTCTGTGTGAAAAGTATGCTGAAGTGCAATGCCAAACACTCAAAATGTTACCTGTGCCTCACTGATTTGACCATGCAGTGCATTATACCCCAGTATTTGACAGTCCAGTCACGTGCTGTGCTCTTCCACAAAGCCCCAGCCTCCTTAGCTGTGCAGGCTGAATGATGTTCTGAGAATGCATGAGGTTTATGCTCAGAAAAAACATACCCTATGTTTTTCTGTTTGATACAAAGGTTAGAAGGCATGCAGTGAATGGTAAGGAAAAAGGGTTAACATTTTATTGTCCCTAAGAGTAAATTCCATTCTTTGCTTTGGCACCTGTGTGTTTTAAGACCAATCATTTAATGTAAAAGTTTCTTGGCTGGTCATGGTTATTATTATCTAAGTCTGAAATTTCAGAAGCTCAGAGCTCTCAAAAAAATAATTAAACTGTACTTTTAGTGTACACTCTAATGTTTAAGTATTCAGAAAAAAATAAGCTGTTAGAATGATTTTATAATTCAAGCATCAAAACTCTGTCTTTTAGTTCCTTATAAAATAGTTATAAATAGTTATAGTTATAGTTATAAAATAGTATGAATGGATGATGTTCTGGTATAGGTTCTGGTTGTAGAATTATTTTGTTATTGGTACCATGAAAAAGGTAGTAGAAAATGAACAATGTTACAGTGAGTTCATAGTTTGGATGACATGTCGTAAAGAGATCCTGCTAGATATGGAGATAGAAAAATTTTGAATACTAACTCAGTCATTGAGTGCAACATTGGAATGGCAAAACTACTGTGTAGTCATGTAATGCAGCTGCATTAGAGAAAGAACTGTGTGGGAAAGTAGATTTGCTTTGTATGGTTTTAAGGAGTAGAAAATTGTTGGCATTTACATTTAGAATGAAGTCCCCAAATTGAGCAAGGCTACATTATGATAAATATTGGAAAGTATTTTGGTTTGAATCAATCAAGTTTTCATTGTCTGTATGCATATATTTATATATACACGTTCAGTTATATAGTTATATAGCTAGAGAATTTTCAGATTATTTGAAATATTGAAATCAAATATGTAAATGCCACTTGGACTCCATCTTCTCTTTCAGACATATTTTAATAATTTCTAGCCTAAATACTGATTCTCTTGGAGTTCTTCAGTGTTGACTGTTGAAACTTCATTTATTAAAAAAAAGTGCCTTCTTTTTTTTCTAGTTATATCTAATCATGGTAGTTAAGCATCATAGATGTATTTCTTCATGTTTAAATCCTTCATTGAAGATTTTTTCAATAGTTTTTTAATATCAAATATCACTTAAGTAGTTGGCACTTAAGTAGCTTCTTTATCCTGCAAGGGATTTAGACAAATGAGTAATTTTATAGTGCCACAGTAAAAATGTTAGATCCTAATTAGATATACAAAATATCAGACACTGTCAACACCTGGAGTGAAGTGATTCTGTTGATCTTGGGGCCTTGATGTTGCAGAGTTTTTCTCTATAGGTGTTGATCCTGTCTGTTGCTTTAGTTTCCAGAAGCTGAGGCACTCAGAATACATCTTAAGAAATAGAAGGTAACAGTGCTGGTCTTAACACATAGCATTTATTGGTTTTGCAGAAATAAATATTAGCTGCAACGCTTTCCAAATACTCTGTGTTTCTCTTCTCCCAATAATGAGCTGTGTCAGGCTTCTATTTTCAGTTCTTTGATGATAGTGCTTCTTCTGAGGACTGGGACTTGATCTATTTAGCTGTAGAGAAGTAATTTTTAAGTGCTGAGCTTCTTCCAATGAAGTCAGTGAGAAGAACTTCATTCTTTACAGTCCTCCTTTTGAAAATCCAACTTTTAATGTACTTTTTATACTGAGTTGGAGGTTGTTGTTTTGTTGATTTTCTGGTAGTTTTTTTTGGAGACTTCACAAATTTTCAGAAATAAATACAAAAGGAATGACATGACAGGAGGTAAAGACTGTTGTGAAAATATTTTTCTTAATATTTTACTACTATTATTATAACTGCAGGAAAGACTTATAGATAATTGCAGGTATATATAAAGGAGTGAAGTCTGGAGGGAAATGTGAGAAAAAAACCATTAACGACAGAAATTAATCAAAGTCAGAATTGGACATGTTTTTGGACATTTTTCACTGCTGAGAATAGCTATCAATGCCCCAATTCAACAACCAAAGAATATTTTAGAACATAATTGAAGGACTAGTGAGCTACTAAAAGAAAAACACAGTTCAGGTATAAATCAAACAGCTTTTGGAACATGTTCAGAATATCTTTGCTTTTCTTTTCTTGATGTAATATGAGTAAGTAGTAAAATAACATAGTCACATTTGGCAGTGCTTCCCTTAAAATCTGTGTACTGATACTGATTTTTGAAGATACAAAACTGTCTCTCTTTGCATGATGGTAAAAAAGGATGAGTTTGTCCTGCTGTTTATTCATGTCAAGGTTCTCTTGATTTCACTGTGAGTTTCTCTTGGGTTGAAATTCCAGTTAATCTGTCTTGGAAAGCCAATGCACAGATACTGGCCCTTTGAGAAGTCATTTTGTTAAAGAAAGAAATGTGAAAATCTGACAAAAAGGGCAACAGTCCTTTACCATAAGAAACTGACAACTTGTACACACTCATATATTCAAAACTGTGTTTACTGAAGGTTTAAAGTTCATATTACAGGGAGCTGCTGATCTCCTTCCAAACAGAGCTGGAGTGTATTAAGAACAGGTCCAACTAGAAAGAGCAGATTTTTTTTTTATTATTATTTTAATTTTTTTTTATTTTCCAGATTGAAAGAAATGAGTAGGATTTATAATTGCAATTGGCTGGAAGTGCCATGGGGAGATGGAGATTTAGGTATTGTATAATAATTTGTAATTTTATTATTTTTTTTGCCTTCACCTGTTAATACAGTGAATAAATTTATTCTTTCTTGTTAATGCTTACAAAGCAATGATGCTTTGTAATAGTTTGCCCTTCTGGTAAACTATAAATCAGAGAACTTGGAACTAATGTGGCTTCTATATATAGGCAGAGATAGTTCATATTCAGCATCGTCAGAGACAACATCAGTAGGGAACTAATGCATTATCAATTTTGGAATTGACTATGTTTGCTAATACTGCTGTTACAGACACAATGAATGAAAAAGTGTCCTTGTTTATATTCTTGCTAATATCTTCTGAGTGAGAGACATTGTAATTTGTAGATTAACAGAGGGCAGTACTCCAGGCAAAGAATTTAAGAACACCTTTGATGTTTATTTATGGTAAATATTTATGTTGAACATATTGTTGTCCCTGTGGTATTTCATGATGATTTACTATGTATTTCAACAAATCAGTTGTAATTTTCTTTTTTCAAACTTGTTTGGCACACAATAGTTCTGCCACATTTTGCTTTCAGATTTTATTTGTAGTAGAGATGATACAAGTATTTTGAATTTTATGGATTAATCAGAAACAGCTGGCTGCTGAATGTCTCTGCCTGAAGACAGGGATATAAGGTGGGTCTAGGTGCAAACCAGAGGTTACAACAGGATCTGGCATAATTTGACTATCAAATGTCAGTGGAATAATTAATAGACATTCTTCTGATCAGTCCAAGATGGAAGGAGGTGAAGGAAATAAAGGTGAAAATTTGTTGCTTTCAGATTCTACCTGCATCTTTGTTGTGTTTATGCAACAGGCATAAACAAGTATTTTGTATGGCTATAAAAATATCTGACATGCAAGTGTATTTAATGGGCATAAAAACTTCATAACTCTTACAATTTTATAAGATGTTTTTCCATATAATCAGTGAAGTTTCTTTTTTTTTTTTTTCCATTGAGTGGGATAAACTGTTGAGAGAGATGTTCTCATCTATAGAGACATGGGGATAAAATACCAAAAGCAACCTCTAAATACAGATTTAAATTTGAGGAATTTTTTGCAGCAGGCAGCAGGAGAACTTAATGGATCTAATTCATTTGAATTAGAACAACTCAAACAGCTGATTCAGATACTACTACAGAAGAAGGAAAACATTGATCAAAACACTAATTGTGATTGCACACACCCAAACTACAGTAGAATAAATCTATCTGAGCTTATTGGAATGACAAAGAAAATACTGATGATTTGTCAAAATTGGGTTACATGAAGGTTTCTGAGCTCAAGGGGTTTTTTTTTTATGTGTAATAACCCTTACAATCCAAATAGTTGTTGGTGTGGGTTTGGGGTTTTTTTGGTGTGATTTCTTTGATTTTGTTTTTTTGGTTTTTTGGGGTTTTTTTTGGTTGTTTTTTTTCTGACAATCAATAAGAATTTCAAAACATTACATTAAATAAATCTGAAGTAAAAAGTACAGGGAATAATGCGTGTGCATGTGTATGGACATAGATCTTGCCAATAGTCCATCTACACCCACAGATGAAAGATTACAAGGAGCTTCACACATACAAGATTCTCTGACATGATAGAAATCTCATTGCTTTTTTAAAATCAGGTTTATAAAGCCTTACTCTCATATTTTTAAACTTCTGTGTATGTTCTTTATGTAGTCTTATGAGAAATTAAATAATCATCTCAGCTTTTGTTTTGCCAAGTTTTTGATCTCAGTAGTATTCAGTAGTGCTGAGTCACAAAGTGCACTGTGTTCTCCAAGATGCAGTCATACATCTTGTGTAAGTTTTAGTCTCATTCACTAACACCAGTAGGAAAATGGAGGTTTTATCTGCATTTTCCTATTGTGCACTATTTCATGTGTTTTTAACTAGGCCCTGTTTTCTTTTCAGGTTGAGCAGCCTTAATCTTTTCGTCATTTTTGATGTGATTTGAGGGGGTTGTTTATAGTAAACAGAAGTGTACTTTCTGAAACAGGCTAGTGGAGAGAAGGAGTCCAATAGGAAACAGAAACAGGGTCTATTTCTGGGGTGTAGTTATCTTAGAGCTTAGGCCCATGACTGCCAGTGATTGAGCAACAGCCTTCTCATTTCAGAATCATCGTTGTCAGTAAATGCAGAGCTCTGTGGGCAGTCCCTGTCCATGGCAGAGTCAAACCTGCATGCATGGAAGAGCCATCTGCCAATGTCACCAATTCATCATTCCAGGCTAATTCTCTCTACCTTTCTTCAGGAATTTCAGGCAGCTTGGTATAACTCGCACAAGTGATTGTATTAGTATTTTACAGTTCTAGCAATTTTGTTCTTAGAGGAAATAAATACTGATAATTCACAATACATTTTGAAGATGTTTCTTCCTTGCAAACTGGATTTTCAAAATTCCTGCAATAAATTGGTATCAGCTCTGCCTGCAGCCTTGGCTGGCTGGAAGGGACCTGTCAGTGTCCAGTGTTCCAGAAGAAAGGGCAGGCCCTTCAGCAAGAGCTTCAGGATGTCTCTGGAAGCTGGGTTGGGAGTTATGGGGGGTATGTGTGTGAATGCAGGGTTGTTGTTGGGTTAGTATTTTTTTTTCACCTTTCTCTTTTGGGGGTGATAAATAAATGAAAATAAATGCCAAACCTTTACAGTAAACATATCTAATTACTTTTAGGCCTAATAGTTTATGAAATGAGAACTTAGACTTTATATCTTATTTCTTCTATAGAACTTTTTTACTGTGATTCTCACTGTATTTCTCTCCTTGCACTTATGTAGTAGCTTCAAACTAATCTCACCATACATAAAGATTTCCACATTGATTTTCATATACACCAGCTTCTTTGTGACTTCTTCAGGCAGCTTTACATCTGGTTTAAGTTCAAATAATGCCTATATTCCCAGCTAAAAGGTTTTATTTACTTGTATTAAAAATGATCAATGCAAAAATATAAGTGGAATGTGATCATTAAAGAATTTATTAAATCAGATTACTGATATAAATATCTCAATATTTTGTTCTGTGGACCACATAATCATTTATTAGAGATGTTTACAGTTCATATTAGAGCACTTTTTTATTGTTTAGAAACTGATCATTTGAAATACAGTCTCTGAAGAGGAAAAATTAATTTCATAGGACATTTGAGTTCCTTGTGTGCATTGTGTTTTCCGCTTTGCTCTGTGCATTCCAAACCCTTTCTAATTCATATGGTTTATTCAATAAATGTTATTATTATATAGGTTCTTGGGCAGATCGCTCACCTCTGCATGAGGCAGCCAGTCAAGGACGTCTTCTTTCTCTAAAGACTTTATTGTCACAGGTGAAGGCTCTGTTGTTACAATTGCTTTCATTTTTAATGCTATTTAATTTCTCAGCATATATTATTATTAATGGGGATTTAGTATGCTTTGTTTTGCTTTTTCCACTTGAATTTTTCAGAACAATACCTATTTAGGAATTTTTCATATTATAAGATATAAGCTAGTATTTAAAATATTTCCTCTGTATGTTTTAACCCCCTTCCCCCCCAAAAAAACCACCAATAACCAAAACTGTGTCTAAATTTATGTCATTCTTCCCCTCTTGCATGGTATAAACCAATATAGTTTCATTGCTTTAAGCCTTTGGGTGAATAGACCTAGTCAGGATGATACTAGTTAACAGGAAGAATCACTGAAAGATTCTGGGCTTTGCATTGTTGTCATTTAAAAAACTGTTAATAGCAAAGGGAGAGACTGTAAATGCCAAATTTTAATATTAAAGTATTGTCTATTAACGATTTCAATACTGAACAATTATACTATAGAATACATTTGATGAAAGCCAATAGATAAAATGGTTAGTTCTTAAGAATCAAACAACATGTACTGCAAAAAAATTTGAGGGCTTGGTGATTTTATCAATCCAGTGTTTTCTTTGCTAAAAGTCATAGCTTTGGACATTTCAGACCTTAAGTCACAGGATGATAGAATCACAGGAGAGTGTAGACTCAGGTCTTTGTGGGGTTTAAAGATCACCAAGAGTGGAGATGCACCATCCCTTCCCTCATGTGTTTCAGGGTTTCACTGTCCCCCAGTTAAATTTTTTTCTGTATACCTACTTGAAATTTGCCATATTCTGACTTGGGTCTGTTGTCTTTTGCCCTCTCACTGTGCATCTAAACAGTCTGCATATTTTATGCCTATTTCACATTAAAAAAGAAAGAAAGAAAAAAAAAAGAGCTGAGAACTTACTTTTATTCTGTTATACACTGATTGATGGAAGATTGTTTCTATGCTCACTGAGGATTAGTTTATTGCAAGTTGAGTTTTAAGCCTATTTAGAGTATTGTAAACTATTAATTTGAACAGTAGAGTGAGGAAACGACTTTAATAGGTTTTGTATGATCTTTAAATGCCCTTCACATCTATTTTAGGGGTACAATGTAGACACACTAACAATTGACCAAGTAACTCCACTCCATGAAGCCTGCCTGGGAGACCATGTAGGATGTGCAAGAATCCTCCTTGAAGCAGGAGCAAATGTAAGGCTTTAGCTTTGTTTTCTTTTATATGAAGTTCAGTGCTAACCTTGGCTTAACTGAGAGGGATGTGCTTACCCTATTGGCTGCATTCATCTCTTGTAATTACAGCTGCCATCTGAATGCCAGCAAATGAAAGTGACGGGCAGCCACTGAGACAGCAATGAACCGGAATGAATAATGTTAGCAGCATTCATTATGATATTTCTCTTCTAAAATATGGAATATATTCCTCTGCTTTACTGGGTTCCTCTTGCTTTGAGTGGCATTCAGGAGACTTTTCTTTTAATCTTCAGAATGTCTGCTGTCACACTGCACCTGTGTGCTCTTAAAAGTCTTTGGTCTGAGAAGAAAAAATCAGTCTCTTTTCTGCACTCCTGACATAGGCTCTCTTATCTTTTATCCCCAAACAAAAATGGGACTTTAGAGATCACTTTCACTGCAATGTCTGCTGACATCAGAGTTCAAGTGCATAGCTTCCCAGGTCTCTGATCTTTGTAATGGAAGTATTTATTGTTCTTAAAAGCCATGCTTGAGAACCATGTAGAAAATGTCTTACTACATACCCGTGCTCCTTCCTTTAGTTTTATTAGCCCTCACAAAGTTGCCTAGTTTGTCTCCTTACTCTCTCACTCTGAAAAAATTCAGTTGAAGAGTGAGATGATGAGGTTGTTATTGAAACAGTGAGCCTATGCTATTAGCTTTGTCTCCATCTTGTGAAACATCACTTGAACCTGGAGATGAAAACTACTGAAGAAAATGGCAAATAATCCTCTCAATTAATATGGAATTTGCGGCCTTTCCAGAGCTGTGGAGAGAAGATCCCTTTATCCTGTTACTACGCAAAGTGTAAATTTTCTGTATCACTGAAACAAGCTCAGTGCAATGACTTTTGAAAATTATTTACTGCCCAGATGTCAATATATGCTCTTTAGTATTACAGGTGTATTTCTCCAACACAGTTTAACAATAATAATAGTAAACTAATTCCAACTGAGAAGCATGGTAAGATGAATACAGTAGCAGAGGGACTAGTCAGTTAACTTGTTATTTTACCTAGTGCATTGTTTTATGTATTTTCTATTTCCTGTTTAAAAATGTATGTTTATTTCAATGCTGTTTGTAAATAGATTTTATATATCCTAGGTAAATGCTACAACAATTGATGGAGTGACACCTTTATTTAATGCCTGTTCGAGAGGCAGTGCAGCATGTGCTGAGCTCCTGTTACAGTATGGTGCCAAAGCTCAGTGGGAGTCCTGTCTACCATCACCAACACATGAAGCAGCCAGCAGAGGTAAGAAATGCCTTCCTGAATAAACACGGAGCAGTTGAACAATGTCTCAGTAGGAGGGTTAAGAAATGTGTGTGGTTTTGTCCGTGAGACAGCATACTGAAATTGAGCAAACTCTCATGCTTTGTACTGACAGGTCACAGTGAATGCCTGGAGGTGCTGATATCCTGGGGTATAGATGTTGACCAAGATCTTCCTCATTTAGGAACACCTCTGTATGTTGCTTGTGTTTCACAGCAGATCCATTGTATTCGAAAGCTTCTTTATGCAGGTATGTCGTGATTTAAATAAAAATATTACTGATCTGTAAAGTAAGCATATTGTACTTGCCTTTGAAGTCAGCTGTGCTCAGCCAATTGAACTGGAACCCTTGCTTGCAGGGCTCTACTTCAAACTTTATGCTGATTCATGTTTTCTTATAACTTACTATGTCTTTTATTTTTTGGCACCATAGTAAGCATAAGAGGAAAAAAGGAAGCAAGACCAGTAAGAATGAATGTTCAAATTTCCAGCACATACTGCAGCTTTACAGATATTAATTTTCTGTAGGAAAAACAAGGGTAAAAAACGAGCTTTGAGAAATTTTATATAGTAACCATTGGGATTTAAATCAAACTACTTTAGCAATGTAGTCCCACTTGCTTTCATTCTTCAGCAAGTTCTGATTGATCTTTTCATGAGACATAGAGGCTGAGTTGCTGAGGGGAGAGGTGAGGTAAAAGGCATCTGATCCTAAATTTCAGATTATTTACTTAATCAATGGGTAAGAGATGTTGAAGGCTCTCTCTGCTTCAGCACAACTCCAGGGACACAACTGGTATAGCTGAAAGGCAATTTGCTGTGTTTCAGGTATTTGCATACAGGGCTTTTGCATCTTGCAGAACAAGGAATTAAAATGTATAAATGAATAATTCAGCCTATCATTACACCAGAATAGTTTTTCTAGTTGATTGCATGTTATATTTAGAACTTAAGCAACCAGTTAAAGTGTTTCTCATTGAGTCTGTCTCCTTGAATGATTAATTATCCTATGTCATGATTTTTTATGTTTAAGAACAGCAAAAGATTAATTAGCATATTTTGGGATTCAAATACTACCATGCAGAAAAAACAGTAGTAGAAGGGCATATTCTACATTTGTTGGTGCCCTGAAGTAGAAAAGGGTATGTAAATTGAGAATATGAGTAACTACTTATGTAAATTAAAATTTTTCATATTTTATCACTTTGTGAGCAAGTATTAGAAGTTGAAAAGCAGATAGACAATGAAATAAGCAAGAGAACGGCAGAAGCATGCTCAAATTGTTAATATTAAGAACAGTGAATTATTCAGATTTTGCATCTAATTCCTAGACCTGTGACATTAACTTATTTTACTCAAATGGGCATTTTAAATGCAAAAAGTGTTGATTCAGGGATTAAAGTTGGTCCAGAAGGCAATTTTTGGTCTCACAAGATCAGTAAGAAGTCTGAAGAAGGCTGGGTCTTAGATGAACCAACAGGTTGCCTGTAAGAGAAATTCTTCCATACTAGCTAGTTTAGTTTAACTCTTGTATGGATTTTTTTTCTTGAATATGAATGCATTATAGCAAATTAATTTAGTCCATTTTAATTTAAAATATGTTAATAATTACCTATTAATATAAAAGTGTAATAATTAGAACCCATGTATTAGGAGAATTGATGGTTTGGGGTTTTTTTCCCTATTAGCTTTCTTGACTATGTATCTCAACTTAATTAAAATTAAAACTAATTTATAGATTAATAAATAAAGGTTAAATAGGATGGGAGTCTATTTTAAACCCTTTGCCAGCCTCAACATGTGAAAAAAATTATAAAGGGTGCAAGATTCCCTCTTGAGTTGATGTGCTCACAAAAATATACATACAAAATTTCAGTTTAGTGATTTTCTTTTTAAGACTTAGACAAGGAAAGTATGTTTTTTACACAGTGCAAATGTTCTTAAATTTTTCCTAATTTTTTCTTCAATTTTCTTTAAAATGCTTTTTTATGATTAGGCAACAGTGATCCTCATGTTACCTGACTGGTACCTGATATCTTTTGATCTGGTTGTATTTAGGTAATAAAACCTAGGATAAAAAAACAAAACCCAAACAAAACACTGATGTGATTAGCTATTGTTCTATGCAATAAAATTAATAAAATTACTAAATGCACTGTGGCATTCCAGGCCAATGGTGGTTTTAGTTTGTTTTGTAGCCTTGTCTTTCTTACTCAATGGCAAATTTAATTGATCTCTTCTTTCCTCTCCTTTTGTGCATCTGCCCACCAGGTGCCAACGTGCAGAAAGGAAAGCATTTGCAAACTCCACTCCATGCTGCTGCCCAGCATTCTAGTACAGAGATCGTAAACTTACTCCTTGAATTTGGGGCAGACATAAATGCCAAAAATTCAGATTTTGAGAGGCCTGTTGATTTAGCTGCCCCAAGCAGTTTAGTGGAGAGACTGCTGCTCTTCCACGAAGGTAAGTTTTACATGTTTATATTTGAAATGGCAACCTGTATTTTTTAAAAAAACCAAACCCACCTAGAAAAACCCCCAACTTAACAGCCCAAACAACGCATGTTATAGAAGATAACGCTTTGCTGTATGAAACGAATATATGAGCATTCACGTAATTTCCTTTCTAACTATAAACATACTCAGCAATATTTAGCCTCAAGCCAGAGCCCATTGACCAAGGAGCATCAGAATTTATACAAGCTGAAAAAGTATCGTCATATGTTTATTGGGTGTTAACACAAGCAAACATTAAAGCTACATTTTTATTGGTTTTTACCTTGTTAAAAAGAAATAGAGTATTTAAATTGCAGGATAAAAATAATTTCCTTTGGTCAGCTGTCATAATATTTTTAAATATATATATATATGTGTGTATATAAAGCAAATTATTTTGATTTTGGGCAAAAAATGTAAGAAGTTTAATTTTCTAAATTTTCTTTACAAAATTATAAAAACCTGTGAAACAGGAGACTAAAGAGTCTAGAGTCCCTCAAACCTCTCTGCTTTGGAGAGAGAGAATATTCCAAAGGGAACGGGATTTGTTCAGACTGACCTATGTATGATGTAAAAATAAGCCACAAGAGAATTACACTATTTCAATAACCATGGGCATCTCTTTAGAGGTAAACTGACAAGTAACACTGATTCATGTTTTCCTCCAAGAAACCACTCTTTAGTCTGAGTGCTATTAACAAAACCCCTCTGTGTCTTCAAGAATTTACTAAGACTAGTTGTGTTTTTAAAAGTTAGATCAAAGAATAACATTACATGGCATGAAACAGTTACAGGTTTTATTGTTCAGAGAAAATAGCAATGTTCATTTTGAAGGAGTGGAGGGCAGAGTGATAAAGACATTATGATTAATTAGTAAGACCACTAAATATAGTCCAGGATCTCGGGGTATTTTGCCTGCTTATTCTTTTTGCAGTGATGCATTGGTAGTGCAGCTGGTAGCGCTGTAGCACATATGTAGCCTGTGCTGTGAATAAAAAAAAACAACAGGTTTACAGCTTTTAAAGTTACTGACATCAGATATTTTCTGGAGGCTGGTTTTTAATTTATAAAAATTGACCTTATCTTGCTTTCTTTAGTATTTCCCTAACTATTATTAATGTTTAAGCAGCCCCAGTCTTTATCTTTGAGGACAAAAATGAAGGAGTGAAGAACAAGGTCAAATTTGAAAAATGTGAACTTTTTTTTATTGTTTTTTTAGAAATCTCATTATTGTGTAAGACTGTTGTAAAACAAAGTGCTGCTGGCTTTTATAGCTGTACAATTAAACTCCTTTCTTTATTGTTTGCAGCCACACCATCCTCTCTTTGTCAGCTCTGCCGACTATGTATCCGAAATTACATAGGAAGAGCTAGACTGCATCTTGTTCCACAACTCCAGTTGCCAACAATACTTAAGAATTTCTTACAGTACAGATAACATAGCAATTAACTGTTAGAAACTTAAATATAGCAAGTAGTTTTCTTCTCTCTGTTTATTGTATGTTTTATCTAAAGAACTGCTGGGCGGAAAAAAAAGCCTTTTGCATATTGCTTAAAAAATTGTATCTTTGACATCTGGTGTTGGTAATGTAATAGTAATTGGGAGCCATTCAGCAATGAGTGCCAAGGTGCTAATCCAGCTGAATTGAATAAGTGTGCTGATACTCTGGGACATGATTGTATAACTTTATCTTAACCCTTAATAGCTTTAGTGCTGTTAATTTTAATTGTGTTTATGTTTTTAAAATCTGTTTGACACATCTGAACCACAAAGAGCTTCTTCATTATTATTTGTTAAGTTTGTTCATTTGGAGTCATTATTTTATGTGTTTTTAAATTTCTGTTGTTCATGTACCTAAAAATATTTGGTGATGGGTGCACTATATACATTGATAAAAATAAAACAATTAGACGTCAATTCTTTTTCTTTTTCTTTATATAGATTAGTCATCAATCACAGTGAGAAACTTTCTTTACTCTTCCTCACTGCCTGTGCTGTGAATTGTAATTAAACTGATGGAATATAACCTCTATTTTTATAGAATTCTGTTTATTGGTACAATTAGTAACTTTTTTCTCAAAAGCCTTAATGTGGAGATACTTTCGATCTCCTCTTGTAAAACAAAATTATATGGGCACTTCCCTTATCTCTTCTTAACAATGCTGTATCACAAGCATTTAATGGGCATATTAAATAATTATTTGCCTCAAAGAAAGGCATATTTTAATGTGTAGTATCTGTGAGGGTTCTGAAGGCATATTGTGGAGATATGGATACTGAATCTTTGAGCTCAGGTTCAGGAGGTGAATACAAGGTTTCAAAAATATGTCAGTTTTCTGTATCAGGATAGGTATGGCTCATAAAAGGACACTACTTCTCTTACTACCTGTTTTGTAAACATTTACCGAGCTCCAAAAATCCTATTGCAAAATCCCAGAATACTCTAGCAGGCATTTCTGTGAAAATGTTGAAATTATATTGTTCAGCTCTAGCCAGAGATGGAATAGTGACACCCCCAAGAGACATTTGAAAACCCTAAGGCTTTGCTCATGCCCTTGAGTTTTGATGATCGTGATTTGAATAGATGAAAACGCAGTGCTCCTCCTTTCCCTCTTCTCATTTTGTGTTCCTTTGGGGACAAATTATTTTGTCAGTGACTGATACTCAGTTACTGCAAACCAAAGCATGGGACACCTGAAAACTTGCCATTTGCCCTTGCTGACTCACCCTCTTCCATTCCTTTTCAGTGACTCCTTTCAGTATTTCTGTTCGTACTGGAAAGATGCTAAATGAGGAACTATCTATACAGGAAACTCTCACAAAGAGGAATGTTTACTCAGTTGCTAAATTATATGCACCTAATAAAAAATGCAGCTGTCTTGACACCGTGTTAAATAACCTTAATTTGCTTCTGTTCCCTGCAAAAACTCTAGCTAGGGGTCTTTTCTGGAATCCTTGTAAAGGAAAGTCATATGCAACTATGAGGAGCTGCTTAGGAGTCCAGAAATTAGCAATTTGTGGTTTTAGGTACACCATTACTGTGTATTACTTTGACAAATAAGCCAACTTTGTACTGCCAAGCCAACCATGGCATTTTTGAACTCCTCCACGTAGAATTCTCACCTTCAGGTGTAAACATCACTCTTCAAACTTGATTCAGATAAAGTGGAAAAAAAAGCTCTCATGTCCTATATACCTGTATCACTCCGGAGCAAACATGGCTATTTTGCAAAACACCTGTTTGGAACACAACTAGATAATGTTAGAAGTTTTGCTGAGAGTCACATGACAGTCCAAGCCATCTGATTGCAAATAGGTGTGTTCATGCTCTTGTGGCATTTGCAATATCTATTCCCACCGTTCCCCCTGATCCCTGCCACCATCCAAAGAGCAAACAAGACCATCTATGTTGTTTACGGGGTATTTGGTACTACTTTTTCTGTAACTATATAGAATAGGAGACTAGTCAGAAGAAACTGGCTGGTGTTAATACCATTACTTTGATCTCAGGCAAGAGGCACTTTTCAACATAAACTTCCATCTTTTGCTAACAGATAATTATGTGAAAATTGAGTTCATTTAGGCAAGCTGAGCCAAGTTGGATCGGGCACTGCTTCTGTTACTATGTGACAAACAAAATAGGGAATGGATGTGGTTGGCCTGGCAGGACTACACACTGGACCAGGTCTCTGGCAGATCAGAGCATGCTACTACCACATAGCAAAAACACAGAGCAATGAAATACCTAGTGTTAGTGCTTGGTAAAATCCCTTCCAAAATTGATTTGTTGTTTAGCTAGAAATGAAACAGGTTTGTTACTGTTCTCATGCTGTGAGGGCCCTATTCCAATGTGACTCTGATGGGTTGAATTCTTAGTATGAAATAAATGTTATGTATTAAAATATTAGGAACCATGATCTGAAGCAAACACTGACCCAGTTCAGAGCACTGTTAAAGACTATTCCAATAAAGCTCTTATTAAATGAATTGTTATACCAGTTAAAAAGTGTTCTAAGGCATTTTCAGGGGGGAAAAAAATGTAGTGTAATATATCAATTCTGGAAAGAAATCCACCAGTGAAATCCTGTAGGCTTGCTGAAAGTGTTCCAGAGAGCCACAGGAGGTACCATACTGGCAGGTGAGAAAGCCCATGGAATAGAAGGTTCTCCTTGTGTTTCTCCTGGGCCTACCCCGGGGCTGTGGGGCAACTCAGCTCCAGCCACAGCCAGTGCAGCATCACTGGCACAGCCTGGCAGGAGCTCTGTGGAGCGTCACACAAACAGGCATCATTCCAGTCCACAACATGGGTTTAAAGTGCCAGATCTCCTATCCCAGACTGCAGCTGCCAGTGAAGCTGCCTCTGAAGCTTGTAAACATGTCCGTATTGTTGGACAGATTGTTTCCATAGAACAATGGATTTGGTTTTGCAGGGATGTTAAACATAACTGAGATTTAATAGCAATCAGAATGCACTAGCTGTGGAATTTGATATGTTTCTTCATTGAAATGAAAACATGACTTTTACAGAGGAGTCAAACAGTCTTTTGGAGACAAAGTATTCTTTAATATTAAGGGGGAGATACCTGTATTTGACTTGCTGTACTAGACAATGAAGCTACATATTAGTAAACAATCTGAAATTATATTTGAAAATGATGAACCAGTGGACAGTTGCAACCACAGCTGTAACAGCAGACACAACTACAACCTTTTCTGCATATTCCCCTCACCCACCACTGCACAAACAACTTTAAGGAAAATGTTATTCACAATGTTAACTGATGGATCTCCAATATAAAAAATACCCTTTGACCTAATTTTTGTATTTTAGTACTGAAAGAATTCTTAACCCTCACTCTGTAATTTAGAGCGAGTAGATTTGCCCAAAATTCCATGTTAAGGCACAATTTATGTGCAACACATTGATTCAGTTATACTACATATTGTACGATATGTTAACTGTGCAATGTTAGTAAAAATCCTTATGATACAACAAAAGATTTTAAATATAGTAGTATGGCATTTGGGTCACTGCTTCAGATCCCAGTCATCAGTCATGGGGCTGCATGTTCAGTGCTTACCTTTACTCTCCACCTCTGTATCAACAACTTTTATATACTAGGCTGTACAACTTTGTGTTAAAAGACAGAGTCTTTCATTTGGCGTGAGCAAGATCAGATACTGACTGATGGAAAATTCTTTCAAAAACTATGAATTTTAACTTCTGAAACCAAATTCTTCTTCTGCAAACTCCATGGAGTAAACAAAGGAAAAACATTTTCAAGAATACTTGCAGAAAGTAAAAGATTCGTTTCCAGCACCCAAGCACGTACAAAGGTGGGGTTTTTAGGGTACAAAACAGCTAAGCATTCCCTCTGCCCAATAAATTCTCACCAGAAACCCTGTAATAATACTCTAGGACAGTGCCAGAATGAAATTTTACCATTTTATAGAGGGAGGGAAAAAAACAACCCAGGATTTTTATCTCTGATCTCCATTCTGCCTTTCCAGCATGGTGGCATTGTTATTTCTATAGCTAAATGAGGGCATGGCTTACCTCTGTATTGAGGATTGTTTGATAGGCTCTGCTAAATAGAGACCTGATACTATTTTCAGTTTTACAACAGTTGCTATAGAAATAATTCTGCCAATTTTTAATTGCAACCTCTTTACATTTCATGTAACTACCAGGAATGTAAATAAATTTTAAAATTTATTTAAAGCAGCAGCAAAAAATGCAAGAACAGATAAAGTAGATTTCTGCTTATGTGTCATAAATTAAGCTAAAAAAGAGTATTGTAACCGAAGCATCTTTTCTACAGGTGAGCAGTTCTGATTATAAGAATTATTAATAAGAATAATGAGTATAATTTTTGCCTTATAATTAAATTCCATACTATACACAGCTTTAAAGTTTAAATAATTCTAGTGTTCTATTGCCATAACTGGTTTTCCATTTGAGCATAGATTTAATAAATAAAAATATATATGCACAAGTATTTACTTCTGCATGTTTATAACTAATACAAAATGTAAAAAGAAAACAAGCATTTTAAGTGTACATAGCATAGTTAAATAGCTTCAATAAATTTGCTGTTTGTTCCTTACAAAGCCTTTGTTAAAAAAAAAAAGTTTATAAAGAGTTTTAGCCTCCAGTGAAAGTATAAGAGGGAATGTTGCCAAAGATGATCCTATTAGAAAATAGAATTTTTTAATCTAGATAATCTAAATAAATAGATAATAAATAGATAATCTAAACAAAACATTAGTGAACTTCTATTTGTACTGCTATTAAAGCACAATAACAAGTGAATGAAAAAAACACCTACTCTTTAATTTTTACTTTTGCTATAGAACCCTGTGTGTAAAAATTAGTTCAAATTAAAAAGGGGGACAGTGTGAAACAGCCAAAATATTCCAGTCATTCTAAAAACAGGTTGCAGTTGCTGTCAATAAAGTCATTCTATCATTATATATTTGGAAGAGTGTTTATGGGTTTCACAGTTTGTTATCAATAGTTTGGTAATGTGTAGATAGTTGCTTACTTTACAAAGCATCTATTCACACAGAGTTGACAAAAATAATTGTCTGACGACAATATTCTTACTAAAAAAATGACATGGCTATATATGAAATTAGGACTTTTTCTTTGGATTATCAAATAACTTTTTTCTTTGGATTCTCAACAAACATTTGTATAGAAATCCTTTTGTTCTCATTTTACACTTTTCAAAGTTCAAGTAATTGACCTTCAGGAAGAATCAACTACCACCTTTCTGTCCTTTGACAATCAAGGTTAAATCAGCATTAACCCCCAGAGTGCTATTTTAAGCACTATAAAGTACAGAGGAAACACCTCATCAAAATGGGTTAAGTCGTATTCCTGTTCCTAATGGTGAAAAAGGATTCACTTTGGCCCACATCAGAGCATCATTCAGTGAAATGGCAGATTTTCCATCTTCAAGGAAGAACACAGGACCCTGAAAAGCAAAAATGTTTGGGAAGGGAAAGAAATTATACATGTATTGGATAAAGGCTACAACAGAAAGCACATTTTATCTGAGTAGAACATAAAATCCTTGTTTAGACCTATCATTTATGTTCATACAAAAATTTTTCCCCACTCACTTAAAACACTCATAACAGCTACACATTATGAATTGAGGGCACTAATGTTCTCAGATCTGTCAACCCAACATTTGGTAATATTTAAATTTTTAGTTTGATGTATTTCATTGTTATTTTCTATATGCTTGTCAATTATTCCAGAGTTAAATTTAGCCTGAAGTAGAAACTGAGGTTCAAGCATTTTTCTTCAGAATACTGTCCATATTTCATCATGTCTGTCATTATTTCTGTCGATTCATGCTTTTTCCTAGCCACAAAAAATCCCCTAATATAATCCCTCCATGAATTGCTTGAAAACAGAGTCTACATGCAGTCTACAGAATAATTTGAAATATTCACTATGAAAAGGACAAAATACTCATTCATCTCATGGAAAAAGAGCTATTTGCTAATTTATTAATTTGACAAAATCTTCTCTCAAAGCTGCGGTTCAGTTTCAGTGCGGTTCAGGTTCATAATTCTTAAAGAGTTATGCTCTCCAAACTTGCAAACCCATACAAGTAGGCTGCTTTACTTTAGTATTAATTAATTTTGATTTTTGAGCTGATCTACATGCCTAAAGCCATGACTCCTAATGTATGCTAATCCAGAAATAAGCATCCTGTAGATGATGAGCTAGGGACACCATATTTGCTATTCTTGATGAATGGATTATAACAGTGGCAGCTTTACATAGCTCTTAGCAAATGTTGAGAGTACAGCCATAGACAGAGACCACTGATCTAATCTGGAAGTGTTGAGAGCAAGGTTTTTTTAGATTGATGGTGAGCAGTTGAGAATTTTGTTTACCTCAAAAATCCCACTAGCATTTTGTAAACTCCAATTTTTGTCACAAAACTATCCAACCCTCTTAGTCCCTAAACCACCCTGTTACTCTTTGGGCTGACCTTACACTGGACAGAGGAAACAGACTTGGCATCACCTAGGAAAGTAAATTCACACTGAGGCTTTCTCTGGAGTCAGGAGTAGTGCTTTCAGGAACTTTCAATTTTCTCTTTATCAAACTAACAACATATGCTAAAGAGGTGCTATAAGGACTAATGTGTATTAATCATCAAACTCTATGTGAGTGATGAATAAATATATTTGAATATTTAGTCTTCTAATATCTGGATGTAATTAGTCATGAAATCCAAGTTTTACAGGATGAATTTCTATAGTGATAAAAATCAAAACGAGAAAAATGTTAGTATGTGGTTGAAGACAAATAATTTCCTGGCTTTTATTCAAGCTGCGGTGAAGGAGTAGCCAATAAAATACATACACTTTAGACACAGCATTTGGCAAAGGAAATCTTTCACATGGAAATTAAAAGGTTTTGGATTTGGGAAAGGACAATGACTTGATTGGAGAGTTCTTTATATAGCCTTTCTTATATAGCAGATGTCACTTCAGTACCTGTCACCTTTAACTCTGCTCCTGTGATAAAATGGTAAACATGTTTCCAGCCAAATGATGGGAAGGACCTTTGATTTACAGCAACCTCACAAGTAGTCAATGCTATCAGCAAGAAAGAACACTTCAGCTCTGTGAAACTGTACCTGGATCTTTAGCCCTGTCAGACAAGAGGTATGAACATCTGAATGACTAGGAAGGTTTGATCCAGTGACACAGTCTGGCCCAACTATTCCTTTCAGAGGCTCCTCCTGAATTCGTGACACAAGTACTGAATACAGCGCTCTCTGTGACTCAGAGGGCGGGGTGCATGGCAACTCATCCGTAGGCCTAGGAACATAAAAGAAATTTGATTTTCAACTTGGCTTCTTAATTTGTGTTACAAATTAAGACCCACAAAGATCTCACAAAACAGTGACATTCAGACTTTGCAAAGGGAATAAATTTACAACTAAACAGTTAAATACTATTAGTCTCACTCATGGTAATTTTATATTTTTCCACCTACTTGTTTGATTGTGTGCAAGCTCTCCATGCATCTAATTCCTCAGAAAGCTGTTCAATTTTCAAAGGTACAGATACTTCCCGTCTTTTTAAAAGCTGACTGAAAAGGAATGCAAGTAATTAAAGTCCAAATTAATCCTAGCAATGACTATTTTCTTGGAAGAAAACATGATAGACAGTAGCAAAGTAAAACTATTTCTGATTGGATATGGAATAACTATGGAAATAAAATAATCCTTCACAATACATACTATATTAAACTTTAGTAACAGTCATACTGGATATAAAAATATAGCTTTTGATTTAAATTTTATCTTAATTATCCTTATTTACACCTTATTTAACTTGCTCTATTTTTTTAAACATTTGAGGCCAATCTATATTTTAAGGCTATGTGTGTTTTTATTTCTTAAGATTGTCAACTTTATTAAAATTAAGAATCCATGTTGCCCATATATACAACATTTGGTAAAAATGCAGTTAGAGAAACATGGTTCAACATATACTTTGGGACAGCCTTGTTTCACTTGCAGAAAACAGTTTCAAAGCCCTTGCAGTGGATGCATTTTTTATTTATCAAAATATAAGGGCCAGTTACTACCTGACCTAATTCAGCCATCTTTCATTTGTGTTGGGATACCTTAAAAATGTCCTGCTTAAGCATGTAAATTGTCCATCTTAAGCAGGTAAGTGTCCAGTTTAAGATGGGCTGGAAAATAAAAATCGGTGAGTCCTGAAGATACTGGGCAATCCAAGAACAAAACTTTAAGCTATATTTTTCTGTGGTTCTTTATATCCCAGAATAATTGAAAGCTTTACAGCCAAAAGTATCACAGATTGAGTCTCAAAGACTGCTTGATGCCAGTCTATTAATATCCATATCAGAACAGCCCTTCCGTAAAAGCCTGTATTTCATCTTGTTATTCCTTTAGGTTCAGGAAAGAAAAAAACCAAACCAACAACAAACAAATGCTCCTTTTCCCTTTTCCCAATCCTCCCACCAAGTTTCAGACATGAGGATTGCTAAGAGGAAAGACATATTTTAATTTTTTTGGGACGGGATGTGAAGAAGTGGGGTCAGTGTATACTATGTGTCATACTAAGGACTGAGATTACTCAGAGTTAATGAAAACACAGTATTACCTTGTATACTCATACAATGCAGGTACAATGCTATTGTACTGTCTTCTGATAGCAAGTAAAGCACCAACGTAACCACACAGAATCAGCAACTCATTCCGAAATCTATAAATGAACAGGTATCAATCATAAAAAACAATAAGCATTTGCAAAACCATATTCATGTTATAATTTTAAAACCGAATTTATCCATCCACCTTTTGGGGAGAATATATGTTTGCTGATTATGCTTACTTTCTGTGTAATGGAATTGTTAAAACAGACTCCATCTGCTTCATATTGATCTCCATTATTAAATTTTAAATGTCACATACAGCACAATTTTTAAGCACAATCATGTAGAGTTACAAAAACATCACTCAGAACTTTTAATGTGATAGAACTCTAAATGTAAATAAAATTGCCCCAAATATTAGTGTAGATTTCAGTTTCACCAAGTTTCCCCAGCTGTTTTCTCCTTTTCATTCTTCACACGTATACTTGTGTAGGCACCTAGGCCTAGCTTCAACCATCCATCATAAAGGTGAACCAGAGTTATCCGAGTATTTTAAAGTTAATTCTGAGAGTGGCAGCCCAGTGTTCCTGGACACTTTGACATAAAAGCCCACATGATTTGTGATACCACTTCAGGAAACTGAAATCAGAGCTGATCAAAGTGAAACTCTTCTGTTGGTCTACTAAGACCAACATTGAATCACACATTGTAAATGCTCCACAGAGAAAGAAGCAGTAAAATATCTTTTTTTTTTCTTGCTAAACCTTCAAAAATATCTTTTTTTTTTCTTGCTAAACCTTCAAAATTTGGGAAAGTTCCACATTCTATTCTCCAGACTGGGAAGGAGCATGCTTGCTGAAATTTCTTTTGTGCCCTTCTTCTGGTAAACAAAAAAATGATACTAACAGTGTGCACCGATATATTCAATCCAAAAGATTCCTTTAAGCAAAGTTTCACTTTTCTAAGTAAGGAAAATATACTCACTCACTGCACTTAGCCAACATTAACTGTTCAGTCCGTATGTAACTTAGAAGATCAAGATATGGATAGACTGAATCTAAAGTCCAATCTGAGTCACAAAGTTGTTCTGTTGAAAAACAGAAAGAAAAATATCTCATGATGCAAGTTATACAAATGACCTTTGCTTTAAAATTCAACCAAGTACCTACCTTTCACGTACTGAATGCCAATAGGGAGAGCCTTTTCAGGCTCTGTGCTTAACAGGTAGTACTTTATTGTTTCAAACACATCCCCATCTGCCTCAATTGTCTCTGCCAGTCGCATACATTCTTCCACATCAGGAAGATTACACTGGAAAACAAACATTTTGCCAGAAAATTACTGAAATGTTCAAACACTTCTCTAAGACGCAGAGAAATACTGATGTTTGCACATAACAATAAGAAAAAATTCTCTCTGAAGGAGTCATTGAAAGACATACCTGCATATAATAGGGAAGCCATCTAGACCAGAGAACAACACAAGAAAAGGTTCTGTAACTTTAATTTAAGCAGTACCAGTTTTCATTGCTAATGTTTTTGTGAAATTTTTACTGCTGTTCAATAAATGTGCAGTCTGAGTTGCACCCTAAGGGAGTTATCAAAGCAGATCCTTCTGCTGCTGAAGAGGAAAGGGGGCATTTAAGGACATTACAGGTGTAAGATATAAAACAATTCAGACTTGTATAGAAAGTTGATCTGCCAAAACATGATTAGGCTGCACATCTAGCAGGTTATAAATCATACTGACAGGTAATTCTGAAGATTGTAAGCTACCTCAGAAAGTAATGTGTGTCAGGGAAAGAGTACACAAAGGATAGAAATAACTAAATTTATTGTACAATACTGTAAATAAAGTCAACAAAGACTAATAGAGCTGTAAAGGATATGTTACATATAAGACTACAGAGACAAACTCATCCTATGGTTTTATTTGGCCTTATGGTTTTTGAAATGAGTAAATAAATCAATACAAAACTTTAGCATTCAGATAAATTCTTTTACATTGTACCTTTTCATGCAGGTCATTTATTTCTGCTATGCATCCAGGATAAAAAGCACATAGTTTTACTAGCTGCATTTTATTATCAGGAATCATCATAAGAAGATCGACTGCTAAATCCCTGCACAAACAAAAGATGACAAGCAGTTACTCTTGATGGTTTGTAATAGAAGGAAACTATTTTTCTCTTTTACATTCCTTTTATAAAAAAAGAGTTTACTGAAAAAAATACTACTTCCAGAGAAATGCAGAAGCAACCTCAGTCTCTAAGACTAATTTTGTTCAATAAATGAGGCTTAACTATTCAACTTTTTGGGAAAGTCATTCATTAATTTTCTGTTGCTCTAGTTGGTTGTACAGCTGTGCAAGTCTTAATCATCAGAACCATCTCAAAGTGAAATGGAAGAATACGTGAGCAGGGATGGGATAGGAAAGTAGGACCAATCAAATTTGAGAGAAGATGGTAATGTGGTTCTGTGTCATGAAACAATCCTCAGATTTCCAGGCTTCTAAAGCTTCATAACATCAATACAGGGCATCTCTCAGTCATCCAGAATGGCATGGTGTTTACATGACATTGAAATAGAGAGATTATACAAGAAAAGAATGTGATACCTATTTTTATCCTTCTCAAAGGAAAACTGTTCTAGCAAACTGACATTTGTCACATTTTCCTAAACTTTTAACCATTTGTTATCCTATCCTTCACACAACAAACAGCTGAAGGGAACGTGTAATATTAGGAAATTATATGGAAATTGTTCTATTAAAGTTTTAATAAGTAGTTATTCTGTGTCTTGTCTATTCATACAGACTTCATTTTCCTGTGAACCTTAAGACTGACTTGCCCCCGTGTAAGGCAAAAAATTTTGCTGATTTCCTCTGGTCCTTAGTTTAAAAATGTTCAAGTAAGCTATTATCCAATATTTGCATCTGCTTTCTATCTTACTTTCAAGAACTAATCACAATTAAAAATTAGGACACTTAGATTTGAAAAGTGTGCAACCTTATTAAAGGAAAAAGTAAGTTTTAACTTTCTCTAAAAAGCAAAATACCTGTATCCAAATGATGGGAAGCTAAAAGGAAGACATTGAAACAGTATTGAACAAAATTTTGTATTACTTTACAGAGAAAATATCTGATAGAAAATAATTAAACTACAACAGCAAATCTAAGGGTCAGGGCAACTGACTTCAACAACAACAAAAAAAATAGCTTTTTGTTTTATGCCTTTTGACAACCTAAAGAAACTAATGCCAAAAAGTCTTTAGAAAATCTGTGATACTATTACTGTGCAACAGCCCCTTTTCCAAGTTACAGAAGCACTCTTTCAGAACCTAGGATATTTCACAAGTTCTTAAGCTATTTTCAAGATCCCTTAATCATATGTGCTAATCTTTATAAGCAATTTAAGCATTAAGTGATCAGAAATTGTTTTGTAATAAAACTGAAATCCAATATTCATTTGAATAAAAAGTAATTCAAAGAAGCCCTCATATAATGGCCTACAAATTTTGCTACCTGGAATGATTTTTAAGAATCAAACTGAAAACACTGTCGAGTATGAAGATCAAAATGAGGTGGCTGAGTTTGCATATGCAGATTTCAGTCTCTCATGTAAAATATGACTACCTGTTTGAATGGTAGAAAGTTGCTTTTGACAGTATTTAGGTGTTAAATACAAATAAAAATGTGTCCTTAAACACACACATTTTCTCAAGGCTGTAGATTTCAGAAAGTGCATGAATGTTTAGTTTGGACTTATTTTTTGCTTGATTTTATATTTCAGAGCATTTCTAAAAACAACCAACCAAAACTCAAGAAACGTCTAGAAACTGCTTTCTTTATTAACCTATCAGGGTTCTTTTTGTATTCCCTTTTGGTGTCTACAATTAAGTGCTTCGCTACAGTGAAATATTTCCAACTGATGGATATCCCTAAGCATAACAACAAGTAAAAATAAAAAGGGAACCCTTCAAATACCAGAGATCTTTGAACTCCAGCTTCCCCATACATGATCCTATAAATTGCAGTTAACCAAGGGGATTATGCTGTGTGAGAATCTCTTTATTACAAAACAAAGAGATTCATGAATGTCTGATCTTTTCCTACAGAATATAAAAAAGCTGCTGTAATGGCTGAAAATCAGAATCCAGTATGCAGGGTGTTCAGGACAGCGTGTGAAAAAATTGACAAATCCAGACGTATACTTGGGCTGTTCACCACTTTAAAATTTTATCACATATACCCATGTAGGCTTCAGTGTACACATGCTGTAAGTTTACAGAAGCTTTATGGACATAAACATAAATGCCATACCATTATAAGCACTAATTACAGCCCTGACATCAGAACAAGCTTTTGTTGTGGAATGGGAAAAAATATACACTGTTTTTTTTAACTCCACATGCAGTGCTTCCTATCAGAGGCCACATAAAAAATCACCTTTCACAGTGAAGGCAGGGGGATCAAAGAAGAAGCTTCAGACACTTTAAAAGTCCCAGGTGGAGTTGCCAAAATGACCTTATTAAGACCGGTGCAATGCAGACATGCTAAACCATTGCAAAATGAAACCAGCAACTCACAAACTTCCTATTTTATCTTTTTCTACAATGCTTCATTTCATTTCTAAGGCAAGTTAAATGTTCTGTAGAAAGGAGTTCCACTATGCTTCTCTCAGGCTACCTCTTGATACATTAGCAAATACTAACTGTAGAAGAAAAACTGATCCTTAACTGTCTAAGTACACATTTTCTATGAAATGTTAATTACGAAACAGTTATATAGCTGCCAACTACACCTTGGGAAGGTTTTCTGCTTTTTCATTGTTAGATAAAAAACAAGAACTTGTATTCTTCAAAGTAAAACCACTTCAATGAGGAAAAGAAAATTTACTAGAGAAGACTTCCCCTATATGCAAGAGAGAAGTTACTTCTGCAGAATTAAATAGTAATCCTGTTTCATCCTTAAATCTTTGCAGCAGTCTTGTGCTCCTAATACCAATATAATTCCTCAGACTAGTAGTTTTATATTTTTCGATCAAGTACTTAAAAAATCACTTCACAAATCCTACTTGAGTTACTGTTCCTTTTGACTTTTTAACTCAATTCCAGCTGTCTGAAGCAGCTCTTTTTACTCAGTACAAACTAGGACTTCATAAGCTACCTATTGCCCAAGTAGCTAGGGTTTTTTTTTTTCAGTGGGTTTCATACTCTGACAATGACTGCTCTCTCATTTGCAATGCATACAGAATGTATTTTGAGATTAAAGCAGAACATTTGCATGCTCTGTATTTCAAAGGTCTAATATAGCAATTCTTGTTCAAGCAGCAATTTTTATTCTCCCTACCCATGGTGATTTGATCTCTGCAAAAGTTTCACAATGACACACCTTGATTGTTTTGTCAGGGAGAAAAAAAAATCTTTGGATTAAGGAATTCTTACCATGTTATTACTGCCATACATTTTCTTGCTAGCAATTCTAGGGCATAATGTGTTGCTTGTGCTGCTCTTTCTCCCAAGACAGTACCCACACTGATTGCCAACTCCAGTTCATTTCCACGAATCAGGTTTGCCATTGCAAGCTTGCTCAATGAAAAAATTACATCATTAAGGGACATAAGCATTTTGGGGTATTCATCATGTTGAGCATATGACATTTGCTTATGAGACTTTTTACAGAAGGACAAAATATGCAATAATTAAACTCATATATATTTGCGGTCTCTTGAATGAGTAAATAATTGTGCATCATAATGTGTTAATCAGTTTTAAAATAACCAAATAGTTTTCCTTTAGCAGAATCTTCCTTTATTCAACTGAAGATATATATAAATATGATACCTAAAATGCATGCCAGGAATTCCATCTAATCTTAAGGAGACTAGCATTCAGAGTATATATTTCCCCCTCTCTTTCGACGAAAGGAGACTCAAAACCCCAAGAAAATGGGGAGGATTGTCCTTTTCTTACTCTCTCTGAATAACCAGTTACTGACAGGCATAGCAGAATGTCAAACCCTAAGAGACTACACAACAACTTGAAATATTCCTGTTTAGAAATACAGGCATTAACTGATTCTCAGTTTCTCTCAGAACAGTTCATTGAGATGAAATTACACTTATTTAGGGGGATAGAAGAAAAAAAAACATGTTAAGTCAACCACAAAAAAATCCAGAGAAAATGAGGAAAAGAAACAATTTGTGAAACTACAAGCAAATAAAAAATGTAATAAAATGTTTCCTACGTCAGTTCTATTTTTGTACTGAGGGGTGGGGTTTTTTTTCTTCTTTACTTCTTCATTTAGACTGTAAATTCTTCAAGGCAGAGATTGCATCTTCTGTAGCACAATAACTTCCAGTTCTGAATGGGTATTTTGAGTTACCATAAACAGCAACACTTAAATGTATATATCTAAGGTATTAAGTATCTTATATTTTCTAATATAACAAGATACTGTAAATACAATTCAGCAACAACATGCTACCTTCTGCGCATGAGAGAAACCTTGAATTTAGTAGAATCAAGGGAGTTTTGCTACTAACTTTAATACTATAAAGATCTAACTCTGCATAAATATAATCAAATCAAATGCCAAATATCATTTAGAAATGTGATACGTAAATTTTTAGACATGTGGAGATGTAAAAAGGAAGTCAATGTTGCCTTTTTCATCATTAAAGAAAAAATATTACCTCAATATTTTCAACAGCCAGGTGACAACATGCTGCAAGCACTGCACGGCCATCCTGGAAATACCAATCTGCCAGTTCTTTACTGACCTTCTGCAGGAGACTGCAAGGACAAAAAATGAATTCTGCAAGGTCACTTTAAGGTTGGAGTGCTTTGGGTCTTAATTTACGTAAAATTCCCCACGTTTGCTTCTGTACCCTAAAAGTTGCTATATTTGACTCACAGATAATGACACTACTAGCTTGAAAAATGTAATCTGTTTGAGCTTCATCCACTACTTAAGTTGATGCATACTGAGGTGGGTCAGTTTCCCAAAGTCTACATCAGTATGGAAATGTCTCTTCAGATTTACAGAGGAAAAATCAAGTATTTGGATATGCAATCTGTACCTGTAAACTCTGCACCATTATTTCTCAAATTGCTCAAAAACTGCTCATGTAAATGAAGTAACTATACAGCCCTCAAACTGCGTTTGTTACTAAACCTGTAACTCGATAATGTAATTCAGGTTTTTGGGCGCTGCTCTAAACAAGGAGAGGTGCATATTTGGAGTTTTTGATGGGCATGGACAATGAGAATCATAGAATCATAAAATGGTTGGTGTTGGAAGGAACATGTTTAAAGATCATTCTGTTCCAAGCCCCCTGCCATGGGCAGGGACACCTTCCACTAGACTGGTTTACTCAGAGCCCCATCCAACCTGGCCTTGAATACTTCCAGGGTTGGAGCATCCTCAGCTTCTCTGGGCAATCTGTGCCAGTGCCTCACCACTCTCACAGTAAAGAATTTTTTCCTATTATCTAATTTAAACCTACTCTCTCAGTTTGATTTTCATTTCACATTATCAGAACCTTCATTGATGACAAACAGCAAAGCTTCAGGAGGAGATTATGTGTAATAATAGGGGAGCACAGATACTTGTTAATGCTAAATCTTACTCTACTTACCAAAAGTTCTCAGGTAATATGCTATATATTTTAGTCCACAAGAATGCATCTTAAATATCAAGCAAGTGAAAAGGACATTTATTATTATAATACATACATATGAAAAATCCATTTTGTGCCAGGAGGCACAACAGGAAAATTAGTGTAGCATCAGGTAGTGAATAACTCTATTAACTAAGTACTAGAAGATGCAATATTTTGTTGAACTCTACATTGCTGATGCCAAATGAAACTACTATGCTTTATGTCCCTTAATGATTTTACACTCTGCACTAAGATGAGTTTCTAGTTATAAACTAGAACAACTTACTCATTATAATCATCTGTATTGTTTCCACCAGAATTTGAAGTTCCACTTGTTGTGGAGGATGGTAACATCTGTATATTTCCTTCACAAGCTGCCTGGAAGTGAATAAAATAGAGATGAATTAATGCACAATTGAAACTGAAGATTAAATGAAATTTTTCAATAGCAGCAAAAATAATCTAAGATCTATAAAAATCTTTCTAAAGCCCAGCTATAACAAAGAAAATGTTTGAATGTTTAAACCAATGAACTTATTCATAGCTAAATCTTAGCCTAGTTTTATCCAGCCATACAAGAATCCTACTGAAGCACTTCTTCCTTCCTATGCATTTGTGCAGGATTTTTCCGTGTTTGGATATAACGGGTGGTGAAGCCTACATCCTTTATTTTTACACTCCAAGGAGCAAGCAGCTCTGAGGGAAGGATGAAGTCCATAGATACTTCTCAGCAAGTATACCAGCAAATCTGTACAGATTTGGCATATAGTGGCTTAAGGTGAACTTTTCTTTGTATCTGGCAATAATTTATTTCTAACATTAAATACAAAGAAATCAGTGTGGGTTAAAATGAAATCAGTTGACAAAGTGGTGGTTGGACTCAATGATCTCAGACGTCTTTTCCAACCTAATTGATTCTGTGATTTTTTGAAATTCTTTCACATGCTTTAAGATGTAGCTGGGGTAACACCATTAAACCTCAAGGCTCAGTTCCAATGGAAGGTAAGTCCTGGCATTTTTTTGCTCATTATTATCTTATGAAACCTTTGAGACAAAGACTATTCTATGAATTGTAATATCTCTGCAATACTTCTCTTACATGAAAAATTAAGATCATTCTGAAGCTTTAACTTGCTTTAAAGTTCAAACATTATAGCTTGTTAAATCTAGGCATGTGTCAAAGTTACATTCTGTACATTATTCAGCTATTTAGCTAAAACATACAGACGATTTCTCAGAAGAAATTCAAGAGAAATCAAGTCCTATATGAATTTGATGTTAAGGGCAATACTGGCTGTTGAAAATCAGGTTCCATTTCAGTTGAAAACACCAGTTTTCATTATGGTCATTTGATTGCAGTTTAGAAGAATCAGGCTTTAAATCTGTAAATATGAGGTACCTCCTTCCTATAATTTCTGCATAAAAACTAGTCCATATCACATGGAATTAAAGAAGAGGGCATCATTATTCAGCTATTTTGCCTTTTAAATATGCATGTCATATTCTGATTTACAAGCTAAGAGCTAAATACATCTCCCACACTGATATATATGTAGTAATACCTGTGCAACAAGTAGAGCCTCTTTAAGCTGACCTCTCGAAGTAAAGAAAGAAACCAGCTTCTTCACATCTCCGATAGCTATACAGTATGGGATGACATCATCATTTTCTTCCTGAATTAACTGATCAGCTCTCCTAATTAAACAAATGAATAAATAAACAGAAAAGATCTACATATACGAACAATCAAACTTATCTTTATGGCGTAGGTGTTAGATGAAGCTGAATAAAGTTCACTGAAACCCATCTGGCTTTTCGGACTTGCAAACTGTGAATACTGCACTAAAGAGTTTATAAAGTTGCAATTTATGTTCAACCCTTTGATTCTTGTACACAAAGTTATTATTGAAATCCTCCACCGTTCCATCACAAAGTTTACTGAACAAAAAGTAACATCACTAGAATGCTGTAACAAAAGACAAGTATAACTGGTAATAGTATCCATCCTTCCTACATGTCCGTGTCCTTTTATGGACTGAAGCTACAATTCACCATCGTATTAACTTACCTTTGCATTAACTTCCTCCAATATTTCATTGATACACCAGGTGCAACTGAGAGAGCTTTGTCCCACTAGAAGAAAGCAGGAATGCACTTAATTTGATCATTTCTGTTTGAGAAACAGCCATATTTTAAACTAGTGTAACTTTTCTTCCATTAAAAATAAATTTGTCAGGAGTTAAATGAGTTACACTTTAGACTGCGTATGTTAAAAATAAGTGGAACAAGATTACCCTTTTGGGAACTTGTGACCCATTTATTGCCTCCCTGTCTTTGCTAGGGTAGCTGGTTTTCAGAAACCTTCATATTTTATTATTCTTCAATAGTGTTCTGATATTTTACCTCTCCAAGTTCTACCATTAGCTCACAATATCGCTGAATTTGTCCTAATCTTAGATGTATTTCTGCAGCTTCTTTGAGTCTTTCCTCTTTGCTTGGTGCACCAATACCACCTCCAAACTTAGACATCTTTACTGTTGTCAGTTCTTGTGCCTTGGACTGAGGGGGAAAAAAAAAGAGATTAAGAAGTTTTCTGTGATGAAAACAAGTTTTCTTAAGAATGGACTATTGCCAAATATTACACTGGAATATAAAGGTTATAATTTAAGAAAAAACTTCTTTAGAGAAAATGTTAATTGAAAGAGATTTCAATGACATTACGGTGAACGATGTTTATGTTGTTAAAGTAACTGTATTAGTGTTTTGTTGTACACATAAATTTTTCTTGATTATCTTCCTTTAAGAACATTTTTTTTTTCCACTCTCATATATAATGTCTTCTCAGGCTAACTGGCTGGGAAAACTGTTTTTTTTGGACACATGGACACACAAACAGAGCTTCATAGGATTAGCAGAACAGCTGCTATTATTACAGTTAACAACACTAATAAACTAATCACTTGAGAGTCATAAGGAATGTATGACACTCTTAAAGAGCCTGTGATTTTACAGAAGAGACAGCATGTAACAGCAAACAACAGGTGATACCTGGCAAGTATTAGCCCTGGGCTTGGCAAGTACATTCCCTGATCCATAGCAGTAGATCATCTTTCCTCTATTTACAATCCAGAAATAAGAGTACTCCTGTTTAGTACTCCTAAGAACTTCCTGACAGAACAATAAATCTGCATTTTCTACTGTATACTCATAAATGCAGCTACTAATAAATTTATGGCCTAGTACTTGAATTTTCTATTCTCACCCAAGTCACTCTTAAGCTGTGTATCTGAATTAATGACAGGTCCTTGTTTACCCATTCCTTATTCCAGAGAGCTACAGAAAATATTTCTGCTGATTTCCCTCCATTTTTAGACATGAATTCCCCTATCTGTACATCTGAGCATAGCTACACATTTCATGTTTATACAAACAAATAATTTGACTTTACTGAACATAAAGGTACAGTGTATATAATAGGCAAGAAAAACTCACTTCATAGCAGAAACTGTAGTGATGATTGCTTTGCAATTTCTTTTAATAGTTTTGAAAAATGCTTTACTAGTTAATACCTGTAACCTAGCATTTTAACACTGAGTATGCATGAAGTCACACAGACTTAGCTAGATACTATGGTAACAGACTAGTATTGCGGTGAAGAACTGGGATCACACAAATATCTTTGGACATGAAATTGCAACCTTTTGTAAAGCACTGAATGCTATTTTTAAATAGTGAAATAATACATGGACTAACAACTATTTTCACATATTGTTCGTGCTTCACTTACCATTCTAAATCTAATGAGGTGTTTCATATGCATAATTCCTTTGCAGTAGTTTTGTGGAAGCAAACTGTCATCCTGTCCTTTTATTACAGCAACCAAATCCCATAAATTTTTGCTGCCTCCTGGAGGCTAAAATTGTTAGGGAAGAAGAGTTTTATTACAGTAATGCTCAAGAGAGAAATTTGAACTTATGAAGACATTGGAAAGCATTTGTCACTCAACTCCAAGATATACAGTTTCATATCATTTCAATATTAGAATCTTTATTATGAAAACTTGAATAAGTTCAAGATACTACAAGTCCTTCAGTCTTCCTTAAGGCTGTAAAGATACAGTGAGATCCATGAGCCTACTTGGTTATGTGTGGACAGAGCTGAGGGCTTGCCATTTGAGTTCTCCCTTTTGATCTCAAAGAAATACAAGCTATCTTGGGTCTACTGCTGGCACAAAACAAGTCAATTGCTGGCATGCAGGAGCTGACCAAGGACTTGTTTATCACTTTCTGTAGAGCAAAGGCATAGGACAGGTAGAAGAGAGCTACAAGGCTTGACTGCCACAACATGGTTTACTATTTTAATATTAAATCTTAAAATATAGTACAACTGTATGTGCACAAAATAATTTTTAAAATATAAATTTTAAGCATTTCTATTGGTCCAGCCTTTGATTGATACCTTCTGTAGAAACAGGACAACAGTTTAACATTGAATGAGGTCTAGAAGAGAATGGGTATTTAAAAGCTTAAAAAATCATTAAGCCTTTGACCTAAAGAAGCTTTTCTAAGAATAACAGGATCCCAAGTTTAGAAGTCAAATTATTTCTGAGCTGGTAAAAAGCATAAAAACCTTCCCCCCCTAAAAAAGAAAAAAACCCTACTCTTTTTTCTGTCCACTAAAACTCTCATTAGACTCCTCATAGTTTATCACAATACCTCATTTTCTGGACTTGAAAAGCACTGAGCATACCTGATCAAAAAAGCCTTTGTTCTTGGAAAATTCTAATATTCTTATAATAGTTTTACTCTCAAACGAACATGGGAAATCAAAATTTATACCTTCTGTAACATAAGTAATTTCATAAATGTATTTTTAACAAAAGAGAAAATGTCTAAGTTTGAAAATGAGAAAGATTGTTTCAGCATTTCTAAATCATACACTTCAATTCAGGTAGAACTCAAACCAAATATTTTGGATTAACTAGGCCTTTTTAGATGAGAGTATTGACTTAAATTACAACAGAGTTTGATGTAAGCTCCAATAGTAGTAGAACTTGTAGTTCCACATTATCTTGTCCTTGTTCTACCTCAAGTGCAGCTCCTATGCAGGACAGAACTCACAGGAACCCGTATTTTTAACTCATTTGCACTGAGAGGCTGCAGCAATTTATAGAAAATTTTACTGTGCAATGGAGAAAAGGCAATAGATGGATACTGAGGCATGGATCATCCAGATCTACAGTTCCTAGAACACGCAGAGCAGTTTGGGCACAGACGCTTGGGCAGTTCAAGCCTTACCAACAATGAAGGTGTTCTTTTGATTGATTAAAAATTAAAAAACTCTAACACAGTTTGATTAAACACATATTTTCATTTTCTTCAGTAGCAAATGGCTGTCAAATTAACTTTCCTGTAGAAAATTGTATTATATCACTGATTTAACTTTGAAAAAAACTGGGTTTTTTCTGCAAATTTAATCTAGTGAAATTTGTTTTTTCACAACTGACAAACAGTTCAATCACAGACATTTTTATATGCAGACCTGTTAAGAAATAGAACTGATTACTGCCTATTTTCTAAGCTCCCTTCAAGAAAAAGAGAAAAAAATGGCAGAGAAGAAAGAAATCTCAGTTTTGGAGATTGACATCAGAAGAGAAAGTCATCACGCTGACAACATTCCTAAGTTTACAGAATACTTACTGAAAAAAATTCTGAAAACCACCTTAGTTTTTTTCCTGGAGATTCATTTTTTCCTGACAATTTTTCCAATTCTTGTTTCATATCCTTGGAAACTTTACCACACAGCAAAGGAGGAGTGCCAGATTCCACAGCGCGATCTAACACACACAAGGATTTATATATGAAATTGAAATAAAAAACAATCAAAGGAATAAGAATATTACTATAAAGGAAATTAAAGCAATGGTTTATACAGTTTGCTTACCTGTATTGCCAATAATATCATCCCAACATCTATCTGTTATGATATTTATTTGCAGAGGGTTTATAAGAGGTGTCAGTGACCAGAGTCTCACAGTGGAATCACGAGAGCAGGATGCCATAGTAAATGGACGACTAGGATGACACGTTAATCCTAGTAGAGGGGACATGTTAAAATGTAGTCAAATAAGTTTATCTAATGACCTGTTTGATTAAATTACTCTATAAATTTCAAAACATATTAGAATGTATTTCAGTACAGAAATAAAACAAAATTTAAAAGTTATTACCATATACATCTGCACCATGATCATAAACTGTGTCCAAACATGTTCCATCTCTTGTGTCCCAGACTCGAATTGTATAGTCCCAACTGCCAGATATTAGAAGGTAAGGAATTTCAGGATTCCACATCAGTCCCCGTACTGGAGCTGTATGTCCACTAAGAACATTCATGCAAGCATCTTGTGTATAATCCCATATCCGAACAGTACTGAAAGAGGGTAAGAGAGACCAACCTCTATCAGATCACCTATTAGAATATAATTATCTCTCTACTTCAGGAATATTTTAAAATCCAAATTTATCAGAATATTTATTTGCATCACACCAGGGCTCAAAGAGTTGTACTGAAAGGGCCTAAATCTGACTGGTCACCAGTGATGCTCCTCAGCGGTGTTCAATTCTAGGGCCAGTCCTGTTTAATATATTTTATTGTCAAGAAGTTTGCTATCAAGTTGATTTCTGTCATGAATTACTACACCATGTACTAATAGATTTTGCTTCAAGCCTAAACCTCTAATGAGTAATAATAGAGAAAGCAATAGAAGCCAATACTCCAAACTTTACAAAATATCCTTTACAAAAATATTTTGTATACTCTGCAGAGAAGTGGCTTAGAATCGTAGAAAAATGCTTCCTTCTGTTTACCATGGACTGATGTGTCTCCCTCACAAGCAATGTCATCAAACCATAAAACAGAAGTATCCAATACTCATTAAAATTCTCTGCAGATTCTACTTATGCATACTTTGAAAAAATAACAAATAAGAGCAGGTCTTGCACCTGTTTCTTCAGATATAAGGTAAACATGTGGTATCCTCCTTGGGTTATTCCTCGCAGTAACAGTATCAGGCACTGACCCTACTCTCGGGAAAGCATTTGGAAACTTGCATCAGTACGGCAGTTGTGATAGTTTTAGATAATGATCCTGTTGCCCAAATACTACATAAAGCTAAGAGCAAAGCTAAAGCCTGGATCTGAACAAGGCAGATATTTAGATTATTAAGTATTGACATTAAAAGTAAAGATGTTTCTCCAATAGTCCTGCTTGAGGTTTAAGTTTTCTAATAGCTCAGAAATACTCACCCATCATCAGAGCCACTGCAGAGGATTCCTTCTCTGAGAGGAGACCACCGCACGTGAAACACCTTTGCAGTATGCCCGCTAAACACTTTCAGTGGTTGATCAGAGCTGGTTGCCAAGTAGTAAACACGAACATTTTTATCCTCACAACCAGTAGCTATCATATCTCTGCAAAATAAAAACACCAAAATCCTTGGTCACAGAGATGATCAATGCTTTCTTAAGTTTAAAAAAGATATGACGTGCAATTTGCAGTTATTTTTTTAAAAATAGCATATTTCTGCTTCTGCTTCATCTCTTCAACATGTAGCTATTGATAATCCAATTAAAAAAAACTAAGTCAGAAAAAAAACTTATAAAGATCCATTAGTTACAATGGGGAAAAATATTTGCATCAATCTCACTATGCATCCAATACACAACTACTATTAAATTATATTAAACTTATATTACACAATTACTATTAAATTACTATATAATTCTTTTTTTTTACAAAAAGCTCTCATGTCACTATTAGGAATTTTCTACAAAATTTACATATATTCACAATGTATTTAGTTATCTGCTACATCTTCACCTTAGCAGTCATTACAAGGGCACCAATCTAAACCCTTCTTTCCTGGTATTGAAAGTCTGCTTCCCCTCCACCCCCCCCCCACATTCTTTGTACC
>VZTZ01003545.1:91692-388764 GCA_013400955.1 Drymodes brunneopygia | reverse complement strand
TATTTATTCAGCTAGATATTTTTTTTCTCATCAGTATGAAATGACCCTCTTTTGAAAGTTAAAGAAGTTCATGGTGGTCAATTAATTATGCTAGTGGGAATAGAGATCTGTTACAGGCATATCCTACTTTGGAACAGATAATTTCAGTCTTTTACTATCATAGTGAATACCACATTCTAGATAACTTTGTGTTACTTTACTGGTAATCAATTTAAATAGTAAATATTGTCAATTCTTTGGGTTAATTTTTACTTACTTGTTGTTTTGACTCCAATCACAGCCAAACACTGCAGCTGGATGTTTGTACTTGTGAAGAACATTGCCATCAATGGTTCGAATAATACTGAAACCAATTACAATGTGATATTATAAGGAAAAATACATACTGGGCAGACTATCCAAAATTAAGTTTCATTCTGTGCAAATAAGCCAGATAGCAAAAAGATATATACAAAGAATAGGAGAAACAGCCACAAACAATATCAGCCCCTCAATTACAACATTTAACTGGATGTTGATTGTACAACATCTAACTTGACTTCAGTATCTATGTTCCTTCAGATGGGCTTTAAAGATGTTCAGTATAGTACCACTTTCTTGAAAGGATCCTCATAGCCCAGAATCAAAGGTGCAGTCATGGCTTTAAGGTACAAATAGATCTTTATGAATTTAAAAAAAAAAAGTTGATTGTTTTCTAAAGTTTCTGCCCATTATATTTGAGCTGGAATGACACAGGTAGCTGAGGAAACAAATGGAGAAAGCTAAAGCCTGGATCTGAACAAGGCAGATATTTAGATTATTAAGCATTGACAACACCATTAAAAGTAACTGAAACACAATATATGCAAAACTGGTTTCAGTGGACATTCATGTGCTTTTCTAAATGAGGTATTATACTCCTGTGATAGTGCACTTTTAATTATTTCATTCTAAATAGTACTTTTTAGTCCTTGAAACAAAAAACTAAAAATAAAATTAAAAATCAAGACAAGCAAAGTTGGATGACTTTTGAAAAGTGTCCTCTACAGATAAGAAATCTAGGAGGATATTCTTGTCCCAATAAAAATGAGTATTTAGTTTTACTATCAGAGTGTTTCAGACACTATTCATTTTGAAAAAAAATCCTTTATTTTTTCTTAAAATCATACCCTAACAAGTACAGAAGACTAATATAATTCAAGTTTTTTCCAGTAAGAAAAGTTTTAAAATTAATTACTGAGAGTACTGTCAAAATTTATGGACTTGAGAAGTGCATTTAGCAATTTTTTTTCTTCCAATAACACTCACCAAAATCCATCACTGCTGCAGGTTGCTATTCTTTTGGAATCTTTATGACTCCAGGCAATGCAGAAGATTCCATTCTTTCCATGCTTCAAAAAATGCAAAATACCTATCAATAAGAAATAATTCACCCCTGTTTCTCTCATCTATTGACTCATCTTTTTTGCTTTATTCTCCTATGGGCTTCAGCCCTTTTCTCCCAGTACAGTATACTGTAGAAAACCACATTATACCAAGTACCCAATTTAGCTGGATGTTTGAGAATCCAAGCCCAGAACATTGGGACTGTGGAGATAGGTAGTAAAACTGCTATAGCCTCCAGGATCCAAGAGACAAAACTGGGTCAAGCTGAAGAATGAGCAAACCATAACTACATAAACCTTAAGCTTAAATAACACTGTGTACAATCAACAGGGACCTTTGGGCCTTGGGATGACTGATCAAGGGATGAGAAGCACAAGTTGTGTTCTCTTTTGTCCTGCCAGTTGCAGGGAATGATGTGGCAAGAAACAGGAAGATCATGCAGATTAATATCTGGATTTGATACTGGTGTTATCAGCACAATTTTGGGAGTTTTGATCATTGGTCAGTTTATACAGCACCAAGCCTGCTGGCAACAAATGGCATCCAGCTGTCTCAAAGGACAAAAAGGATCTTAGTTCAGCAGTTCATAGGGCTCATTGAGAGAGCTTTAAACTAGATTGGAAACAGGCCAGGGCCAGGCTTGCCAGAGAGAATGTGTAGGGAAGGAGAGAACAATAGAAACCACTCTAGTAGCATAAGTAGTGTTAAGAGGCAATTCCTGGAGCAAGCACAAGCAGCCAAAGACATAATCACTAGACAGGACTATGGGGCACCCCTTTGCACCTTCACTACGATGTGGACACAATCTTCTACACTTCTTCTATACTTCTATAAAGTGCCTGTACCCCTACACAAGCAGTATGGGCAACAAATAGGATGAACTGGAGGTCTGTGTGCAGTCACAGGGCTTTGACCGCACTGTGATTACAGAGACACAGTGGGATAGCTCACATGACTGGAATGTTGCCATGAAAGGCTACACACTGTTTAGGAAAGACAAATCAGGAAGCCACATTGGTGGGATTTACTCCTGTGTGAGGCAACATTTAGGATGAATCAAGCTCTGTCTTGGGGTGACTGACAGACAAGTTGAGAGCTTATTGTTTGGATAAAATACCCACTGTTGTGGGTGTTTTCCTGATAGGGAAAAAGAAGTGGATGAAGCCTTCTAAAGCCAGATAGAAGCAGCCCCAAAGTCACAGGCACTGATTCTTGTGGGGCACTTTAACTACCCTGACATCTGCTAGAGAAGCAACTCCAGTCTTCAAAAAGAAAGAGGACCCAGGGAACTACTAGCCAAATAGCCTCACCTCAATTCCAGTAAAGGTGATGGAGTGCCTCATTCTGGAGGCCAGCTCTATCCACATGGATGACAAGAAGGTGATCAGGAGTAGTCAGCATGGATTCACTAAAGGTAAGTCACATCTGACCAACCTGATTGCCTTCTACAATGAAACGAGTACCTGGACAGATGAGGGCAAAGCAGTGGGTATTGCCTACCTTGACTTCAGCAAGGCTTTCAGCACTGTCTCTCGCAAAGTCCTCATAGTCAAACTTAGGAAGTGTGGACTGGATGAGTAGACAGTGAGGTGAGTTGAGAGCTGGCTGAACAGCAGATCCCAGAGGACTGTAATCAGTGACACAGGGTCTAGTTGGAGGCCTATTGCTAGTGGTGGTCCCCAAGGTTCAATACTGGGCCCAGAATTGTTTAGCTTATTTATCAATGTCTTGATGAAGGGGCAGAGGTCTTCTCAGCAAGTTCACTGATGACATACAGTGGGCAATACCCCAGAGTGCTGTGCAGCCCTTCAGAGGGACCTTGGCAGGTTGGAGAGATGGGCACAGAGGAAACAACTGAAATTCAACAAAGGCAAATGCAGGGTCCTACATCTGGGGAGGGAATAACTCCAGACATCAGTTAGGCTGAGGGCAACCTGCTGGGAAGCAGCTCTGTGGAGGACTTGGCTGTTCTGGTGGACACCAAGCTGTCCATGAGCCAGCAGTGCCCTTGTGGCCAAGAGGCCAATGGTGTCCTGGGGTGCATTAGGAAGAGCATTCCAGCAGGTCAAGGAATGTGATACTGCCCCTCTACTCAGCCCTGGTGAGGGCATATCTGGAGTACTGCACCCAGTTCTGGCCTCCTCAGTACAAGAGAGACATGGAGCTTGTGGAGAGGATCCAATAGGGGGCAACAAAAATGACTTCTCTTACAAGAAAAGGCTGAGAATAATGAAGTTAGTGGGCATGAAAAATTGTGGTATGATAAAACATAAGTGGAACGTGTATCAGGACCAGTGTTACAGAAAAGATATTTAGTAGCACAAATGCAAATATCAGGGTTAGAATCCCAGAACTCCTGAAATTAGGTATATTTCTTTTCTACTTGTGCCTTCCCTCACTCCCCCACCTCCCTTCTTATAGAGGAGGTGATCTACATTGATGCAGACCCCATACTTAAATAATCATGTCTGTATAATCTGAAGATCACAGCTATATACTAGGAATACACAAAATAGTGTAAAATACTACAGCATAGTATTACACAGCTCCTTCTGCCAATAACAATTATGCTACTATTTCAGGACTTGAAAATGCCTGGAGAGATTTCAGGTAATATAAGGCAAGGCACTAAATGAGTCATACGGCTTAGTGTGCTGCAAAATGGAGCTTTATTGATCTAGACTTCAGGAACTGAAAGCTTTTTCTGGCCCTTATGTTTGAAAATACAGAAGAGAGTTTTCATTTGATGCTGAATCTGTATGTCCATATGTTTACACAGTTAAGAAGCAATCAGCTATGCTTTTGCCATGTATCCCTATAGGACCAATCTTAAGATAATTGAGTTCATCTGGTGCTTCACTGCTCTCATATCACAAATCCAGAAGTAAAGATACTTCTGCCACATATGTAAACTGGTGCCCGCATAATTCTGTAGATTTTTTTTAGATAGCACCTTTTAAAAACATATGAACTTTGGCCATCTCTATCAATGGACACTAGAGGGAATTACTAACTTACATTTCATATAGACAAAAAAAGAAGTAATCTCATCTTACCTCACTGAATCTTGTTATCATTTTGCCTTTTCGAACATCCCAGATAAAGCCACCATTTCTGGATGTTCCACCTGCTATGCAGTTCAGATTTCCTTTAAAGAAAGATGGTTGTAAAATATTACAATAATTATAAAATGACAATATTGTTTGACAGTGGTTCTACTTCTAAATTGAAGAAATGTAATATGAACAGAAGACATCAATGGCACATGAACATCAGTTTTCCATAGTTTAAGGCCAGCATTTGCTACTAAGTCACAAACAACAATTTCAGTGAAAGTCTGATCCATTTTTCTACATTCCTGTTTTGAGGAATGGTCAAATAAAAATTGCATTGCTGTAAAAAGTATCTTAATGCCTGCTGAAAGTGTTGTATGTAAGAAATTAATGATCATGATGCATATGACTCAAACTGAAAGAGAGGGAACCTCAATGTTTCAAGCTTAAAGTTGTAGCAACTACAGCATTTTCCTTTAAAGTTCCCTATGTATAAAGACAAATCATAAAAATGAGACAGAACATCTAACAGTATTTTGTTTTCTTAATCTTGCACCATTGCTACACCTAAGACCATCAAGAATGTACCTGAATCTGTAACCACACTCTACAGGGTGGAAAATCTGAGTACCAAACTCCATGGTGAGAACCTGAAAATTCAATTCAGGTCTAAACCAAACGCCACCAAATTCTCCTTACCACAGTGACTCTCTATCCCAATATAGGAATGCTTTTCATAAATAGCAGATTTATAGGAGAGTTTTGACTGTTATTTAACTGCAAGCTTCAGAGGAAGAAAACACAATCTATGCAGGAGTCATCTTGCAAGGTAAATCTATAAAATGGGAATAAATTCAGGTAGGAGAATGATGGGGGAGAAAAAATAAAAAGGAGTAATCACTTTTTTCAAAGGCCTTCTGAGACCAATGCAGGAATGCATTAGCTTATATATTAGGAACAAAGTACAAGGCAGATAGGAACTGTCTGGGAGTAAGGTGAAAGAAGCACCAAAAGTTCTGGCTGGGAGGGACGAGAGCTTTTGGACAGGGTGGTAAGGAATAAAGTTGAAGCATGTGCTTCCAATTTACTTTCTTTAAAAAAAACCAAAAAAACCCACCAAAAAGCAACAACCCCACACCCCTCCTGCAGCAAACAAACTATTCATTCAGTGTGAGATAGAACTACAAATTCAATTTAAGCTTCAAAACTAAATAATCAAGCATAAGCACTGTATTTCATATTGCCATAATTTCCATATAGTAAGACAAATTATTTGTGAAAAGGTACAAGGTGCAAGAGACTCTCTGAAATGAAAAAGGGCAAATTCATTTCACATATGCAGACTACATTAAGTTTCTCACCACAGTATTTTTCTCCTGTCTGTTATTATTTCTTAAGTTTAAAAGTGCAGGTGAGAATAGAGAGATGAATTATTTAGATTTTTAAAAAATACATCTGCTGTCCAAAGAATAAAACACAACAAGGAAGTCAACCTATCATCAACTACTGACAACTATCAGAAGTGCCTTTTCTGGTACACCAAAAGGGCTGCAGAACAGTTTTGAAAAAATTTCCCACTGACTACGGTGATTTCTCTAACAAAAAGTAGATGCTTTGCAGAAAAGAAATTTCCTATTCTAATAAGGTAAAAGCAGAGTTCTGCAGTGATTAGACTCCTACGCAAAGAAGGAAGAAAAGGAGCTAAATACATACGTTCCACCATTTCAGCAGAAAATATAATCTGAATTCCTTGAAGTAGCTGCTTTTCATGCAAAGTAAGTCATTTTGTCATCTGCGTAATGCCATGTTAGAATCGTTCTGGAGATTTTCCTCCCCCCATTCTGAGCATGAAATACTGGGAGCATTACTCAGAATGGTAAGTTTCCGCAAGGTCTGAAGCATTGAATTCTGCTGGTTTCACAGATAATTAAGTTTTGTTTAAACCTTATAAGATGCCTTTTTATATAAAACTAATACTTTTATATGACATATTCTGCAGTCAATGATAATTCAAAGAACATTTAGACATACAGCAAAATATTCTTACCTGGAGCCCAAGAAATGGAATAAATAACCCCCTCATTACCAGGAGATGTATAAACCGCTGATAAAGTATTTATGTCCCAAACTTTTATTGTGCCATCAAATGAAGCTGTAGCAAGAAGATCAGGGTTATCAGGTTTGAATTTGCAATCAAAGATGGTCTCAACATGTCCCTTAAATGAAACAAATATTTAATCCATTTTTATTACATTACATATTATTACATTTGATTTTTTTCATAAGTCCAACTCTAAATCAAACTCTAAAACACATTGTATTTAATTTACCTGTCAGGTCAATTAAGAGTTCCAAAACCCCTGTATATTTTGGTTTATCAGTCAAAATTAAAAGGCATAAAATAACATGCTCTTTTAGAGATTATTATTAAAAATTCTTTCCTGAAACCACAGGGTATGCAATGCCAGGAACTTGTTAGCATTTTCTGTTGGAACTATGTTGCTAAAAAATTGAATTAAAAAAAAAACCTAAGCAAACAAAAAAAAGTTAATTTTTTAAAACAGGAACAGCTTTTCCCTTTTGGCAAAAAGTACCTGATTGAAAAAATAAAGCGCTGTATGTTGAACATGTTCTACAAGTTGTCTAGCACTACACTGAATATTCTGTGTTTCTAGGCACATTCTATGCTCTATTGCAGTTTAAACTTCAATCTATTAGAGATTTCATGTGTCAATTGATTGTTTTCCAAGACATGCACTTATAGAATTTGAGCTGGAAAATACATGAAACACAGGTATTATGTAAGAATTTTTTAAGCCTCAGTTGCTTTACAGGACCAAGCCCAATATAAATGGAAAGAGAAAACCAACCAGCAGCCTCTATTCAAACACATCTGGGAGTACAGCTGAAAATCATTGGGGTTTTGTTTGTTTGGGGTTTTATTCAAGGAAAATAGAACTTGGAATGAGGAAAAGAGAAAAATCCTCAAGAATCCAAATAACCAAAATCCTGATGAAGAAGAGGGTCATCTAATATGTTATAAACTCATTTCTGAATTTCAGCTTCAAAGAAAATGTAATATTTCAGTCATTGTAATGTTAAATTTAGTGCCTTCACCATATAGCTCTCTGATTTGACTCAAACTTTTATTCTGACTTATAGAAAACCCACTAGAGAAAATTTCTGAGAAGGCCATCAAACTAAAATTTCAGTTAAAAAAATAAACAAACAAAAACCAAGTCCTTAAATCTTTATTTCTGGTTTAAAACAAACTGTCAGAATACTTCCAACAGAATTCAGTCACTTTCAATAAAAGATTACTCTGAACTACAGAATTGTCATTTTAACTCTTTTAACAATAGAAACTGCCTTACAGTACTACAAAGACTCAATTCTCCAGTTTTTTGCTGTTAGAAGAAAGTGCATAAGCCAAATAAACTCTCATTTCAAAGACAGAGATGAACCATACCAAATCTCTAAGGAAATCCCATTTTTTGGCTCCCATGTCATAAAGCCCCACTCCACCATCCATGAAGCAACATACAGTATGACCAGGAGGAAGAGAAAACGCTTGATTTTGGGTTAAAGTTGGAGGAGGAACAGCCTCACTTGTTGAAGATGTATGGTGATTTTTAGTAGGATACTGTGAAGAACACGCTTAACAATATAAAGTAAAAGACAAAGAGAGAAGATTATTTCCTATTTCAATAATAAGTAAAATTATAAAAGAAAAATTCTTGTATTCTAATGAGATTTAAAACAAAAGAAATGGACAATTCCTGTATGAAGCCTGGCCTACTAAAGAAGGACCTTATAAAGTACTTGATCCTTTATGCATTTGTCTAATCCACTAGCAGCAGAAGGTACTTTAGTTAAGAACTAAATAGCTGACTAAACTTACAAAGATTGGTCTGGACATAACAGGACTCATAAAAACGATTTTCTTAAGGTGCAGCCACTACAGTGAATAACAAGCAAAATTACACTTACACTTTTTCTTTGGAGGAGAACTTAGCACATGCAAGCCATGGAAACCAGTTTGCTTCAATTTAAAATTATCTATAGGTGTTGTACGTGAAACATTCCAAACACGTAACACACCAACCTGAGAATCTGAGGTTTAAAAAAACAAAACAAAACACAGAGGTGTGTGGTTTGAGGATTGATTTATACAAAAATACAGCAGTGAATAAACTTCAAGTTCTAAGAATAATTTTATAAGCAGACACTGTCAACTCCATGGAATCACAGAATAGTTAGAGTTGGAGGGGACCTCTGGAGATCATCTAGTGTAATATCCATGGCATCCTATTTATCCTGCATTTTCCACCATGGCCACATCACCATTAACAACAATCATTATTAACATTAGCTATTTAAACACAGGTAAATTCTATGGAACCTCTCTAATTACAAAATATTCTGCCATTATAAAATATTCTTAGTTTCCTTATTCATTAGTTCAACCTGAGCCATAATGTCTATGGGGTAGAAAAGAGGCAGGAAATAGATTATTTTCTTCTCTTAATTTTTTAAATATTTGAAGTGACATCAATTAGTACAATGCATTTTTATTCCTATTCCCAAAGGAATTCATATATTTTTTGCTAAAGGGTGCATGAGAAAAATATTATTTAGCATAAAAAATAGCAGAAAGTCACATGTTTATGTAGCTAAAATTTTTAAAACATGTAAAAACTGCTCAATGTAGTTTTATTATTTTCTGGCTTTGTGTTATGGTCTTTTTTTGTACAATTCATGTATGCTTCTACTTGTAAAAGTCCTAAAAACAGAAAAATCAAACTTGGAGTATCAATTTTAAAGACTCAGTCCTGTATTTGTTATCTTTGTATAAATCAGGAAACAAAATCCTTACCTCCAGTTATAAACATTCCAGGTGCACTGGAAACCCAGGCTAAACACTGAACAGATGCTGCACCACTGGGAAAACTAAAAGTTGTGATACAGGACAGAGATTCAGAATCGACTAGCCGAATACCATTATGCAAATTAGCAACAAGAAGGTAATCTGTTGACAAAGGATCCCACTCCAGAGCTGTAACTGGATCCTCTTCATCTGTTCCTTCAAGAGACTCTGGTCTTAAGACATGTTTCTGATTTCTAGAACCTTTAAAGTGCACAAGAAAACAGGTTATTTAAAAATTAAATCTAGTATATCCTTTCAATAGTTACAAGGTTGACAAACATAATTTTTTCTCTCTCCCTAAAATTTTCACTAGCCTGCTCTATTGTCTCCACTGGTGAAGCATATGAAGCTGTCTTGGCAATATTTGACTTAGAGTATTTCTTTTTCTATCAGATTAGACTTTATGTTTAATAAAGCAGAAAACAGAAACAGCTGTCAGATTTATAAATATAATTCTATAGGAAAGTATATTAAATAATTTACATTATTCCAAGAATTTCTATGAGTAAAGGTCTGCAGCACAGCATAAAATACAAGCCATTTGAGTGTAAGTAAATCTGCATACCACAGCAAATACAGGAAAAATGAAGGCAGTATGAACCAGAAAAACACTGTGGCAGTAAAGGCTATTTCTGAACAAATGCCTATAGACATTTTTTTTTCCTCTAAAACTACGTGTGCAGCTATGAAGTGTTTATAGATTCTATAGCCAAAACAGACCATTAAATATCTAGTCTGACATCTACAAAAAAGACGTTTCACTTGATGATCGATATTAATGAAACCCACATTTTTTAACATAACATTTATTTCCCACTTTTTATTTTTACAGAGAGATGAATCTTAGTTTTATAGGATAGTGTACTGTCCAAATGAAATAGATCTGTATTTTTGAAGTTGTAAACTTAAACTTAAAAAAAAATTAATTTGCTTTTCTAGAAATAAGGAATTGACATCTTCCATTATTCAGCTTTGGTCTAATTTTGAGTTTTGGTTCTGGTTCATACACATTACATCTAGGCCAACTTTATAAAATCAGTTACCAGAAATGGGAGAAATAATTTTAGACTGCACAATAATTAACAGCATACACCAATTTCTCGATTCCATTTTTTTTTCAGTCTTTTCAAGCATCGGGAATAACAGCAGAAGTATGATAACTGTTTTAATTGACAAAAAAAATTGAGGATTCCCACTTTTTTAAACAATGTCCCCTGCTTACATTACAGCTCACCTTTTTGTTTTCCTGTAAATCAACACTGAAATGAAAAACAAGAACTGACAATGAAGCAACATTGTCATTTTTCAGTTAGCTTTATAAGAACTGAAAGCAAACAGTCCTCAAGTGACTGAAGCCATCCATATTCAAACACTTCAGCACCAAGAAAGAACAAGCACCTAGTGGGAGAATATGAGAGAGCATCTAGGAGCCATTCAGTTTTACCTGTGTTTCAAAAAAAGAGTCTAAAAGCAAACCTCATGAAAACCCTAACTGTTAAATTTTGTTTTCCATTAAAAGAAGACATGAACAGTATGAATCATGCAACTGAGTCATGGGTCATTTAATTAAGCTGTGCTTATTTTTAGAACAAATAAAAGGGAAAATAGTATAGACCATTTGGCTCTATATGACTGCATTGAATCTCCCTAAAAATTGGGTATTAATCTTAAATTCTTGCATATTTTTTCTTTACATGAAGTGTTCTGACACATTAATGGGTAGTCTAGAGTTAATAAAAAAGAAAATACAGCCATGGGAAAGAAAACTAAATAGACAACAACAGTGAAAAAACCATTGTGTAGTCTGCTATTTATGCAGAAAGTTTTTACCCAGCTGCATATAAACTTTCACATTTTATTTCTCTGTTGGAAATGAAGAATCTTATATGTACGCTGAGAACAGGAAACAACTTTTATTTTTTAAAATTTTAAAATTATTTTAATAAAGATGTGTAATATTACAATAATAAAGAAAACTATTCTAAATCAGAGAAAGGCAGATTTCCTGTAATAATCTAATCTAAATTTCAAGTAGATTCAAACAGTTTTATGCCCAACTGGGCATAAAACTTGGCATTTCCAAGTAATGAAAAATTTTCTTTAAACAATTTTTTTACAGCAATTTGAATTGTGGTACATGCAAAACTGCTACTACCTAGATTTTTTAGCCTATATTACATTTTCATTTGCAGAACATAATTTTGATATTTTAAATATTTTTCTTATTATTTCTATTTTCATATTCAAATCATTCTAGACAGACTTCACGAAATGCCTCAGTCTGATAAATACCTAGATGTTATCACATTAAAATAGATTTCCTTTTCCCAATGCCAGAGCTAATTCAGTCAGCACTACAGAAGCAAGGGAATCAATTCTCTGTGACATCCTGTGTGAAAACTTAGTAGAGTGAACTGAAGCAAAATAAATTTTGCATGGCTGCTGGAGAACAAGTCTATGTAAAATTAACACATTATTTAAAGAACAGCTTTTCTCACCAAGTTGAAAATCAATTTTTACTCAAGGAAAAAGAACTAGTCAGGAAAATATTTGATATATTCAACATAATACAGATATGTGTCTTTGAAGAAAACCATGAAAACAAGTGAAATTTTACATTGAAATGAGCTTATGAACATGATACCTTCTGAGCAGAGAACTACACTACTTATAAAGCATGTACAAATTTGTGTGGTGGATTTCAGTCAAAAAGAGATAAATATTTTCCCATCTATCCTTTGACAGAACAGAACTATAAAGATATTATTAAATGTAACATGAGATTCTACCTAAAAAACTGCAGAGGAGTCTAGAATATGAAACAGAGGACTCCAGGACAAATGCAAAAGCAAGAAAGTAAACAAAAGATTCAAGTCTCTCCATTCAGAAGAATAAACTTGCAGGGAAATATAGTTCACTAGAAGATCACGGCTCTTATCATTCTTAAAAAAAAATGTGTTTATTGCAGTTGTCAAAAAATTGCAGTCTTGGTCACAAAAGGAAGGAGATATAAAGAAAATATTCTGCATTCTTTATCTAAGAAAATGTATTTTTGTGACATGGTAGGAAGTAGGAATATTATGAATCAAGAACAAATTTTATGTATGTACCTACATTATAGAATCTAATCTAAAGAAGTGAAGAATTACATGAATGTAGGGAAACAAGAGATACATTGATAAAAATAAATATTTTACCATATGAGTTTTTACCTGGTTGAAAAAGAGATAGGCTTCCATCAGTATGTCCAAACACCACCTTTCCTTTTTTCTTTGGATGCCATCTAAACAGACTGATATCTGACAAGAAACTATGTGCTTCTCTATGCACAGTTACCCCACTGTCAGGTCCTGAGATAGTCCAAATGTACAAGGGACCTCTGTGGGACACAAATGCAACTGCATCACCTGCATTCCAGCACCAGCCAAGTGAGGCAGGAATTCCTGAAACATACAGGCAAACCTTATAAGAACCAGGATATGAAATTCAAGATAGTATTCCTTGACCCAGTATCAGCAATTCTCTTGAAAAACAGTAGAAATAATTGTTCTACATAAAAATTACTAGACTGAAATGTAGAGAACTGTGTGAACATATTACGAAGTAAAAGGAAACTACAGACTTCCACAGGTAGGAAGTAAAATTGCTGCCCAAATTACTTTTATGCTACTTTGATGGCCCATATTTGATGATATCTATACTTCATCAGTGCCAAAGACAATCAGACATTTGAAAGAGGATAAGCCTGATGCTGCAAACAATACTTTCATTCATTCAGAATTTCATTCACTACTACGTTTTGCTGTAAGTTATTTGCTACTGAGATAGTAAAATACTGAGAATTTCAAAATGCCTATTTTTGCAAAATACAATGAAATTTAGAGATTAATATAACAGAAGCAGATATTTCAGACAAAATTTGAAAGCTAGCTCCGTAATAAAAGGTAACTCTTGATAGCTTCCTTCTGGATATGTGACAGTTTTAGTTCAGCTGCCTAACACCTAACTGTAGGCAGTCCCATTTAAGAATTTTGATCTTAACATCTCCGACCCTCATAATCTTCATAACTTAATAATGTGTGCCTGAAGGAATTAATGACAGCAAGACAAATTCCTTGAAATGAAAACTTAAGACTGCATTTAGACACTTTTACAGGGCAATGTAAAAAGGACTAAAAGAGAAACCAATAGAAGGCTTAAACATATTACCTTAAGTTAGTTTTTAAAAATATTAAAATAGTAATAACAACACTTCTTTCATGTGTAGTCATTGGCTGAAGTAGATTTTTAAACAAGCAAGGTATTGAAAAATAAGTACCAGCATTTATATTCATGCATAAACTGATACAATATCTCTTTCAGAATATATTAAATCACTGTGGAGTTTTCTTTTGCATGATATGCAAAATGTAGAAGATTTCCAGAGGTATGCCTGCAGAGAACAGAGTAGGGAATCCCAAAATGGCCTGTTAGATCCTGAGATTCTGACTGTTCTTGGGTTACACTCACTTTCCAAGAATGAAAATGTAGGAGTCAAGGACACCTAATGAGATTGACTAGAAGAACAGAGATACACGTACTGGTTTTGACTTAATGGAATAAATCAGAGCTGGGAACGGAAATATAACTGTAACATGGATGCTTAACCCCCAGACGTGTAAGGCAATCTCAGCAGTTTCAAGGCCTGAGAGAAGATTTGGGTAGACAAGCATTAGGTTATTTTAACAAAAGCTGTTATACAAATTCACTGATGATTTATACTTGAATCTGTTAAGGCTCCCTTTTATTTGGTTTCACCTAGCTGAAGTTGTAATGAAATTTATAATTTTAAAATTTAATTATTTATCCTTTTATACAATGATGAAAATAATGTTAGTTTTGTTTCTTTTTTCTCCCCTGCTCAACAAGAAATCACTAACAAAGTTAATTCTTGAATTGGTCAACTTCTTTAGAGAAAAAGAATAATGTATCTCTTTACCAAATAGAAGACGGTTGACAGCAATTTACTCAAACACACTATCATTATTTTCTAGAGTGAACCGCAACAAATTTGACAAGAACATTGTGTTAGGCAATTGTTAAAACTCCAGTCTACCAAGTATAAAGTTTACACTATAACAAGTATTTCTCATATGCATGGATAAAGCCAATCTCCGTGTCTGAAATACCTTTTGTATTGTCCAGCTTGGCCACAACTTTCTGTTCATTCACATTCCAAATGATCACTAAACTGTCTGCACTGGCACTTGCAAACAGGTCAGGGTTGTGGGGACACCAAGATATGGCTGTGATTGTCTTCTTATGCTCAGACATAATTGCATGGAGTTTGAATTCATTGTATCGGTGGTCCAGCTAAACAAATAGTAAAATCCATTTTAGAAATACATTTTTGGTAAACTTACTTTAAGTACCTTTGGGATGGAGAATACTTCATATAATAGTATTAGACTTACAGATGAATTTTATAATGCATTTAACAATTGCCAGTACCTCACATCTCAATAAATTAAATTCTCACACATTCAACTTGGACAGGAAGGTTGTCCAGTACTCAACTATCAAAAAACCAGGTTTATGTCTATCCTCTTGTCACTTATAAATTATTATATTTCATTGAGAAGTGTACTCAAACAATCCTAAAATGCTTTATTTATAGGCATGGTGACAACCATTTAGTAATCTCCAAGGGGTTAAATAGGATAGAATATTAAAATTAGTTTCAAATCCTTCTCATTTTTAAAATTACTTACTACAGTCAAAAATATATATAAAAAAACATATGCCCAAACATGACACAGTAAGTTTTGTTTATTTTAATCATACTACCAGTATAACTCTTGAGATTAAAGTAAGTGTATCCTTTATTTCCTCACATATTTCTCAATCTGAAAATTCCATGTCACAGCATTTCTATTTTTCAGTTAGGCGTGGATGTACAGCAACTGCAAACTTCAAAAGACCACAGTGCTGAGGAGTTCAGGCTCCAAATCAAATAAAGGGGTCCACTGACTCCACAACTCTGAACCATCTTAATTCACTGTGCAAAAGAATATTTTATACTACAGCTTTAAATGGAATTGAGGAATTGTTTCATTTCTCCCTCAGAACCCAGCCTTCTATCACTGAACTTCATTCATCTCAAATGTCTGCTGCACTGTGAGCCTGTCTTTTAAAAGTAATACTCAACAACTTCAGGGGTATCTTGAATGGAATATTGAGCTTTACATATACATCTTTTCAGTAGCAACCATACTTCCAAAAGCATTGCAGAAACATTTTTTGAAAGGGTTCAAAGTGAGATCAACAACAATGTAAAAGTTTAACTAGTCTGATAAACAAGAATAACCTTACCTGATAAATATAAACAGCAAGGGTAGCACAGTAGGCAAATCTGTCCCCACTAGCAGCACATATATCTTTGTTCCATGGTTGACATCCAGCAGCTAAAAGTCCCACTTGTTTCACATGTGACATTTTTGCCTTTAAAACACAAATTCATTAGACTACAAGATGACAGCATAAAAAGAATAGAATAATACATTTTTGTTTCCATAAATAATTTATACATGTCTACTTTAAAAATATAGCTCACCTGAGGTACAAATGAAAGTATCTGAAATAAAGCCAAGTAGATGTTCAGAGGCTTCAGTGCCATATAAGAAAGGGTGCCTAATACCATCCAAAAGAATCCATTTGGAAGCAAAGGGAGGGGGGAGGTGCAGCCTATAAAAACTTGAATAGTTCAATAGCTGAAACTGTTCAACATGTTCATTTTCTTCTGCAGTCTGGTTCAATACTTTCTCTATTATAGTGTAATGCCTTCTCTGCTCTCCTATTCATCTCCCACTGACAGCCAGAGAAAATAAATCGTACACTAATAGTTTTAAGTAAAATCAACATGTAAAAAAGTCTTCAAATCACTTGCATAGAGCAACTATTTATCATATTATCCTCCTTATTATCATCCTTTCCGGAGAAGCTTTCTAAATTTTCTTAATAATTACTGTTTAATAAAAAAACTTGAAGTGAGCCATGAAAAATCAAAAGCAAAGCTTAGGGTAACATTACTGCACAGCAAACTGCTCTCTATGTCCAAAACGTCTCACAGTATCAGCTGTGCTCAGAGTGAGAAAACCGACTACAACATAAAAATGCAAGAAATGTTTTGCTGGGCCAGAGCAATTATTTACCTAGCCCACATTTCATTCAGGATAATTCAACATGTTACTTAGTAACAGAATGTCTCAGGGTCACATTTATGCTGTCGATAGATTAATGGACTGAGGGACATTAGGTGGAAAAACATTACATGGACTATGGAGGATGACATCTTTAGGTCAAAGAGCTAAGACTATAACCCTGAAAGACATAGATACCTATCCCTAATTTTTTGTTAGGTACCAGTTCAAGCTCCACAAAGGAAAGGGAAATAACAAGAAATGAGACCTCAAAAGCTCTATCTTCTTTGAGGGAGCAACTGTTTCTGAAGTACAAGGGTTGGTTACACAATGCATTGCTGTGTTACAGTTTAGCACAGATATGTTGCTGTACATTGCACTTGACCTACTTGATGTCAAATGTATAGAGGGGGAAATACTTTTCTGGACAACATTAGTACTAAGGCACATACAGAACAAATTTATACAGGTGTTGCAGTAGTGATCAACAGTACCCAAAGGAACCTATTGGTCACTATTGACTAAAACCTGGTTGCCTAAATATTATCAAAATTTCATTTTAATGTATATATACAAGGGATAAAAATAAAGTTGAATGATTCATTTTATATTTACTTTTTCTCCTCTGATTGGTGCATGTTTGGCAGGTAAACAGTAATGAATAATTATAGGTAGCAAATTCCATGACATCATGTTTCTCTCACTTTGGAAAGTGAGAAAGAAAAAGAATAAAAATTGAGAGTGACTTATTTTGGGGTCTTCTTTAGCAAAAAATCAGGATCAGTTGAATGTTTGAGACTGATCATCTCAAAGATATCAATGACCCTAGTTAAAGTGCTTAAAAATTCTGAGTGAGAACTAAACGATGGAAGGAAATGAAATGCTCACATGTAACCTTTGAAAATTTTAGTAAAAGAGACTGCAGCAGCAGAACAGAAATATACAGAAAAACAATTTACAAGATACACCTTCGTTGCAGACTAGTGTTTTGGCTATTAAGACTTTCTTTCTGTCTGTCAATAATAATATTTCTTCCAACTTCTGTAGCAAATTAGAGATTCCAGAGAGAACATTTCTATAAATTGCATCATCTTGCAGCTCCTTTGCAATCCATCTCATGTTCTAAATTATATGAGTCCCATAGAGAGAAATTTATCTAATTATTTAAAGAATCAACATCATCAAGTGGCAAAAATAGCCTCCAAATTTCTAATTTTGCCATTTAGTGTTCTTTTACTGTTCATTAAAATTACAAATTCCAGAGGTCTCTTCTGTGCAAGCAAAGTATAAATCACACATGCAGAGAAATATTTGGATTTGGGGCATTCAGAACAGACTTCTTCTAGTTCCCATAAAAAATAACTGGCAGCATTAACAATCACTTTTTCTGAAATTGAAGTCCCCCAGCTGATTAAAAAATTATTTTATAAAAGCAGAGAATACTTGGAACTAGAAATTTTGGATTCTGCTCTTGATTCCAGGGAAAACAATGGTTAAAACTCTAGATGTCTCAGCAAACTGATTAGGAATGTTAAAAAAAGCCATGGTGAAGTAGGAGAGAATTAGATGTAAAATATTAGATTATCAGAGGTTTAGTTTGCAGGTTTACCACCTGAAAACCGTCAATGTAAAATTGATAAAAAGTCAACAATTATTTAGAACCTAAGACTACACAAGTATTTACTTCATAACAATAAAATATTTTTCTCACTTTGTACAGATACTCTTTTTTACCTTCTCATATGGGAGCTAAGAATTCCTGTTTGATGAAGTTTTAATCTGTATGAAAATATGACTTAAGTCTTGTTTGATTTCCAGTTTGATTACAGGTAAAATTAATCATAAAGCTAAGATCTCTTACAGATGCTAAAACAGAATTCCACAGATTTTTCTTTCAGAGTAACAACAGATTTGTCTTGTAGGATTCTGCAGTAATCTCTATAGAAATGCTGATAATAGATGAAATTTTTCAATTTTAGATGAAAAATGTTGCTCCGTAATATATCGTTATTTCACTGAGTTAGGAATTCATGTTTAATAAGTATTCTTTAACTTTGACTAGATCTTCCCTGTTTAAGTATACGTAAAAAAGTAACATAGGCAAAATATTGAGCTTTACTACAGAAAAGAATTTGCATTTTATTTACTAACATATATTTTTTAAAACTTGTTATTATTTCCTGCTCTTTGTAATGATATACCATTTTACAAGAGGAAGCATTTGCCTCGAAATTCAGTATGATAGCATCTAGAAGGAGAAATGACAGTTGTGTGGCATACTGACTTGCTCACTCGTAGGTATCATGCATCAAAGCAGTTTCCTGCAGATCTTTTTAAACATTATAGATTTCTGTTAAGCATACTTAACAGAGTAGGCAGAGTATAAAAGAGACAGATGTATTCATCAGAACAGCCTGAGTAAAATGACAAAAAAGAAGAAATGCAGCATAACTGAAAATATGTATGATTTCACACAAGGTGCATTTTTATACAATGGAGATTTTTTATACTTTTTAAAAAAGCATTTTATTTTGAAATAAGGGATGTACAAGCTATTATATTGGACTCTTAAGTATACAATGAAAAAAAAACCCATGCATGTAAAAAACGTATACCACATTGGGAAAGCTAGCAGTGTGTCCTCACAGTTTCCAAGGAGATGAAGGAAAGAGGAAGGACAACAAAACCTTTTATTTTCAATTGGCAGAAGCAGCAACATTCTAGGTCCTTCCTTGTTGCTTAATATAGAAAAAAAACCCCACCAACCAAACACATTAAACTGAAATTTGGTATATCATAAATGTTATTTAAAAATAACAACTGAATTGACTAGATTCATACCATGGCTTTATATCAATAACTTAAAAGAGAAATGCCTAATAATCCCTACCTTAGCATAGGTATTATTTTTTGCAAACCACTTTTGAATTTCCATGTCCATTCCAATGCCTTGCTGGTCCCAAAAATGGAAAATATTGTTCTGATTGTAGAATGAAATCACTTTACTTGACAGATGGAGGAACAAACCTTGATGTTCACAGAATAATGCAGTTACTACAGGATGCAGGAGAAAAGACTGAGTGTTGTGTCACACCACACACAAAACTGCACTGTCAGTAGCCTGGCAACTACAGCTCTTTAACAGGCACCATTTTAATTTTAATTTTAATTTTAATCTAACTCCTTCTTCTCTGCTTCAGCTACTCAGTGTATTTCACTGCTCGCTGCATTTCTCAATTGCACTACAGTAACACTTATAGAATAATAATAGCTCTTTAAAGCCATCACTTAACACTTTCATTATCAATACATGTGCTTGCATGTTATCAGTACCCAGAAATGTATAACCATCAAGCACAACCAACAACAGATGCTCACATCTGCTTTCACTGTGGTCCATGTGGTGTTTGACCTATCCAAATGAGTCCATATGCAATACGGCATGCACACAGAAGTGGATATATAGTAGCCTTATGTTAATCAATATGCTTCTGTGTATATAAAATGTAGTTTCCTAACAGCTACAAGCAGTGAGGTGTTAATGTCCTCTGCTTCTGTTCACTCCATTGTCATTATCTTCCCATCAGGTTTGTATCTTTTCTTTTGTGGAAAGCTTGCTGTCACTCCTGTATGTTTAACCTATAAAATTGTTAAATCTCATCCAGACTGTTGTCCCCAGGTAACAACATTTTTGGCAGCAATGATAATTTAAAAATTAATAAGGTCTTTAGTGATATAAAGACATTATATCACATTATACCTCCTTAAAGATATTGGGTATTTTTACCCATCTTTGGGGGGAAATCCATTGGAGATGAAAATGTCACCTGTGAACCACAGAGTCTCAAATTCATTACCCTATCCAGTGGGACCAGTTAGAAGCACCAGATAATGGACAATCATTTTATCTTGCTAAAAGCATGAAGGTCCTCAAACTTATGAAGAGATCTTGGCATGTCCGCAAGACAGAGCAGAAATATTCTTCCAGCAGGGCTGGGAAACACCAAGCGCATTATAGCCATGTTAAGAAATTAAATTCTCATTAATTTGTCCAGACCCATGAAATAATGGGTAATTGGAAATGATCTGGTTTATATGCACCTTAAAAGCCAATAGACAACTTAGAATATGAAAACTTTGACAAAACAAGCAAAAGTTCTTTCTACTTTAGAGTACACAAAATGCTAATGAATTTTCAGCCTTGACGTGGCTTACTAACCTGCAGTTACTAATGCAGGTCTCAGAACAGTCTGAGAAAATGCACACTAATTCAAGCAACTGCTTCTGGGCGAAAGATGAATGAAATCCGATTATAATAGCAGTGACAGTCACAATGTAGAACAATGTAGAATAATTATGTAGTTTATACATGGACTTCTCCGCACAAGCCCTTTGTACTTCCCAGGAGAATTCTACTGAGGTAGTCTACTGCTTGTTAAAGTGCCAGGCTAGCTACTAGTTTACCACTAAGCAGTACAGATAGTTTGCAAAAATCGGAAAAGTTTTTTCTCGTTTTGTATACAATTCATGGCACACAGACATGCATAGCTCCCAGATAATCAGAAGATTAACAATAGTCAGGAAGAAGGTGCCTTGGACAAGGCTTTGAATTTCAACAAGATTCTTCAAAAACACCAGAAGCTTTGGCTAGACTCTTGAAACCAGAATTTACAGATCACATTTCCTAACCTGTGACAACCTAGCAAGTATTCAAAATGTGCATTCAGTTATCCAGACATTGACTAGGAAAAGAATACTCTGATTTAAAAGATTATTCGAAATGAACAGGTGTTCTACTAGAGTTCACAGTCATTTTAAACCTCCACAAAAAACTTGGACCCAAATCACTACCCGAACTGATTTAATCACAGGATCTCTGACTTCACAAAGGAAGAAGTTGTGGACTTTTCACTGAAGTTTCAAACTTGAAGTCACAGCCTGAGACTATCCTACAGAGACACTTGAAATAACCCTCAAATATATTAATCCAAGATAGATACCCCGCTTAGAAAACCCAAGGTAATAACAGTAAAAAAATCGTAACATAGTAAGTCTTACAAAGGAGTGGTTTTGACTGTCTTGTCTACGTTACTTGTACATTTAACTAGAATACCCTTTATTGTGCAACTTTAACAAGATCATCTAAAGAGCCACACTAGGTTTGAAACCAAGCATGGAGAAATGCTGACACTTCTAACAATGCATTACCAGCAATGTTGGACTACACATCCAATCAATATGAAACCATCTAGCAGTGATAACAAAGCCGTCATCTATGGAGTATTGCTTAATCATAGTTTGCAGATAATGTGTGTAATACACAGAGATATATATACAACCATGTCTCATCACAGTATGAAGCATCTAAGAGTCTGCATAAGATTTTGTTCTCATTTTCCAATCCAGAGCTACAATAATCACCAGAAGACTGCTTTTCTGTTGGCAAATTGCCAAGACTGTTCTGATTTTAGATAAAGTTACCTCTTGACATATCTCACATCTGAATCCCTGACGACAGCTATTAAAAGGTAATTCTACATCTGAAACATCCATATCATGAGTGACATGTAAAGTGAGAACAGTATTATTAACGTCCAGTTTTTTATACTTATGAGCATACAGCTGGCATTATCAAGTAATACACAATAATATAGTGAAAGCACCTGCTTTCAGTAGCATCTCCTGCATTCTAATTCATTAGTTGACCATATACTATGAAAACAAGAAAAGGAAGTCATAGAAATATAAGGTACTATAAAAGAGCTTAATACAGTGAAAGAAATGTGACTTATATTCATTTCCCACCATGAATCTGCAAAAGCAACTGCAGACATGCAGCTAATAAATGCTAAAAAAACCCAAGTTATCCTGCAAATGTTTCTATAGCAACGACTCTTCCTCAGAAAAATGTTAATAAAAACATAAAGCTATCCAAGACACAACTTGAAAACTACCCCAGGTGAATTTAATCTCTCCCAAACATTTTTTTTTACTCTATTACTACTTGTAACTATTTTATTCTACTCCATGTATATTAATTCCTTCTAATACAATAAAATTAAATGTTTGCTTTCCTTCTCATTGCAAATTAAAGCATTTCTACTTGTTAAGTTTTAAGTTATGCAACCTAAAAAATGCTAGTAGGTGTTTGTCACACTTGTAGTACCTTTTATCCAGCTAGCAACATTAATTTTCAAAAAACTCATTTTGGATGTGCTTTATCTATGATTCAATACCTCATTAAAACTACTAAAAATCCCTTCCTAATACCACTATAGAAATATTACTTTTGATGCTATCAATATAATAAACAGCAGTTTAGAGAAGAAAAATATAAAAGTAGTAAAAGAGAAAATATTAATTTAAGTAATTCTTACTCTTTCTTGTCCTTCATACCAGTCATCTTCGTCAAACCAGTGGGAAATATAAGTCATCCAAGCCATGACAGAAGGCACAGTTGAAATAAAAAATACAGAACCTGAATACATATAAGTACAATAAGTCCTGTGCTAAAATTTACTCAACATTACAACAAGCTTCTCAAAGATCAGATCTGAAGTCTGTGGTCTGATTTGAGATTAATAAGATTTAAATTCATTAATATATAATCTGAAATACTTTTAACAGCAATTTAAATGTTCTACCTATTGGATTTTCTAATGGAAAACATAAATCAATACTAAAACAATTAATAGATAATACATTTAAATGAAAGCAGGCTAGTGCTTCAAGACTGATTTTGCTGTGCTTCTGAGCTCTGAAAAGGAGTTGCTGTTTGAGTCATTCTTATCTGTCTCCTAAAAAATTACTTTACTTCTTTTTTCAAATGTGCTGTCTGCACAAAATGTAGTTCAGTGCATTAAAGCTTGTATTGAAAAGTAAAATATCCTCAGAATCACGGGGAATGATTTATTTTGGTTATGTAGGGAGTGGTTTCAATTGGCACAGTAGGAGGAGCCAAAATCATCGCAAATGCCAAGCATTGGTAAAACATTTTTTTTTAAGAGGGAAAAAAATATAAATCTGTAACTCTATTGTTCACAGCCAGCAGAGCCTGAAGGACTGAGCTGCAGCCACCAGTGCTGGCTGAAAAACGTAAAAAGCCTGATTTAACTAATTCATCGGAATGGATCTGCTTCTTTTCTCTTCCTCAGAAGAGTTTCACATATCTGACAGCATTTATTCCTTCTGCAGGTAGTATCCTTTTCTGGTATGCTTCCAAGTTTCACATTAGATTTCACAGTGCATTATGCCAATTAAAAATAAAGGTAAAAAGGAATAAAAGCTGTACTACCACATTTCAGTACTGCAGAAATATACTTCATCAGGTGTGCTGTTTAGTAGACATTATCATACAAATCCTCCTGACTGCATGATTACAGCAACTATCAAATCCTCAACAGAGATTGTGCAGACTTAAAAAAACTCCAGTTCCTTAAGAAATTTAGAATCCAGACAACCTCTGCCTTTCTATACTGACTTAACAAGCTGTTCCCCATAGTTTGCAGTATAACAAATGCAAAAACTAAAGTCCATTGTTTAATCAATAAATAAAGCAAAGTAGGAAAAGTACAGCTGGAAGTACCAGCTCCTAACTGGTCAACATTAATTACTATTTCCACAGAGCAATTCCATGTCATTACCTGTCCTACCCTAGAACACGTAGTTTCCATTAAGGGTAGTGTATAGGCAAGCTGCATTCTCCAGGGGAATAAAGAAAAGCAGCAATACTTTTGGTTCCCAGCCTCTTACTCAGAAATTCTGACATCCAAGGAGAAAAAAAACAAACCAAAAATACAAACCACACACACAAAAACATAAATACGTAAATCAAGGCAATCAGTAATAGGAAGAAGCATTCCAAGATTATCAGATTTTTTTGTAGCTATACAGTCCTCCATGTAAATGCATACAGACATAAGAATATACAGAACTTCCTAAAATACTGCTGAAATTTTTCAAATTACTTGCCCTTTGAGATTTCAGCTCAAACATTAACTATGCAAAGTAAACAGAATTGCATGGTCTCAAACTGTATGAGAAACACAGGAGTAATTCACACACCACTAATCATAGTGCTGAAGAAATCCCTGACCATAACCATGGTCTATGAGTAAAAAATAAAAATGTTACTGATGTACCACTTCTGTGAACAAAAATTTTACAAATTCTTAAACAAAACATATTCACATGATTACTACTTGTTACACATGAAAATCATAGTTTCAAGTAAATTAATACTTGTCCATTACAGAAAGCCTTTGCTTTCAGGGTGTTCTGTCTTTTTTATAAGGCCACTTAGTATCATTGAGAATGTTGATCAAAGAATTACCAGTAGTTCAATAATAACAAACTTGTTTCTCTTTTATGCCTGTAGTTGTTCCACTGACTATGTGAACTTGTCTCTCTTTCATGCCAGTTTATTGTTTTTGTACTGCCTGGTTTTTGGTACCAGGAGGGCCACAGAGGTGGCTTCTGTGAGAAGCAGCTGGCAGGTTCCCCCATGTCCAGCAGAGCCAATCCCTGATGGCTCTGAAGATGGACATACTGCTGGCCAAGGCTGGGCCAATGAGAGAGGTCGGTAACACTTCTGCAATGACATATTTAAGAAGAAAATCAAAACAAAGCATGCAGTTTTTCCTAGTCAGAGAAGACAAGAAGGTGAGGACATGTGAGGGATACAACATGGAGACACGAAGGTTAGTGGAGAAGGAAGGGGAAGAGGTGCTCCAGGTGCTGGAGCCAAGATTCCTCTGCAGGCCGTGGTGATGACCATGGTGCTGCAGCTGCGACCCTGCAGTCCATGGGGATCCACGGGGGATGCAGAGATCCACCCGTAGCCCGTGGGGGAGGTGCCCATGCCAGAGCAGGTGGAGGCCAAGAGGAGCCTGTGTTCCAGTGGGAGACCTGTTGGAGAGAGAGTGCCTTGCGTCCAGGCTGGAGCAAGGAGGACTGCACCCCATGGAAGAGTGACCCACACCACAGCAGTGTTGGGAGGACTGTGTGCCTGTGGGAGGGACTCACATTGCAGCAGTTTTGGAAGGACTGCTGCTTGTGAGTTTGGAACCACACTAGAGAGGTTCATGGAGAACTGTCTCCAATGGGAGGGACCCCACGGTGTAGCAGTGGAAGGGCTCCTCTCCCTGTGCAGAGGAAGAAAACCTCAGGTGACGAACTGACCAAACCCCCACACCCTGTCCCCTGCGCTGTCAGTGGGAAGGAGGGAAGGGCTGGGGAAAGAAAGGATGTTTTTAAGGGCTTATTTTACTTCTCATTATCCTCTTCTAATTTTGTTAGTAATAAATTCACTTTGTATCTTTAAGTTGAGCCTGTTTTGCCCTTGGAGAGTTTGTTTTTTCTCCCGGTCCTTGTCTTCAACTCATGAATCCTTTGTTAATTTCTCTCTCCTTTGCCCAGCTGTGGCAGAGGAGGGTGAGTGAGCAGCTTTCGTGGGTGCCTGGAGTTTGGCAGGTGCCAAGCCACAACAGCCTGTAGCTGTTCCACCATCTATGTGAACTGAGTTTTCTAGTCTCAGTATCAACCTGTCAGAACAATGACTCTCTATACAGACAAACACTGTGACTCACATTTAGTTTCAGTATCATCAGGGAAGCATGGGCTAAAATGGATATGGATACTGAATTATCCTTTCAATAAACTGGTAATATCTTCAGCTCAAAAGTACAGATGCAATTAAAATCTTCTCAGGATAGCAGATGGGAACTTAAACTGCTTAAAAAGATCTGCCACAATTACCTGTAAATAAATTAAGAAGTTTTGTGTTAAATTATACAGACAAAATAAAGACAAGAAAGACTACAAGAGCATCATGAATCCATGATATTTTTTTGCGTATTTCATCATTCATCTCCAAGTGCTGGGAATACTATTATACTATAGTATGCTGGTTTTGGCTAGGGTAGAGTTAATTTCTTCCCAATAGCTGGTACAGGTTATGTTTTGGGTTTGTCCTCAACAGAACAGACAACATAGCGATTATAATTAATATAGGTTACACAGAGGCAAGGCATTTTCAGAGGGTGTATGGAAGGCTGTAAGGAGATTCAAGCTGGGACAGCTAACCCAAATGACCAAAGGGACAGTCCAGACCATACTACATCATGCTCAGTATATAAAGTGAGAGGAAGAAGGGAGGGGGAGGACATTCAGAGTGATGGTGTTTATCTTCCCAAGTAAGCACCAATGGGGCCCTGTTCTCCTGGAGATGGCTGAACACCTACCTGCCCATGGGAAGCAGTGAAAGAATTCGTTGTTTAGCTTGGCTTGTGTGCTCGGCTTTTGATTTCCTTAATAAACTGTCTTTATCTCAAGCCACAAGTTCTCTGGCTTTTTACCCTGCAGATTCTCTCCTTGATCCTGCTGGTGGAAGAGTAAGAAAGTGGCTGTGTGGGGCTTGGCTGCTGGCTGGGGTTAAACCATGACATACAGGTATAACAAAATGTATGTGTACGATGAATAAAACTACGTGTTCTAAATATTATAAAAAATATGAAAAATCTCAAAGCGTTCCATCCCTTAAATTGTTGTACTTAATATTATTAAATGTTTTATAAGTAATTTAGTGTGCTCTTAACCTAAAGTCCAATTGGTACCTCCAGTTAAGTGTTCTTTGATCTCAATTTAAGGACAACAAAACGTACTATGATAGATCAGACCAAAAGAGACATCCTCAAGGTGTATACAGTCTTACAATATATTGCCCAATAAAACTGTTTACAATATTCTAGCAGGAATATAAAAAGGACAAAATACCCTATTCATTTGATGAAGATAATTCTTGAGCTGATACAAGAAAATGGCATGAAACTATGTGAGGGCATGTTCAGGCTAGACATTATAAAAAAGGTTCTTCACTGAGAGAGTTGTCAGTCACTGGGACAGATTCCCCCAGAAGCTTTCATATCACCAAACCATTCAGATTTCACTGAGCATCTGGACAATGCTCTTAGTCATGTGGTTTAGTGAGGAGCAGGAAGCTGGACTCAATGATCCTTACAGACCCCTTCAGACTTGAGATATACTATGGCTCTATAATCAAACTTGTGCTGCAGACATTTCACAATACTCCCTTTGGAACTAGGTACTCTCATTTTAGCTCATTTCAGATTGACTAGGCATAAATACAAAAAACCTAAAACAGTCAGAAGGAAAAAGTGCAAGAGATGTTGAAAATTATGATGCTTTAGGATATGAATATCATAAAGTGTCGTTAAAGTTCAGCACTACAATGGTCAGGAACTATAAGAAACTAAATACAACCAACTACCCCACCCCCCCCCGAAAAAAATAATTAAAAAAAATAAAAATCAGTGGTTATTTTCTCTTTGTATTTCATATGAAAGTTGACCTCCTGCACATTCCAGTGCAGATACCTGTTTATTATGAGAGCAAGCTACTACCTTGCTCTCTACAGTAGACATGACCTCAAGAATCTGGAAGGCTGTGGTGGAGAGTATAGTGGCCTCAATCTCTACACACTAAAAAAACTGTACCTAAATATATCATACATGTATAGTTTACCTACAAAACAGAGGATAAAAGATTACATCTGAAAATAATGTCCTATATTGCATTGGAATGAACAAACTGATGCTACTCTCTCATGTTATCCAGCAATATCAGAAGCCAGCAATGCATTTCAGTTATGAATAAAGATTTTCAAGAATGGACGAAAGGTAAGAAACCTCTATTTTGATCTTCCACTTTTACCACCAAATTTGCTGTTAATTAATAATTTGAAGTTGATCTACTGTGACAAATGAATCATGCATTTTTTTACCAAATACATCTTTAACTACTGTTTCTGTTTCTGCTTAACTATTACACGCACAAATATTTAGACATTTGTCTGTATAACTTCTATTCTTGTCATAATCAGTAGTAGTATATATGTTTCAAAATCAAGAATTATTTTCAATTAATTCAATTTTTACCTCAGAATTTTTTATTTTTGCTGTGTCCAATTCTGTGAGAAAACTCCCTGCCAATCCATGTAGACATAATTTCATAATATGTCCCATCATAACTCCAAAAATTATCCTAACTACTGAATTACTAAAGATTAACATGCTGTGGTTTTGCATTGAAGACATAAAATTCATTACAGGAATGTCTTCATAACAAAAATGCACAACAAATAATCCAAGAACAAAATACTTTAAAATTTCCTTAAATTACAAAAGTATAGAAATTCATTACTTTCATAATTTATATGCCATTATGCAAATTCATTACACCAACATCTATAGTAAAGAAGTCACTTAAATCCTCAAGTTTTATTTATTAACTAGCACTTTAAGAATCTTTATCCTGAGAACACAAGACACGTAATGATGCCAAATATACTAAAATAAATCCTAAAATACAATGTTTAGAGTAAGGTTGTGCAAGAACCAATCATAATGACACAGCAAACCTATGTCATACGAGGTCAGGTAAGAACTGGATTTCCCTAGACTTGCCCTACTCCTACCAAGCTACTAATGGGACAAACATAGCAGGGCTCTAAATAGTTGTCCTTTTTTATTTTTTCCCTCACTTGCTCTTTCTCAACAAGATGTATGGATTTATGAGGACAAGATGACATACCGGACAACTAGGCCGCCTCACAGTGATTAGAATAAGCTGTTATTAACAGATGTGCAACACTATGATCACCACTAGATCTATGCTGGGCTGAGACTTTCACACAACCTTCTCACAAGCTACTTTTAAGATTGAGCTTTATCAGTTTATGGAGGAGATTAAGCTTTAGCTACCAACAATAGCAGTGGATTGGACTTGATCATGTATTTTCTTAAGGATGTTCCATTACTGGATTTTAAAAATAAATTCAATGAAGTTTTATAGTCTTTTTCTAAGAAAATAAATTAACATCTCTTCAGAAAAAAAATTAAGTTCATGTATATATAGTACCACTTTTACTATGGCCTAGCAGATGCCATTCTAATTCCGTGAAGAATACACATAAGAAATGGCGAAGTTAAATATCTCCCCTTGTGTCTTTGGTCAAAAAAGACAAAAGGGGCACACAGTATATCTACAGAGAAAAATTATAAACTCATTCATAAAACTGTGTCTATATTGAAATACTTGGCTCAGTTTCATAATCACTACTTGTATAAAATTTGAATTTAGTCAATCCTAAAATGCCCCAGTTATGGTTTAACCTGGCAGGTAGCTAACTCCACACAGCCACTTGATGATTTTTCGGTCTGTCAGCAAACAGTTCATATGCCATGCATTTTTTTTGTATCATGATCACAGGACTTTACCTATATCTAGCCAAGCCATCCCATTCAAACATACTCTTCAGATACACATTATATTATGAAAAATTTAGATTATAATAGTGCAAATCCCTGTCTGGAATTATAATGCACACATTATAAAGCAAATATTTTATCAACTTCTTAAACAATCGTTTGCTGATTTGGATGTTAAGATAAATATAAATTAAATAATAATTGCTATAAAGTACATTTCTAAGGCAGATATAGGAAATAAAAGAAATACTTCCTCATGTACCAAAAACTTATCTATGAAGAAAAAAAATGTCAGCATCTGTAGCCCAAGAAAGCCCACAAATAAAATAAACTGAAAGTAGGGGAAAATTTAATGAAATAAAACGAATTCTTTCTAGCTATGATACTTGAGGTAATATATAAAGTCAACTGTATCCGTTAATGGATTTGCTGGGATAAGAAAGGTTGAACAGTCAAAGTAGAGATTACATCCAGCTGTATACCAACTTATTAATTTTCCAAATTTGAACAAGTAGTTAGAGCTGGATGCGGGCAAGAAAAACTTGATTTTGTTAGAAAAACAGGTCAGCTCTTGAAAAGTTTATCTCCAATATAATGTTCCAAAACATGAGATCTTCTGCCCTAGGAATTTTTACAGAGCAGTCAGTTTAAACAGGTTTGTTCAGACACTTCAGAGTCACTTGTGCCCAAATAACCATAAAGGCAAAAGAACCCTGAAAAAGCAAACATTACAATAAACCCCAAGATAAAAAACTCTTTAACTGTAAAAAGATTTCCCTTGATTCTCTGGGAAACCAAAATGGGATAGAACTACATACCTGTTCACAGCCAACAGTTGGGTATAAAAGATATGCCGTAGGTTAGCAACAAATAATTAGTGTTGAGAAGAGCTCTTCTCAACACTAACCTCACACTTGACAGGGAAAGTCTCAGTCTTTCCTTCCTGAAATCTAAACCAATGTATGAAATTTACATCCAGGATCTGACATTACATCATCATGGTATTTTCAGACAATAGGTAACAATTTGAAAAGAAAGTTAAGAGAATGAAAATAGTGGAAATAGTGGCATTAATTAGTTCTACTAAACCTTGATTAGCCTATGTGGGGTAAAAAAATTAAATGCAATCAACTCTAACATAAAACCTCCAAATGATTCTTTAGCCAGATTGAAAAAGACAATACAGAAGGTTAAAATCAAAGAATTAGGTTTCAGATGGCCAACAAACTAGGCCATTTATGTCCCATTAAGAAAGAGGTTACTGAGCGTGTTATCTAAATGTAAATGTCAACAATTATGCCTAAGACAGAAACAAACTAGATATTAAGTCAAGGGATGAGATAAAACTCTATGTGTTGCCCCCCTCCCTGCCCCCCTCAAGATGCAAATAGATATGGTGGGTTTTAAGAGACCATGAAATTGAGTACATACTACACAACCATAGTACATCAAACAGAATGGAATCAGCCAAAAGGAGAGAAAGAGGAAAAAAACCCTTACAAAATCAGTCAAACATTGGATGTAATAAACCATGAGAAAAGTATGAGCCAACAACAGGATGTAGTCAGAAGAGATGTACAACATCTTAGGAAAGGTGTTGTCAACACTGAAAGAGGCCTAACACCATTATACCAGTCATTCATGCTTCACATTTGGTTAGCACATTCAAGAGAGATGGATTCAAACATTTAAATACAGGGGTTTAAACAACAACGAAACAAGGAGGCAATTATCAGAGATATAGAAGTGTTATTTGAATTAAGATATCACACATGCTAAGCAACTGGGCTCAAACTGCTCACATTACCTAGAAATTAAGTAAAGGTTCCTGAACCTGAAGGAAATTTTTAGTCAGTAGAAGCATTAGGAAAAAAATCTTCATTAAGTAGGAGACAGGCAGTATTAACCTCATCAGTATAAGACCCATAATATACAGCCCAAGGAAAAAAAAAAGATTACATCAATCCTTTTTCACTGTAACAACTGCTTCTGAGAGCCTCTACCATCATTGAATAGGAAATTAGATACTAGACAACAAATAAAAAGACTCACCACTGATGAAGATCTTAAAAATCGCTATTTATCAACTTGTTTCCTTACACACAGTTTCTCACATACAATTAAACAAAGTAGCCCAAGTGAAAAAATGTAAAAATGACTGTGCAGTCAAGGTCATCAGCATAAATTAAAACACCAACAAAGAAAGAACTGGGAGAGGCAAGTTCCTACACTTGAGAGTGCCTCGAGAACTAATATATGACATTATCAACAAATAAAAAAAATCAGAAAAGTTCTACAGGCCTTTACTGATAACCAAATAAATCCCACACATATCAGAAAAACCAAATTCTCCAAGTACTTGAACAGGATAAGGAACAAACAGCCCCAACAGAAACAACCAAGGTGTACTGATAGGATGGAAGTGGGGAAAAGATTACCATAAAAGCTTCTGTCTTTCTCCAGTATGGCTCAGCTGCTACCATAAATCATGGCTAGCATGAGTGATATGATGTCACCAAATTGCCTATACACTACAGGGGAATTCACAGTTCTTGCAGCCACTTTCTGTAATACAGATGTTAGATTGATATTGACTACTCCTCTTGTACTGCCTATATTTTGCTCTATAGAACAAACTATGTCAGTTACACACCACCACCACCAGCCCTTGGTGAAGTAACTCTTACTGTCCACATCAACTTTAATTCACAGACTGCATGAAGAGAAAATACTGCTTTCCCTAAATTATAATCTCCTATTACCACTGCTAGAAATAAAATACTGAATAAAATGGACCATTAGGGCTCACCAAGCATCTTACGTTGTTCTTGCTATGTGGGAATTTTCCTCATAGCAGATGACCAAATGACAAGTTTATCGCTGTGTTACAGGTCCTTTAAACAGTCAGAGCTACTCAAAGAGTCCAAGATTTGGTATAACAGAACACAGATAATGTTGAAACTGAGGAAGAAGACTGTAGATATCTGGTCAGTGAGAATAATTAATAAGTGAAAAAAAAATCAGTAAGTAAAACATGGTCTGATGATATTTTAAAATTTTTGTATTATCTGTATTCTTCCATGCATGCTCCATATTACCTTTGCAAGTTCTTTATACCACCATATCTCCATATGGGTTACAACAATTTGCCAAAGATGACTACAGTCTAAACTGAAGCTTTTGAACAGTTTTGAAATGCAAAATATAAATAACGATAACACAAAGTTATCTAGACTGATTTGGGCAAGGCACTTATTCTCTATCAGAAACCATAAAATATTTCAGTAACTTATACAGTTGTGCCTGTCATTAGGAAAGAAATGTCACAACAGGGGTGTATTTTCCTTATTTTAGGACTACAAAAAATTAGGAAGTGCAAAGATTAGAACCTTGAACTTATTTTAAAACAATGAGAAATATGCCTTACCAGAAAAAATTTATAGCAAAATAACTGTACTAAAGTTTGAAGAATATCTTACTGTTTACCATATGTGTTTATTATCAGAATTCTTCCCCTGTTATACTCTTATGAATAGCAGGTAGCTGATAATGTCATGGCAAAATTTTTAAATAAGGTACAAAACCCGAAGGCTCTACATATAAACCCTATATAAAACTATAAACCCTATAAACCCTAATAAAACCCTGTAGAATTAGTTAGAACGAGACACAATGAACTTCCTAACCCATGAAGTTTTTGAAAGATGAAGTGCATGGCAATCAGAAAGGGACTCTTGAAGCAACAGGGTTTAGGGCTCAAAAAGGACTTTTCCAAGTATTCATTTTCTATATCATGCCATAGTTAAGCCCCTTATTAAGAACAGTATGGTCTTTATCGATTCTAAAATCCAGGATTATGTTCTTCACTGCAGCATTACAAGTAATTAAAGATCTTGATCAGACTCTGATTTCATACCTGCCATCTTCAAGTCTTCCAAAATAGTTTTTCAAACTGTTGCATGACAATGTCTACGTAAAGCAACATCTCTTTAGATATTAGAAGAATTTACGGAACAAAAAAAAAACCTTAAACTTATTTCTTTATTTGCAGAGTCTGCTGTCTTAAATTCACTTTCATAAGCTTTGCTTACTTAGCTTGCAGTTTGCTTTTGTACTTGAATTATTTTTCAAAATTCTCTAAGCTTGATTTTGCTTCCCCCTCCCAAACTCGTCCCAGCCGGGAAAAGCATTTATAGTATAAATAAGCCCAAAGCTCTCCCTCCCTGCAGAGGGCAAGCGTTTGCCACGCAGATTGCTTGTTTTAGAGATTGCTCCCTCCGTCTTTACTCCAGCTTAAGTTCGTGTTTCCGCACGAGAGAGACATATACAGTAGTACACTCCCCAAAATAAAATGTGCAAAATCCCGACAATACCGTCAGACGCCTCCTGGATGCTTCAGACACCGCCCGCAGGCAGCCCCGAGCGCTCCCCGGGGCTGCTCCGTTCCCGGAGCGCANACCGCGCGCACCCCGCGCGGGCCGGGTGGGGACAGCGGCCCGGCCCGTGCCCCACGGACACCCGTGTGCGGCTAGGGGTGCGGCTCATGGCACTGGGGTTACAGCGCTCATGCTGGCCTGGCGCCTGGGCTGGATGGCCTTGAAGGGCTCTTCCAACCTTAGTCATGCTGTGATTGTGTGGCTGCTCCGTGCGGATTCCGGCTGGGGCAGCGGCTGGGGAGGGGAGGTTTCGGAGCTCGCAAGCCGCATTCCCCGTTACCGTGAGGGCACCCGAAACCGGCGTCCGGCGGGAAGGGCGGATTTTGCGCGACCCCAGGATCTCCAGGGGGTGTTGGTCCCTGTTGTCAAGCCAAGCACTGTAAGGTGACATGGATATTGACTCATTTAGCTGTAGATGCGCGTCGTTTGCAGAGCCCATGGCTCCATGCTGAGGGGCTGACAGGAACTGCAAACTAACGCACTAATCCTATCAAACAGGAGTCACAAAACGCATTCCACCAGATCCCAGTCTACTTTGGGTTATCACGTACATATGCGGGTTTATGATTCACAGACATTTATTGAGCAACATCCACTTGTTTTTCTCTTCTACTTTTTTCCTCCTCCAGCTGTCTGTGCAGCTGGATGGTGGCTTGCAGTGTGGAACTTGTTTAGTGAAAAGTATTTTTCCTTGAGTTATATTTCAGACAGAAGAATTTCCTGGTCCAATGCAGTTTATCACCATTACTGTGTTTGTGTCAAAGTGATGCAACCAGTGGGAAGGTAGCCCATGGACTGTGCAACTACAGTCCCTAAGATAGTTCTTGATTTCTTTCAATAAAGCTAACACAGTCCATTTTACCTGATATGTGTGCACACTCAAATAAGAAAAAATGTCTTCTTACCCTGTTCTCTGCAAAAAAAGTGTTGCTTGAGAAGATTTGTTGTACCTAGTAATTCCTGACAGATCCTTCTTTAGCAGAAGGAACTGAGAAGAGGTGGATGAGGAATCACTTTGTCTATGATTTAATGAGCAGAAAATTTACAATATACATCACCTGCCAGCAAAACTTTTCTTTAATTTGCTTCCTTTCTTAGAAGACCATGCCATGTTTTAACCTAAATGATCTTGAAGATCACAGCAACCACACTTGGTCATAGTCCCAAGCACTATTTATTTTCCAAATCCAACAATAGTCAGTTCAAGAAGTGGGTGCAGACAGAGAATGGAGCAGAAGGCCCTAAAGCATTATACTCCAAGAAAAGATTCTAGCAGAAGTAGATGCAAAAAATATAAGGAAAATAAATGTTTTCTTTCCCTCTTGATATTGTATCTTTTGGCAATCATAAACTAGGAGATTCTTATACTAAATGTTGCATTCAGGTCATGGCTATGTACCCCCTACATTTATCCACCATCCTAGACTTTTGATCTCCAAAACATCCCACAAAACTGAAAACCATTTTAAAAGTCAGCATTTGCATTTGTCATTTTAAAAACATCCATCTGGAAATCCATGTACTCCCTTTTAAATGATATATAGCAAATAATTTTCTGTTCAGTTTTTGTCTATTCATGCTTTCCTAGCTCTTTACAGCCAGCCCTTCCTCCAGTTGAAGAGATCTCGCCTATTTTCACTTGCAGGTAAGATCTAACTGATAAATGAAAATTACCACACTTGTTGCCTTTATCTTTTTTAGTTAAACTTCATTCTTTTGGCCTAGGGTGACTGGAACTGCCTAGAGGTTATTCCTAGAAAAGTGTCAGTCTGTGAGTCAAAGGACCAGTTCATAGGACCATAATACAGTATAAGAGGATGATTCAGATTAGAAGGACCTTCTGGGACAATCTAGTCAAACCTCCTGTTCAAAGCAGTGTGAGCTATGAACACAAGACAGTTCACTCATGGTTTTATTTTGGCTGTCCTCCTTTCTTGTGTTGGGGGCCCAAAACTGGAAGCGGTATTACAGATGTGGCCTAAGAAGTGTTTAGTAGACAGAAAAATGTTAAATATGCAAAAGAGGAAACAGTTTCAATCCTTTCTCTTTTACATATGAAGAATAGAAACCTTTTCTTTAAATAGGGCTAATCACATTTGAGTGTGTAAAGTAATCTTTTCTGGATTCTGAGATTATATTTAGCACTGCAATCTCTGTTATGTTGCATTTATTTTAGTTACTCAGAAAAGAAATACAATTTTTACTATTAGGAGTCTTGATTAACATAGGCATACCTAATAACTCCTTGATGCAAGGTGTCTAGCTCTACCACACTACTAAGAATAAATCCTACTTTTTCTAGCTTCTCTGACTTTCAGCTCAAGAAATAAAGGTATCAAGGTGAAACGTATTAGTTTATTGTCATCCATGTCCACCATACATAGTCTTACCTACAGCATTAATTATAGTTACTAGAGCCTTAAGTTTTTGCAGAATTTTTTCCTGTTTTTTTTCTCAGTCACTGGATGCTAAGCTGAAGTTTATTCAGCTAGTTGTTTCTTATTCTTACTAGAGCTCTGTATTTTCTCCTGCGCTCATGTTATTAAAGGAAGATACATTTATCCCAATTATAAATAATACAATACAACTAGTAGAAATAGAAATTTAAATTGATTGAAAATGCACTTTCAATTTCCATCATACGTAGAATCAATGAGTACTTAGAATTTTGGTAACTTTCATTTTATTCCTATGATATGAGTGACCTCTGGTGGGAATCAGTAAATATTATTTTAATTTCTCACTAAGAATCTTTTTTTTTTCTCACTAGTAATCCTATTCACTTGCTGCCTGGCAGGGATCATATGCCTTTTTATGTTATGTTAACTGAGGCAGAAATTATATCCAGCAAATGATTTCATGGGGGACTCACACTGGTGATTATCTTCCCCCATTTTTTCTAAGACGTCCTTACTGAAAGGTGTCAAAATGAGAAAATATTTGAAAGAAGCTTAATTCATTGTGCTTTGTTCATGTGGTTGTTTTGTTAGCTGCATGCAGTCTCTGCTGTGACTAAAATCAGTAACATTTCATAAACTCTTTTAAGTGGAGGAACCTCCACCTTGGCAGAACTGTTGCTGTTTGCTGGTAGTTACAGCATTGGGATTGCCTAGAATTCATTTCAGGAAATTAAATGCAATGAGTTCAACATTTACAAATGAGATCAGGCCAAATGAGAAAGTCCCGCTTGCCTTTAGTGACTTGCACAATATAGACTTTGAACAGTTTCTGCAGGGCATGGGGAAGAAGAAGGTGATAGACTCTTCCTGGCTGAAGATTAGGAGTAGTTTTCAAAAAGCAGTAACCGGGGATAAGCACTACTCTGAACAGGCTGGCAGACAGGCTCTGGTTACCAAATCTAGCACTTGGGTGAGATTCTCTTTGAAGTTCAGGACCAGTAGGTCATTACTGTTTTTTCTCCCAGGAGTCCCACAAGTCTCTCACTGTGGAAGTGCTCAGTAGCTCAGTTTCCTAGAGACTAGGAGTTTAGGGTAAAATGAGCTGTTTGCTCTAATCTATTGAGTGTATTGATTAGATCATTATTGACTATAATGGGAATTTTAAACACCTAAATTTAAACCATCCCCAGAGTTTCTGTGGCAACAGATGTTTAGGCTAGGTAACACCACTGTCCTGGAGTGATACTCACCAGTAAGACCCTTGCATATTGCAGAGCTACTGGCCCAGATAACACTGAACCTGAGAAGGCTCAGGCCTGTGCTGTGCTGTGCCACGCTACACAACCCACCAGGCTCTCTGGCCCATGGCTCTAGGACACTATCACCCAGCTCATTGTGACAGAGGAGACTGCAAACTACTCCCACTTGGCATCTGGTGGCTTTGCCATTATCTAAAAGTGTAGTAGGAAGTTTTCCTGTGGATATCTTTCCTGTTTAGGTGTAGAAATTATGACTATAAGTATATACATGTAAAAAATTCCTGTAGTAGTTCAAATGACCAATATGGGGTAACCTTTTCTACAGGCAGGGTCTGCATGGTGTGCTGCACACTGACCTGGGGCCTGATCAATGCTGCACAGTTTTGAGCGCTAAGCATCTAAAGAAAGGTAAGATTACCTGCACTATTCTCTCTTTCTTTAATTTTTTAGCTATAATAAAGAGCATTTTAATTTATACTTTGAAGAGTTCAAGTGCCTTTCTAACTGGGACCATAATGGACCAGTATCTCATTATGCAAAACACCTCCTTTTCTGATTTTTTTTTCTTTTTTTTTTTCCAGAAATATGGATGGGATTTCTAGTCTACATAGAAGGGAAAAAAAGTAACCCTGGCGGCAAATATTTTAGAATCAAAAGTGTTGAGGCTTCTCTGGTTCCCTTCTTCGGGTTTTGTACTGTTCCAATTGGTTTAGCAGAACTCCTTCAAGGTAGAAAAGGCATAGAGCTGGCAAATATAATTATATGTGACTCATTTTTTATAGACCAGAATAGATAAATTTTATGCACTGGAATACAGATTCCCTGAGAACTTTATGCTCTTACACCTCTGTATAGGAACAAACTCTTACAGGCAGTACATACAAGCCTTTTTGTTAAGGCAGAACCTACTAATGTAATGATATATGCTCAGGCCCCACAGCAGTAACTCATGGCTATGTATGGGTCTCTACAACCAAGATCTAGGAGTAAACCATCGAGATTCTACTTGAAATCATTATTTCCGTGCTACAATGTCTTCTGCAGTGGCCCAGTATAGCAGTTTCATAGAAAAATATAATCATCAGGGTTGGAAGAGACCTTCAAGATCATCAAGTTCAACCATCAATTTTGCATCATTAAATATCTAAGATGATGAACCCAAGAACTGACTTTTTAAACTCTGCTGGATATTATAAGATGTGCTTAATGGACCCATTGATATAAAAGTACAGTGTGTTCTTCCTCTTGATTGCTTCCTTCTTCTCCTCCATAGCCTTCTTCAGAGATAAGGAAGAAAGGGAGAGATAGGGATGGGTATAAATTGTTCTATCATTCAACCTCACTAACAATACCTCTTATTTCACAGGTAGAAATCATATTTCATCACAAATAATTTATTTCATGCACTTCTAATTAAACTTTCTCATCTCACATTTAGCATTAAATTAAATCCTGTGAACTAGGTTCCTTTCTTTTTCTTCTGAACATCTTGACACTATTTTGAACTAATAGATTAGATATGAGAAGCTATGTGTTCTGAATTATGTTTTATAGCAACTAGGCAAGCATTTTTTTTAGTATTAGATAACTGCAAAAGCTGGGGTAATATCACGTTAATGATGGGCAACGTTTCTACTCATTATTAGTAATTCTTTGCTGGTAGAAAGGAAGAAGCTGTACAACTGCTTCAATAGCAACAATAATTCAGAAGCAGCAATAGATGCCAGCTGTACCATTATTTTGTGTTGGTTTAAATCTGTTGTTACTCATGCTGCTCTTAACACTTCCAATGAACTTTGACATTACAGCACTGCTAAGGCCCAGATCTGCCAGCAGGTCAACCAGATCTATCATCAGACACAAAGACTGAAATCACCCCTTTGGCTAGGAAAGTCTGTTATAAAAAAAATATAAAAGAGATGGTCTGACCGCTGACGATGGTCCGGCGTGAGGCATGACCGGCTGAAGGGAGCTCCCTGAGGAGGCTCAACCTCCAGCAGCCCAAGTGTCCTCGAATCGCCTAACACTCGTCCTGAGGTGGCGACAAGGAGGGAATCCAGGGATTCTTTGGGAGCCAGAGGGACTCGAGGAGTCGCAGGTGGGTTCTTTCAGGCCTCCCGAAGACCTCGAGTGGGTGGAGAAAGGATAGGAGAGGCTCTTATGTAGGTATGCTAAGGTACATTTATTTCCAAAGTGGGAGCCCAGGGACAAGAGCCCCGAACAGCTCCGAACATGACCTTTTATATGGCAACAACAACCAATCAACTTGGGCTGAGAGGGAGGATTTAGGGAGGGATCAGGGAAATACAGCCAGTGAGGGGTGGAGGGGGGAGGAGTTGGGAGCAGACAACAAACCATCAACCGTACGAGGTAGAACTTTCCAGAAACCAACAATAAACTGACATTTAAGCAAACCAATAACAAATAAGGTGGGCTTGGTCTCCCTTGGGCCTAGACCACTGTTTCCTCCACGGAGGGGGGAAGCCCTCCACCTTCAGGGCTGATCCACCACGGGTCCTGGTTCTTGGGTGGCCTTTGGTCCTCGTCCCCTAGGGTAACCACCCCTACAGTCTGTCATGCTCAAACAGCTGTGTCTGGATCCAGATGAGGTGGGATTAGGTGATTTCAAATCCAGTGCTGTGTCCAGTGCGAGCAGGTGTGTGGGGCATGTCACGGAACAGGGATATGTGATGGAGCTGTGTGCTGTGGGCAGGGTCCATGCAACGGTGCTGCAGGATGACACTACAGAGTGTGTGGCATGTGTGGGCCAGACATCACCACTTCAGGAGATGGAGACTGGAATCTGATTGAAAATCAGGGTTTTCTGTTTTTGCCGAAACTTCAGTTTTGTGATAGTCCTGTTTACTGTCAGCACATTAAATTGTATAACTACATTCTGATCTCTTCCCTCATGGGTTTCTGAAATAATTTCTTTAGTATTCTTATCATATCCCCCACTTCTGTTCTGCCTCCTTCTTGCTTGTTTTGGTCCCTCATCTGCACTTTTTATCCTTGAGAAGCCTTTCAATGACCTGGTGAATAGCTAATTTTCTTCTAGCCCTCTTCCTACTGTGCTTTTCTGAGTGTTTAAATCTACCTCAATGTAGCCTCTCCTTAGCAGGAGTTCTCTCTGCTTTTCTTTCACCTTCTTCTACTGTTATCTCTTGATTATAAGTAAAATCTGACAGCTTAAATAAAGGATGGTAATATAGTCAATACACAGTAAAATTATGTCAGGCTGTGACAGTTCTGGTAAAGAATTAAAAAGTCAGAGTTCACACACTCTTTTTTCTGTATAAAGAAATTATGAGCATTAGTCCTTCATATGCAAAAAAATGGAAGATTAAAGAACAATTCTACTTAATTAGGTTTTCTCTTGATCTATTCCTTGTCCTTCCCTCCTGCTCCCTCCATGATCCCATTCAAACTCTTTAGTTTTCATTGAATAAAGTAGGATATTGTGTTTCTTTTCAAGTACTTTCATGCAGGTATAACTTTTTGATATTTTCATATTCATCTCTGGAGGCTAAATCAGTCATTTTCAAGAAAGCAATACAGTGGATGATAACTGGAACAGGACCAAGTTCCAAAACTGATATCTTGTTGCTTTCAAATTTGGAGCATCATGGCATCTTCATAAAATAAAGATAATACTATAACTACTTTTATAAAAGCAATGCATTTTAAAAGCTGCCTTTTAGAGAACTTTATAGTAGTAAGATCCAAGAGTAATGAATCCCACCTTTCATTATATCAAACAAAAGTTTTGTCCCTGAATTCAATGGGGGCAAGATTGTGCTTGGACATACTTGAAACAGCCAGCTAAGGTTTGTGTTAAACACACTTTCAACATGATAGAATTTACTGAAACATCAAACATTGTGTTAGAAAAGCACAGCAGAACTACTATGGTAGATAAATGCATTGTACCATTGTGACTTAAAAGACGTAGGGAAAAAATGTACATTTTTGAGCACTAATTAATGAACTCTACTTTTGACAGCTGCTAAGCTGGCTCAGATTTATAATGATCAACCTAAATATCTCTGGTTGTATCATTGTTTTGATCTGTCATGTGATTTTTTTTGTATTTAACAAGAGCAGAGCAATGAAAAGGCAAAATTTATTCAGAACTTGTTTTACACAAGTTAGCTACTGCATATATGTGTTAAATTTCCTATCTTTTGAATGTTTTTAGTTGTGCAGAAGCATATCCTAGGTTGGTATTTGGCAAACCTAGAGGAATTGCTAACAGGTTGACTTTGAGCATTAAATAGCTACATTAACTTCCTTTATATAGTCATCATAAGTTTTGGGGGCTTTTAGGTGCGGTGTTAAACTACTGAAAACCATTATTCTAAATTTCTCAAGTAAAAGGCAAATGAGAAATACCCAAATTAATCTTCAGTGTTAAAGATCATCTTTTACCTTCCTGCTAGACATTATAAAAATCTGAAACTTTCAAAAGGAAGCCAGCCTCCTTTTTTTTATATAAATCTCTTGCAAGAGAAGAAAGAACATGTCTGGTTCTTGACTTCTGTGGTTTTGCAGTGAAATGTTGCTTTCATCTGAAATACCTTATTTAAACAGGGTAGCAAAAATCAAATTATCATAAAACTTACGTGTCATGTCTCAGCCTAATCATATCTGCAAACTCAGTCTTACCCATTGGTACAAGTGAATATGACAGTTCGTGTATTACTGGGGAGAGCCTGATTTTTAAAAATATTGTGTCTGAAATACTAATTAAAAATAATTGTCATCAGATACTGACTATTTCTTGGACTTAATAATATGCCAAGACTTTCAATCTGCACGTGATCATTCATGAAATATGAGTTTCATTTTATGCTTTTTGAGTTGCTTGTTTCTATTGTACTTTATAATTTCAGCATCTGTATATATTTCACTTTGGAGTAATAATTTCTAATACTTAGCTTTGAGTAAAATTACATTTCTGGGAGGGATGACCAAATTTAAAAATATAAGATGAATTTATCTTAATGACTTGTAAACTTAAAGTTAAAGGGATGTGAATGTTTTAAAATATACAGACAGTTTCAAAGTAAAATGGGGGCTGGAAGGGAAAGAATTGCAATGGCGTGCTAATAACATTCTCTCTTAACTGGAACAAGGAGAATCAGTCTTTGTTCTTTTTGCTCCTGGAAAGATGTAGATGTGATTGTCCCAACTATAGGTCTGTGGATATTCATCCTGAACAAACCTCTTTTGGAAATAAATATAAGCAAAACAGAACATGTGTGCAATTGCTAAGTGACAGTCACTTAACAGTAAGTTTTAGAGTGATACACATTTACTATCTTTGAAAAAGGTCCTTTAAAAAATTATGTAATAATTTATCAAAATTATCAGTATGCTAAAATTACACTAGCATCAGATGCTGGTAAATGTCAATTTTCAGAGCCAGCAGTTGATAATGTATAATGGTTGTAGTTAAGACCTATGGTAGCCCTAATAATTTGTTTGGGAGCCAAAAAGCTGTTCTATTTGACTTGTTCTTTGGCTTTCATGCTGTCTTCTGTCAAGGAGGTTTATAAAAGTGCTCTTGGCCAATGAGTTCTCATCAGATGCCATGAAAATGAGAAATAATCAATCATCCCTGACAGCCCTGGAACATGACCCACCTGATATAACCCAAGTGGAACAGTACCTTTGCTACCAAATCATTTCAGTGATTATCAACTTGGGTTATGGCCAGGATAGAAACTTTCTAATGACTAAAGGCAATCATCTTGCCTCCCAATAGAGACCTAAGTGAGGCCCTTTGAGCTCTCCTGGACTGCAGTGGGCTGTGCCAACATCTCCCTCTGAGTGGGACACATCTTGGAGCTTGAAAACTCTCAAGTTTGCAATACTTGGAACATTGCCATCAGTTGATGACAGGGTCTGGGCCAATACCCCAGATTCTCAAGGCTCAGCCCTTGCCTGTTGACTAACACCAAGGCAGTCAACATATTTCACTGACACTCAAGGGGAATTTTTAAGAGGAACCTCTGCGCATATAGATAGATACATCTTTGTGTCTGTGTGTGTGCATGTGTGAATTGATTGAAATACATTCTAGAGAACTGAGTTGCTGTTGGGATTATAGTCAATACTATTGAAGCACTGTATAAATTTTAAATTAACCACTTACTGAGTGCTGCTAAATCCTTCAGACTTAAACTGTTGTCCAGGTCTGAGGCTAAGATTGGACCTAGCTACACTTAGGTGGTATCAGGAGTTTAGAAAGCAAGGGGGTCCACTCCAAACCTTGTTACTCAATTTGTGAATCTCCATTATCCTTTTGTACCCTTATACTTTTGCATCCCCAGGCTCTGTGGAAATAATTCTAAACTGATTCTAATTCCATTCTCCTTGTATGCTTCATCTACATAGTCAGAGTGAAGCTTGACACCAAACTGTTATGTCACACTTCCAAAAAATTTATATTAAAACCTACATTTGCTAATAACTTTGGCAGTAATTCTTTAAGTGATCAAACTACTCATTTGCAACACCACTTAAACTAGTTTCCTATGGAGACAGTATTTTTTTCACTAGTGGAATTTGTATTGTAAAATTTGGATAGCTTACTTAGAATGTTTAAAAAGAACACCTATTGCTGTCACTTTGTTGAAAAATATAGTTTTACACTAGCCAGTGTCATACATTTTTGTGGAGTTTATCAGTTTTTGGACTGATGGTGTTAATTCTTCGTATTATTTATCTTCCTAAATATGTTAATGCAAAAAAGGAAATATGTTTTTATAACCAATTAGAAAATATATGTGTATCAGATAAAGGATTATAGTAGTTTTCTAGCCTATAGTATATAGATTTGAATTTCCCTGGTATGCTGTAAACAGATTGCTAATTCTTCCAACTGGCAGTGTAATAGCTCAAAAATATGTGTTTTATGTTCTGTGGCTGGGTCTTGCTCAGATTATTGAAGTCTTTAAAAAATCACGGTGATCTGTCTACCTTCTGGCATTTATAAACAAGAAAATGCATTTGTGTAAATACAAGAAAAGTGTCTGAGAGGCAACAAAGGGTTTTTTTAAAAATCAATTACTGATGATTCATAAAATATAATGCAACACTAAAAAAGGGTCAAATCCATTTGTTTTAGTCTGCCACATTTTTTAAATAGTGGCAAATATCTGCTTGGCTTGCCTAAACATACTGAACATAAGAGTAATGCACTCTCCAACAAAATAGCTAATTTTTTCCTTTCATAATGCTGAACATTTCATAATCCAGTGTCAGTGGATATGCCAGTACATTCAATAGAAGCCAAATCTAGTACTTACTCTGTACCAGATGAATTACAACCTCGGTGATTGTTATAATGTCCCCTATGCTGCATAACTGAAGCTTAAGAGCAGGTAGAGCATTCTAATCCTCCCTTTTATCTTGAAGTTGTTAAGGATATTTTTCAATTCCCTGCTGCTTTTACTCTTCCCCCTCTGCCCCCTTTCTTTCTTTTTTTTCTTTATGCTCTTAATCTGTGCTAGTTTCACCTGTAGATCTAGAAAAAAATGTTTTCCTCTCTGACTGCAAACCCTGCAACTTTCAGAGCACTCGTCTCCTGTAACCACCAAAATGCTTTTGCCTTGTTGCTGAGAGACCCCATCTGCTGACCTTACAAACTCTGCTTGTGGAAGCTGACAGTTTCAATCAACACTGCTGAAAAAAACAGCAAATAGCAAGGTTGGCTTTGTGGATGAAGATCTGCTTTTTCAGGAGTATTTCAGTATTTGACTGGGGAATCTGGAGGAGTAATGTCATCTTGTTTGCAGAGGAATCAATCCACCACTGAGAATGGTGGGCTGGTTTACAGGGGTTTATTTGTTTTCTGCGTTTGTTTTTTTTTTTTTTTTTTTTTTTTTGGTGTTATTGTTTGACTGTGTTTAGTTTTAGTCTCGGGTTGTTTTTTCTTGGGGGAGAGGGATGTTCTAGAAAGTGCTCGTGTTACCTGCATGGCAGGATGTTGTGGTTTTTCTGATAAATGGTGCTTCAACCTGTAAAACACAGGAGTCTTAAATACTACCTGTAAAATACAGGTAGTATTGCTGACCGCCTCATCCGCTCTGCACTGCATTCAGGCTTGTTTATTTATTGCCCAACAGAAAGGTAATTCACATCTGGTTTGCAGTGTATGCCAGTGACATCTCCGATTTGGCTCTGCTGAATAACTTCAGCCGATGGCTGTCCAATGCCAGGTGTTTCTTTACNCTGCCACAGGGAGCTGCTCTCGGGCTTCCTGAGCGAAAGCGAGAACTCGATCTGGAAAAAATTACTTCTCTCTCGGCGTCCTGCCTTTTCTTTACTGTATTTGAGTCTATTCTCCCTTTCCAGTAGCCTGTGGTAATTATCTCTGTTCTGTGGAAAAACAAAACAAAACGCCGCCCACTCCCCCCACCCCCCTCCAAAAATGGGCCAAGCAAGGATTACGTCATCTGTTTTTAAAGCGAGTGGAAATCCGTTTCCTTTAAGCAGTGGAGGGAGATTGTTTTTCCCGCAGCCTCCTGCAGGTGGAGAGCTGGAGGATGATTTAAGGTCTGATGGGAGAGCACGTCGTGTGGTCGGGCACAGAAGCCAACGCAGCTCCCAATCTTAGACAGGAATTTCTTGAAGTCAAAATTGTCGATCTTGATTCAAGTCGCCGCCCCATCATATAAACAGCCACTTTTCCCCCTGATTGATTAGAGCTGTTTCGGTTTACAGAGGAATTGCAGTTTGTATGGAAAGCAGTTCTTCCGTTACACAAAGCCGAAGAAGCTATCAGCTTCTCAGAGAAGTCCGCCTGTAGCCCCCCTCCCCTGTTACAAAACCTTGCCGCACAAACCCAATACAATTGCCCGAAGAAATAGTCCTGCAAGGTGGTCTTTTCTGTCCTCATAAACACATGAAGTAGTCTAGTGGTTGCTTCAGAGCTGGGTAGACAGTGGCTCAACAAAGTTACTGTAATCAATTTTCTGGTACAGAAAATAAAATATACTGCTAGTAAGGAGGGGAAAGGGAGCATGTTGAAGAGGGTTTGTTTCAAAATGTTGCTTGTGAAATATGCAACATTTTGGTGATCTCTGAAAAGAAAAATATTCTCAAGTGTGAAAAAAACCCCAAACCCTTTTTGTAATATCATCCTGAATAATTCTGCATTTTGTGAGAATCCTGCTGCTGATAGTGGAACCGATTAAGGTATTGTCAGATATGCTTTGATACTGTATGAGAAAGCTAGTGCAGTCATTGAAATTACTAGCATGGGGAAGGAGAGGATGATAATAGAATAAATGAATGCAGGAATAGGAAAAAATTGATAGTGGAATAGAAAAAAATACTGATAATTCTGAAAATACTTTGCTAATGACTTGTGCGTTGAGAACTCCGGGTTTTTATTAACAAAACAAATAAAATTTCACAGGTACCCTAGGTAGACATGATTTCTTTATCGTGAATACTAATTCATTTTACTGAAGTCTTTTTGGTTTGCCTTTCTCCCCAAAATCACTTAGATTCATTGGCAGAATCCCTGTATTCTGAGAGGAGAAATATTTCAGCTGACTTTTAAAACTATAATTATTTCAATANTACGATACCAACATTTTTAAAATTAAAAAAAAAAAAAGAATAAGAATAAGAAAAAAGAAAAGAGAGAAAAGAAGAAAACAGTAGCAGGGTGAGAGCCTGCGGGAGTATCTGCCCGCTGTGCCGGTGGGCGGATGGCGGAGCGGAGCCGCTGCAGCGGTGACGTCATGCTGAAGGCGCTGCCGGGCAGCGCGCCCAGCNGGAAAGCAGTTCTTCCGTTACACAAAGCCGAAGAAGCTATCAGCTTCTCAGAGAAGTCCGCCTGTAGCCCCCCTCCCCTGTTACAAAACCTTGCCGCACAAACCCAATACAATTGCCCGAAGAAATAGTCCTGCAAGGTGGTCTTTTCTGTCCTCATAAACACATGAAGTAGTCTAGTGGTTGCTTCAGAGCTGGGTAGACAGTGGCTCAACAAAGTTACTGTAATCAATTTTCTGGTACAGAAAATAAAATATACTGCTAGTAAGGAGGGGAAAGGGAGCATGTTGAAGAGGGTTTGTTTCAAAATGTTGCTTGTGAAATATGCAACATTTTGGTGATCTCTGAAAAGAAAAATATTCTCAAGTGTGAAAAAAACCCCAAACCCTTTTTGTAATATCATCCTGAATAATTCTGTATTTTGTGAGAATCCTGCTGCTGATAGTGGAACCGATTAAGGTATTGTCAGATATGCTTTGATACTGTATGAGAAAGCTAGTGCAGTCATTGAAATTACTAGCATGGGGAAGGAGAGGATGATAATAGAATAAATGAATGCAGGAATAGGAAAAAATTGATAGTGGAATAGAAAAAAATACTGATAATTCTGAAAATACTTTGCTAATGACTTGTGCGTTGAGAACTCCGGGTTTTTATTAACAAAACAAATAAAATTTCACAGGTACCCTAGGTAGACATGATTTCTTTATCGTGAATACTAATTCATTTTACTGAAGTCTTTTTGGTTTGCCTTTCTCCCCAAAATCACTTAGATTCATTGGCAGAATCCCTGTATTCTGAGAGGAGAAATATTTCAGCTGACTTTTAAAACTATAATTATTTCAATAACATAATGAAGATAGTAATTTGAGCTTTTTCCTTGTCTTTCAGTGTAAAAGTTATATAGGTCATGGGACATGGCTAGTCATCATGTTTTTGTAGGTTTGGACTTTTGCATTCTCTTCTAGTTGTGAAAATACAGTGGCAAAACTAAATCCAGTTTATGTTGGTAGCCTTTTTTTCTCAGAGTTCTGAAGAAATTATTACCTGTCTCTACTGATGAAGGTATGACTTCAGATGCAGCAAAAATTGGTGAATGTAGTCACCACGCAGGACATAAATGTTGATTCTAAAGATGATTATAGTGACAGTTTTCCTTGCCCAATGGTGCTAGTATGATGGGTACTGATGAGATCCTGTCACTGGTTCTACTAGATTTTCTTCCTTTAGAAGATGTTAGAGCCTATGCAGTAGAGGAGATACAATAGTACAAAGTGCATTTTGAAGCAAAAACTCCATTCAGGAGCAGAGGAATCAAGTCTCTGTCCTTCAAAAATGATGCTCTTCATATTTTGTTTTATGAATATTTGCACTGGTGCTGGGAGGGAGCAGGAGGAGTCGCCCTGGAAAACACTTAACTGAGAAGGATGAAGTTGGACTTATTAGACCAAGTGTTTTCTTGAAAAGAGGATTTGAAGTGTGAGATTTATCTGCTTTTGTGTTATTTGGGCAATGAGGAGAAGAGATTTTAGTTTGCTCTATAGGATTTTTTCAAAGCATGATGCTGATCAACAATTAAATACTTTCTTACCAGGCCAATGTGAGGTCTTTCATACCAGAAAACTATTTAAGTCTGTCTGAAAGTACTGATACTAAGCATGATATCTGAAATATTTATTCATCATTTGCTATAGCCCAGAGAATGGCATATCCTTGGACCAGATCCCATTCCACAGTCATCTTCTGAGAAAAGTGTACTTCCTGAACAGTTCTCTTATATTAATGGCCTAATAATGTACCAAATACTGACACTGAGTGTCATAAATTTTCCCTGTCTGAAGGCAGGTAGAGTTTGCTTATATGTAATACAGCTAATATACCTACCGTTTTTCCATTTTAAGATTTGAAAATCTTACAGTGATTTCTTTGGGCCTCTGGTCACTAGCCTCCCAGACTTCTGTGCCTACTGGGAAAGTTTAGGGGAGAGGAATGCTAACGATGTGAGAGGGAGACTGAGTTAAGAGTTTATATAAGCAAACTGAGACTGCTGGATGCTCATCCAATATTAGTATTTCTTATCTTTCTTTAAAAATTTTGGTGATTATGAGAGGTCTTCAGTAACTGGAGAAAGCTAATTAATATGTCCACTTTCAAGAGGGAAAGGAAGGATATCCAGAGAACTGTACACAGGACAGTCTTATCTCAGTTCTTGGAAGATTATGAAATAAATCTTCCTGGAAGTCATTGTTAGGCACAGCAAGGTAAATAATGTGATTTATAACAGCTGTCATGGCTTTATGGGGACAAACCATGTCTGACTAAACCAATTACATTGTGTAATGAGGCACCTATCTTTGTAGATGAGGCTACAAAAGGTAAACAATTTTGTTTACCTTGACTTAATCAAGTATTTTGACATGGTTTCTTAAAGCATAAGGGACTAGTGGCCACCACACAGGTGGGAAAGCAGCTCCATTGTATGTCTCAAAGAACAGAGGTGTACAGCATGATGTCTAAGGAGTGGCTGCACTTTAGGGGCTGATACTGGTGCAAATACTATTTAACATTTTCATCATTGACCTGGATGATGGGAGGGAAATTGCCTTTTTGTTTGTGAATGATAGCAAAATGGGTGACAAAGTGAGTCAATCTATGCTTTGGGCTATACACAGGGCTAGCATTCAGAAGGACCTCAACTAACCTAACTAGAAGGTGCCTGGTGAAATTTGGTAAGAATAGATGTACCTGGGCTGGCATGACCCCATGCAACAGCATAGGCTGGCGAGTGACTTGCCACAAAACAGCTCTTTCATAAAAGACCCGAGGCTGAGTGAGAATTTAAACATGAGTCAGCACTGTGTCGTGAAAGCTGTCTGCCTGCTTGGTGCTCACAGTATGTGTAGCCTGCATAGCAAGGGAAGAAATTCTTTCCCCTCATTCAGTACTTGAGATTGCATCAGGTGAGTGCAGCTTGGAGATATGTCCATGCTTCCCCCACACCCATCAGGACATTGCTAAACTGGAATACGTTCAGCAGATGGCTCTCAGAATAACTAAGGGGATAGAGCACCATGGAGATTTTTGGCTATTGAAAACATGGAGTTCTCATTTCATAAAGGGATAAATATATACAATTATTTAATACAGGATGGATCATTAAAAATGGTGTGCTTTTAACACCTAAGATTGTGTGGGCAGAGAAGTTCTGGAGTGAAAACAAAATCTAACACCTAGGAAGTAGTTTGGAAAGGATACTGATCTTTCCAAACAGACAAAGGTTAAAAAAAAAAAAAAAAGAGAGTAGTATTGACCCTTAGTATTCCAATTTGCATTATGAGAAAGATTAAAAATAAACAGATTAAAGGAATTTTATGATTGGTTTATTCACTGTTCTCCTTTTACACTTATTCTAGTCTGCTTTGGTTTCCATAGCTACTAGTTTAATCATGATGCACAGAGCTATTTCTAATTACAGTATATGCCAGCATAAAATTAATTCTTTGAGTATCTCAAGCAAAAAAACCAGCTTGCAGCTTGTTCTTTGACATTTTATTATCACAAATCCTGAAGTAGCACACTCGCACATCATATGTAGTCTGTTCAATTTTATTAAAAAAAAGTCTTTAAATATATACCTGCTTAGATCTGTGTCAAGGGAGACAGGTTACAGAAGGACTGTATTGTACCCAAGGCTAATGCATTAATTTCAAATTATATAGCACTTGTAAATGTTCAGTGGCTATTATAGAAAAGACTTGTCATACTGAATATCCAAGGTAATCTAGTTCTGTTCTCTGTCTTTTATCAATGTGAAGTTCCTGTGACATCTTTAAATTCTTCCTAGGCAAATACACATTTTTTTCCTTCCAAAATAAAGAGAATAAATTAGATATATCTTGCCTTCAAGAACTTGAAAGGACTCAGGTTCTACAACTGAGTACAGGTGAACCAGACATAGAGCTCAGTGAGAAGTTATTCAAGTGCAGTGATTGCAGACTAAGTCACAAATGAAAAAAAGCTGAATTTTTCAAGAGAACTAAATGCTACGCATGAACAGTAGAGAAGTTGGTGGGACTGGATGATCAGTACTGTCCAAAACCATGCCAAAGCATGCTGATATTCATTTTCTAAGTGAAGCAAACATTTATTTTGCCCTATTATAGTACAATCTTATATGAAATAATACTCCTATTTCCCTATTCAACTGCCATCCACTTCTGAAGCCATGACTATAGTAATATATTATCTTTTCAAATACGTTTCTGCAGTGTAAAGTAGAAAGAATAGAATCAGAACTTTCTGCACTGCAATTGTTGCCTGAAAATAATAGCATGCTTAATTAAAGTGTTTTACACATCTTTTTTACTATTAATAATCTGTGTTGTCAGGAATCAAAAGTAGCTTTCATTAAATGTTTAGGACAAAGGAAGAATTTTGTAGATTTGTAGAGATTTGAACTGGAGTTAAAATGAAAATTCTCTTGAAATACAGAATTTGGAATATAAATAAGCAAAACTATTTGACAATGCTTACTTACAGGTCATCCCTTTATCAAACGTGGAGGGAAATGGGAAGTACAGTCTTCAAGTCTTCCTGTTTGCTATGTGTGTTCTGGCAGTTCTCTGCTTCTTGTGTTTTTTCATTTAGTCATCTAAACAATGAAAGTATGACTAAAGATGGTGCATACAAAGGGCTAATTTAAGTAATTCTAAAATTATTGAGACAAAGGTTAATCAAACTGGTGTACAGTTGACTTATTGAATGGTCTTAATAGATACACTTTTTTTACCCTTGTTTTGGACTAGAGACTACTGTAGATTTTTCTTCTGAGTTTCTTCTAATGAACAGAAAAGAAGTTCACCTCTATTAGGGGTGAACTTCTTCTTCCTATGTAAAAAATCTTACATCCGTATAGATTCTTTAAAACCTGAATTGCTACGCAATGAATGTTTTTGATACTCATTTTCTTTTAAAGTCAGTAGAATTCTTTCTGTGAGCAAAGAATGTGAATTGGGATTTGAATACTTTTCTCAGTAAGATCTAGAACTTTAAACTTCTAAAATGATACACTGACTTCACATGATTTATGAATTTTAACAATGTTTAATTAGTTGGAAAAGCTTATGTGCACATTTCCCTTCAAAAGAATTTAGATCATGGAATACAATAACCAGTGTCTCTCCCATTTGCCTCTTCCATAAACATCCTTGCTGTATTGTATAGCGAACTCTGTCTTTTTATATAATGTAAATTATATACTTGTATTTCCTAAAAAATTTTGCCAATCTTTATTGATGCAGTCAATTCTAGATAAGTTTTCACATGTACATCAAAAGCTGCTGCACTCATTGTAAGATAATCATTAGTGCCTCATCACTTGAAAAAATACCTAGACGGAGAGTTTTAATTGGGTTTTTCAATGTTAAATCCATCTTGCTTCATTTTTAGCCTTCATCTCCAAACTTTCTAAGTTTTCGTATGTAGAATTTTACCTGCATGAGTTGGATGCTCTACTAGACTTTATAGATATCTTTTAACATTTGATATATATGCTGTTTTCAGGGACCTTATTTCTTGACTTGCATTACAACAAATTAGAATATGCTTTTAACTGAAAAATGTATGACTATTTCACTTTCTCATATGTAAAGTATCTATTTTGAGGATGGAATATTAGTGTAGTTATGTCACTCTGTCCGATACGAGACAAATAGGCAACTCAGGAGGTCAGCTGGACCAAGGCCAGGCAGAGAGCAAAAAAGCGCCAGCCTCTCTTTATTCTTATATTTATACCTTTTTACAGACAGTTATGGATTGGACAAAGAGGTTGCCACCTCTCAAATTCCATAGGTGAGAAACACAGTCCATCACATTCTCCACCCCAGAAAGAAGAATGAAAAACATCCAAAGTACAAAACAGTCCTTGGCCGGTTATAGAAACATGGATTGTTTACACAAAATCCATGAGAACCTTTGCTACCAACTATAAACACAGCACTCTAAAAAATCAGGGTGACATAGTTAAAATGCTGTTCTGTGAGCACTGTCTTTTCCACCAGTACTGGTAGAGCTATTAATTTAAACTGACCTGGCAAAAAAAGAAGCAACGTTAAAAGAAATCAAATCAACCAAGCAACCAACCAACCAAACCCAATAAATAATAAAAGTAGACTTGCAAAATTTGACGCAGAATGCTTGGAATGTTTCTTTCTGTGCTCTCTTAGCTGTTGGGCATTCTCATCCTATTGTGATTAAAAACTGCTGTTGTAGTAAATTAGAAAGAGTAATCAATAGAAGTTGGCCTGTAGTACAGCACACTCAAACAAAATCCAATCTAAAAACTCTCACAATTCATGATATTCTTACATATTCCCATGAACACTGTTTTAAAGTTGATAGGCATATATTTGTTTCAGAAACTATGGGGCTGTACTGATAATATGAAATAGTTTGTTTCTCTCATTGGAATTAACTGTGAAATAGCTTGTAGAATTTCCAAAAGGTTTGTGGATGCTTGCTTCAAAATGTATTGACATATTTGAGTATACTGGTGTCTCATTTGAGCAGAGTGGTTGGACATCATTTATTATTGGCAGATAGAATTGATATCTTTGTATTGCAGATTATAATCAACTCAAACTTTCTTCTGTCCTGATTCTTCAAGCCTAAGAGATACAGAATAGAGTGGTGCTTACATCCATGTGTTTAAATGTCTTTGTTTTAATTTACTTTTTTATTCCCCTTTTTGAATGATCTTATAGCTATCCTAGTGTGTTTAAATAACCAAATAATTGCTAAATATTTCTCTGGTGAACTGGTGAGAGAGAAATATAATACAGAACATCCACAAGAACCAGTGGATCATATGATCATCTGTTTTCATTTTTCCACACATTTAGTGATAGAGGGAGTGTGAATTGATCCCACAAAATTAAAGGAGTTAGCCAGTTCAGAGTTAAAACAATATGACTTGTTTTGGTGGTAGCGGAATCCAATGAACCTTGCCAGATGCAAGGTGGCAGCTTCGTTCTGTTTGCAGGCAGTCTCAGGCCAGGCTACTTGCCGGTGGGCACACACACACACAGACACAACAACACGTATTGCAGGGACAGCCAGCCATTGCAGACACCTGCAAGAACACACAGAGCATTCACAAACATGACAGAGATGAGCCACACAAACCTAATGACCAATACCTTGCTTATATGTGTCAGGTCTCTTTTATTCCCTGACTTCTCTCTGTTTTGCTGGTCTTGTTTCTTGTTGATTCATCTTGATCCCCCCGCAACCCCCCTCATTTCCAACCTTGTCTTCCCCAAATTAACAATTTTTATGCAATTACTTCTACGCAGTGGGTCGCCGTTATACCTAAGCATTGACTATGCACTCTCTGGAAAAATCAGACCATTTTGTTCATCTAACTGGGCAAACTATTCATATTGTTTTGTAGTGGTGGGTGTGGTTGTTGTTGTTGCTAGTTGGAGGAAATAGGCAGTTGCCTCAACAATGGAAACAAACTTCGGTAACAACAGGATTGTTCATATTATAGTTCATGCTTTATCAGCCCATTAAGTGAAACATTGGTTAAAAATTTTATTCTAAAAGGCTTTAAAAATATTCGGTGTGACTCATTTAGGGTTTGGGGCTTTGTTCTCAGTGTAAACTGCAGTAGTGTGATTTTTTTTAATATCTAATGGCTTTGAAATACAGTGTATTCTTTATAAGCAGAGAAATTTACTGTTTAAAAGCATGAAATGCAGATATTTAGAATTATGCAAAGTGCTTATTTTTACTCAATGAGTGTTCCAATGATTGATGATGCAGACATTAATATTTCATAAATGGTTGGTTTTCAGAATCACTGTTAATGAAACTGAAAAAATATCAGTATCCCTCAATTTTAGCCTTGAGCAGTACACAAGGTCTAGTTTGCAGTGCAGTTAGAAAAAGAGTTATGTGTTAATAGTAACACATTTAAATTCAAAATCTTTGTAGGAATAATTCACCCATTCAGTTTAGTAGTGGTTATGTAGGGATTAAAATTTTTGAAGTGGGAATTAGAAAGGCCCAATATAAATAGCTAATATGCTTGTAGATAGCAGGGAACCTTTTAGAACCTGAGGAGAAATAAGTTGAGCATTCCTCAGCAGGTTCCTGTTGAAAGTAAAAGGATAGTATTTTTGAAAGTGAAAAGTCTAAACACATGAAACAGGAAAAGCTCAGACATAATATTGCAGTGCTGTGTTTAATTCATATGAAAAGAGTTTGAGGTTTACTATGTGCATGATGTACCCCCCTCTTCTTCAAGTTATTTAAGTCATAGAGATAACACCAGGAGGGAACTCACAGGCCACTGGAGTATAATATTTGAACAAAAACGGAGCTTACAGTTGCCAATGGCACACTTGAGAGTCTCTAGGTAAGGATTAAGGGACAAACAAGTATTGTGGATGTCATTGTGGGAATCTGTTACAGAACACCTAGGACAATGACACCAATGAGTTATTCTTCAAGGAACTAAGAGACATCTCCAAATCAAGTGCCCTTGTCCTTAAGGATTATTTCAACTTGCCAGAAGTGGGAGTATCACACAGCTGGCACAAACAGGTGTGGAAGATTCCTGAAGTATTTGGATGATAACTTCATGGTTCAGGTACTAAGAGAGCAAACCAGGAAAAATACCCTCATTGATTTGTTGTTTGTTAACAGAGTAGGTCTGATGAGTGAAATGGAGATTGGTGGCTGTCTTGTCCACAGTGACCACAAAGCAATCAAGTTTAAAAGCTCTGTTGACAGAAGGAGAAGTGCCAGTGCCAACAAAATTCAGCACTGGATATGAGTGCAGACTTGAGGCTTCTCAGGGAACTACGGAGTGAGGTTCCCTGGAAAGTGCTTCTGAAGATGCTGGGGTCCATCAGTATTGGTCACTTTTTAAGCACCACCTTCTAAAGGCACAGAGCCTGGAAATTCCAAACTGTCAGGAGTCAAGCAGGTGAGGCAGAAGCCCAGCTTGGCTAACCAGGAATCTTCTTTTGGAGATAAGGCAAAAAAGGAAAGTATATGGCCAGTAGAAGCAAATTAAGGCGACATGTAAGGCACACAGAGATACTGCTTGCTGGTCTAGGGAGAAAATTTGTGTGGCCACAGCTCAACTGGAGTTGAAGCTGGTGAGGACTATGGGGGACGATAAAATGGTTTTTTAAATATATTAATGTCAAAAGGCAGTGCAGAAATTACATCAACCCATTACAGGATGAAGATGGTAACATCACTGTCGGGCACATTGACAAGGCAGAGGTGTTTAATGCTTTCTTTGCCTCTGTCTTCAACCAGTCCTGGTCTGTGGGCGTCCCAGCATCCTGACCAGGAGAACCATGGCTGTTCTGACCCTGAACTTACATGGGATTTGCTCCTCCAGCTGGATCCCTATAAATATATGGGGCCTGATGGGATTCATCTGAGAATAATCAGAGCTGACTGATGTCATCACAAGGCCTCTCTGGATGATTTTTGAATGGTCTTGGGAATCTGGAGAGGTTCCAGTTGACAGGAAGCTGGAGAGAGTTGTCCCAGTTTTCAAGAGGGCAAGAAAAATGACCCTGGAAATTCCAGGCCTGTCAGTCTCATTTCAGTGACTGGTGAAATTATGGAGAAGATTATTCTGGGAGGTGTTGGAAATCACCTAAAAGACAGTACAGTCATTGCTCACAGCCAGCATGGCTTCATGAAAGTTCTGTTTGTCAGACGTGATTTCTTTTTATGAGAATGTAACCCATCCAGCTGATCAAAGGAAGCCAGCTGATGTGGTCTTTTAGGATTTCACTAAAGGTTTCTGCACTGTCTCTCATAGTATCCCTCTGAACAAAATTATTCAGCTGGATAAACACATCGTGATGGGTGAGCAACTGTCTCATGGGTTGGGCACATGGAGGATTACTGTGAATGGGATAACATGAGGTCAGAGACTAGTTACTGTAGGGCCAGTGCTCTTCAACATCTTCATAAAAAATTTGGATGCAGGACTTGAAGGAATACTAAGTAAGTTTGCAGATGATATTAAATTTGGAGGAGTTGTTGACTCCCTTGAAGGCAGGGAGACCCTGAAGAGGGACCTAGATAAAACAGAGGGCTGGAAAATCATGAATGGTAAGTTTGACAAGGGAAAGTGCTGGATTCTGCACCTGGGAAGAGGCAACCCTGGATGTACAGATAGACTAGAGAACAAGAGGCTGGAGAGCAGCACTGCAGTAAAACATCGGGGAGTTGTGATTGACAGCATGTTAAATCTAAGTCCAGGAAGCCAGGAGGGCTATCTGTGTCCTGAGGTGCATCAGGTGCTCAAGGTGAGGCTGCTCCAGTGCAGAGCAGAGCAGGACAATTCCCTCACTTGACTGGCTGGGGGCAACTTATATATTCCCAAATACTTTCTTGCGTCTAATTCTTATCAAAGTATTGAAAAGATCTGAAAGCATATATGAAAATTTAACTGCACACTGTTCTCAAATCAGCAAGAAACAGGGGGCATGGGAGTTACTTGTGTTAATAGTTTTTTCTTATTCTAGTGCTGTTCTCTGGGAAAGTATTCAAGCCTCAAAGAAAGAACAGTCTAATAAGAATCCTTGCTATTGCCAGTAAGCACACACACTTCCATGAATTAACTTACTAACTAGGCCAATTTTTCCTTTTCTTATTTTTTAATGCATTGTTTTCATCAGATCTTTCTAGATATTATGATATAATATTATAATATGATATTGATCAATCATCAACTATTACTGTATTGCAACCATCAGATGTAGATGAATGTATTGAGCTTCACCCAACTGTTAGTGATTTTAATTACTGTTGTCCCTTGCTTGGATTGAAAAATGTGTAACTTTCTTCTGAGTCATTTCTGCACAGAGCATACAGGGACCATAATGCTGAACACATCCCCAGTCATGTGACTGAAAAGTCTGATGCATGATTTATCTTGAATCATACCCTGTATTTTTCTCGAACAAACAAGATATATTTGCAAGAGCCGGGAGCATAGCAAACCTCACTGGTTTTCTAAACAGACATTGCAGTAAGCTCTTTAAAAGAGTAGAAAAGTTAAAGCTTATCCTAGCTTGTGCCAAGAGATTTAGACTGCATTCCCAGTCCTCTTTTCTGTCTTTTTACTTTATACGCAGGGACAACTTAGCCTCCTTGCTTGTTTCACACACATTCTCTTTGCTGGATATGTCTGTGCTTTAGACTGTATAATCCAGATATTGCTTATGTATTAGGTAATCTGTGAGTTTGAACAACAAAAGATGCAAGATCATTACAGTCTTGCGGTACAAAACCTGCCTTGAGTTACTGAGGCGTTTTTTGTTTCCCAGGCCTCTGGAGAAAAGCAGGTCCTCATATTCACTGTTTCTGTAGGCAAGTTCTGGATTCTTCCCTGGCTTAACCTGGGATGGTATCCAGAGAGTCTAATTGTGACATGCCTTAGGAAAGGAGTTTAGGTATTTAAATGGGAGAATATTCTGCAACTATTACTATAAATATGTAACATTAAAGTCTGTAGCAACAGCTCTCAGGTGGCTTTAGAAATCTTTTTGTATAGATGCTGTCTGGTTTTTTAATTTTCTTAAAAGACTACCAAATTTTTAAAATCTTAAATGCTTTGTTCTTTAAATAGAGGTTTTTGAAAATTAATATTCCTGTCACTAGAACAGTACTGCAAACAGAAAGCAGTCAAACTGCCAAGTGACTGTGAATGCAACAGTTGCTTTTGGAACTGAATAGAATTCTTTTGATGTGGTTTATACTGTGTAACATTTTAAAATGTTAGGTACTTTTCTACACTATATAAGTAGTAGTAAGCATATGTCAAAATATACAGCTTAAAAATAAGTAGTGTGTTTACTTGCAGATTTTCCTTTTATGCCCCAAAGTGTAAAGATTACTTTTTTTTTCCCTAGTGAAATTCAGTAAGTGTTGAGTTGGAATTGGATTTATAATAGAAAATTTATTTCAGAAACTACTTGGCTCTAAAGAATAAGCATGTTAATTTTAACTGGTCACAGTCAGTTAAGTTTATTCCAAAAGTAAAATAGAAAATTTTGTTTATCACTGTCCTATTTGCTGCCTTCCAGGGAAACTAAAATAATTTTGTTCCTTCCTAATTTGAAATTACCACTGTGATTGCATTCTGAATTCTGTGAAGATCTACAAAGATTTACTCTAAGATTCATTCATCCACTATTTGAAAATACTGATATATATTTTTGCTAATTTAATGAAGAATGATCTAATGGCTTTAGCATGTGGTGATTCATACTAAGGCTATGGCTTTGTCTGTATTGAATTGTATTTGATTGGAAATAAGCAACAGCTTATTTTCTTTTTAAATATATAGCTGGAAAAATTCTTTGGAGCAGGTAGGGTGACAGATACTAGCGAAAGTTTATTCTTTTTTTTGTGTGTATGTGCGAATTGCAACATTATGATGGTTGGTATTTATATCTGAGCCACACTGACAAAATAGTTTATTTAAATGTTAAATTTGTTACAGTATTTCTTTCCATTTCTGCATTGCCTATAGAACTGTTAGCAGCAGAATTCTGCATGTTCTGATATTTTTATTTCACTCTCCAATGGATATCTGAAAGTAAAAAGTATTCCAACTTTTTACTTTTTTAGTCATACGTTCAGTATTAGTCCTGTTTAATACTTTTATCAATGATCTGGACAAGGGAGTTAAGTGCATCCTCAGTGAGCTTGCAGGCTGCATCCATGGGCTGAGGCCAGCTGTACAAGGTTCAAAAGGCCAGGTGCTGGGTGCTGCACTTGGGTTACAGCAATCCCCTGCAGCACTACAGGCTTGGGAAGGAGTGGCTGGAAAGGTGTCTGACAGAAAAGGACCTGGAGGTGTTGGTCAATGACAGCAGAATTAATTTGTCAGGTATGTGGACATCTGGAATTTCCTTTGGCCCTCCCATGGAGTAATAAGACATGAGGGTCTTTCTTATGTCTTTATAAGGTAGTCTAAGTTTCAGTTATTTGTATTGTTTCTGCCCCTGATGATATTTTTTTCAGGTATAGCACCTACTTAGAACTATAAGTTCAAGTCTTACTTACTAATCTTCCTGCTATGTTTATACTTTAAATTTTCTCGTGGATCATCTGAGCATCAGAAATCTTTGTCAGGAGTCCAACTGGACACATGACTTGAGTGTCAAATGCCCACATTTCGAAATTTGATGGCATATACTGGCCTGAGAGTCTGCTGTCAGAAGGTGCAACTTTCAGGCTGTGCCCTGTTCACTGGTCAATACTGGCTCTATGTGACAGGGACAGCTTAAAATAGGCACGATTTTAATTTAATCCTATGATACCTTGTTGCAAGAGTCTTATGGAGAAGGTACTGTGTGCTGTCAGGAAGTCAGTAGTGGTGAGCAGGTGAAGGGGAACAAGGCAAAGCACTACAATCTGCTGGGAATTCTCAGTACAGACATTTTCATGAGTTTTGACAATACTGGCATATCAGTCTCATTAATTTTCTCATAATTGCAAGTACAAAGAGCTATCAGAGCAAAAGAGTGAAATTGTATTCTACTTTAGGTGTCTTCTATATATAAATGTTGATTAAAAATCATGAACAAAACCCAGACCATCTCCTAAGAGACACTCATTTTAAACATATGGCAGACTAACATTTTGTCTTCATTGCGTGACTACAGTTCTAGCATCTGTATCTCTGGCCTGAAGGCCTTATCCTTTCCAGGAATGGTCTTTGGCCTATACCTGCTTTTATGGAGCTGGATTAAGGTGAAACAGATGTCTGGTTGCAAAAGAGAATATAAAACTGCATAGAAATATTCTAAATGCTCTACTGCTTCTCATCTTGTTTAACACAAGGTCATTTTATGATTTTTTTCCTATCCAAATCCTTCCTGAAGATGAAAATGTGCTGTGGGTTGTAAAACTCTTAATTCCCCACCCTTAATGGCCTGATGAAAGATTGAATAATCCTCATGCAAGTTAGAACATTAACATGAAGTCCACAGAAGCGGAAGGAAACCATGAGAGCCTAAAAAAGAAAGATCAGCAGCTTCTGATTAAACAACATGTTATTTTAATTCTGTCTTGATTTAGTGGATGAGTTCAAATCAGTGGATTTTGAATAAAATCTCTTCTACACAGTAGATGTAGCATGTGTCAGAATAGAGGTTTATCATCCTGGGAAGCTGTTTACCGGTTTGGGGTGACCCAGCTTTTTTGATCCTTAAGGGATAGAGTTCTTACTTTAAATAAGCTTGAAGATCTTTATGCTTAATTGATTAGTTAGATTTTTAAAGTAGTAGTGCGTGAATTTCTTAGCTTGAAAAATTATTTCTGCCTGTGGTCCACAGTGTTTTCCAGTTTAACCATGGAGGATGCAGCACTGATATTGTTTTTATTTTTTGACTTTTCCTCTGATTATCATCTCCTGTTTTAACCCTGGGTCTCCTGATCTGTTTTTGTTTCAAAATATTAATCAGATGGATTATTTGCATGCTAGATTATCAATTCAAAAGAGGAGTCAGTGGAAGACTGATGAACCCAGTGCTGCACTGAACAGAGTAAAAGATGTTTACTACATAAAATAATACTTATTCCTGTTTATCAGGTATTGTGCTTGGCATCTCATCTTCTAAGACCTGTGTATCTCCTGAGAATAATTTGCAGTCTGCAGTGTTCCATGTTCTTGGTATTTTATTTTGAAGACTGTAGTATTTTCATCAGCAGTTTTTGTTAGACAGACTTCTACTCTTCCATGGGAAATGGAAAATGTGGCAAAATAAGGATTTTTCATTGTGGCTGATTTCACTTGGTTTTGGGAGTTAGCTGAGTCTCAAATTTGAATTCTGTATTTGAAACTGAAGACAGTAAATACTGATATTTTCTGAATAAAGTAAAACAGTTGGGGCTTATATGACATGCTCCAAATCAATCCTGACTAGCCCTACTGAAATCAATGTGGTTAGAGTAGTAAAAAATAAGTGTTGAGTGTGTGTCAAAGTCAACAGTATTTAGAACTGAGCACGATCGAAGCAATTTCTATAGCCTAGTATTTTTACTACCCCATGGAACATCACTGCAGTCTCCACAAATACTTCCATAGGACCTCTATGCCTGGCTAAATTCTAACTAAATCATTTTGAGAAGGAGCTGAGAGAAGACCTTGTTCATAACCCCTATTTCAGTCTACTAAAACCAAAGCTATAAATAACCCACCTGCACTCTGCCTGCCTGCTGGCGTATTTGCTGACTTTCCCTTTCTTTTTCTTAGCATAATTTCTTGAATGATACGTGAATAATCAAGACAAGGCTTCTTTAGAAACAATTTTTGATATCTGACGTTTTAACTGTTTCAGACTTCCCTGACGATGCAAATTTGATAAAATTTCTCTCAAACAACAGGTAAGTGGTGGTTCTCCTTCAAAATAAATAGTTTTGCTTAGAAATAAGACAAGAATTGTCATCTCACAGCTATGTTTCTGGAAAGACCATCTCAAAGTGGACTAAAACTCTCTTGAGACAAGTTCAAGATCAAATTTTAATACTTTATTTGTCTATTTTCTTGTGATCCTAGAAATTACAAAGCAAAGTTTGCAGAAAGCTCATTAAGGGTCTGGTTTGGTAGATTAAATGCCAATCTTTCAAAGAGTGTCTAGGTACAGATGAAAGAATGTCTTTTAGACTTGTGAGACTGAGTTTACAGCTTCATTGATCTAACACTTCTCTAGACTATCACTCTCCTGTTTAACAGAGGAAAAGGAATCACCTTTTCAGATCCTATGGCCAATTTCCTACTTGTGAAATACTTATTCTACTTGAAGATCTGCTAGATGCTCTGGAGAAGGTAGTTTGAAGATTCTGAATTTTAAAAAGTGCTAATTATTACTTGGGATTTAATTTTTGGAATTAAGTCAAGAATACTGTGGCTTTCAGAGGAAAAAAGTAAAGGTCAACCCACCCTGACTCAATTTATGTATAATAGCTGATATTGTGGGACATGTGTATAATTTGGAAAGAATTCAAAATTAACTTAAGGAACATGGGATAGTTCCAGAGTCTCTTGTAACCTTTAGGTTTAGTATGTGTGCTCTTGCTTTTCACTTCCATAAATCCTTAATTTTTCTATGTATTATATCTAAATGCTTCTTAATACCATTGAGGAAGTATAATGAAGGGAGACTAATTACTTCAGTTTGATGAGAAGGTTATTCTTTAAGACAAGAAAAAAAAATTTCTGACTTGTCAAACATCACTTTTTCTGTCACAATATTTTCATGATGTAAATATATTTTAGATGTTCCCTGAAAAGGAAATGTGGTTCTAAGGACCTTGGGAAATGTAATCCAGTCTTTCATTTTTAATATGACCAAGTAACTGTTTTTATTTCCAAATGAATCTGATGGCTGTGCTTTAAATAATGAAGTTGCGTCTGCTGAGGCAGAGCTAGAGATGCTTGTGAATATCAGTTAAATTCCTGGGATGTTAGAAGACAGGGACTGTAATCCCCCCAAATGGAAGGACAAGAGGATTTTAATGTAGTTACTAAATGGAAGCTCCTGCCCAAAGATGTGTTAAATTGCAGTACATACTTTGGAGATGGGAATACTTGCTGGTGTATAATTCTTCCAGGCGTATCTGTATATTCAGTTGCTATAGGAACAAGACTTTAGATAGAGTTAAGTAGAGAATAAACTGAGAACTTAATGTACAGCTCTTTCTGATGAAAGAAATGTCCTTTAATCCTCACATCTTGATGCCATCTGGACAACAGTTCAATATTATTTTACTATGCCATCCAAGCTTCTTCTAAAATACACTTTTGATCATGCTTCAGCAATAAATGCTGAGCACAATAAACTATTTGAGTGAAGAAACTGTTACTCTGCAGGGGGTGTGTAATTCACAACTATAAGTAGAAGGCTTAATAACAGATCTCAATTTCCTTTTACATATATTGCATACATGCCTATAAAATCCCTATGCATACATGAAACTTGCATAAAACTTCAAATAGCAATTCTAGAAATAACTGTACCAAATTCTATTTAGTCTTCTGGTGGAAGTTGGTGCCTGATCAATCTGTTTTCAAATTTAATGACCCTTTCCTTTGGTTATATTGACTGAGTAATAAATGGCATCTATGACTCTAGTTATTTGTGTTAAAATATAAGGGCTGATACTGAAAAATGGAGTGCTAGTCATCAAGAGGAAGATTTCAGATGACATATTTAGATGTTTAAAATAGAGAAAAAAATAGTCAAAATAGAACTCTGCATCAGTAAAAGCTGTATGGTGAGGATAATCATAGATTTAATGAGCTGACAATTTGACAGGCTTTAGAAAAGCACAGTGAAAACTGAGAATTGAAATGCACCAAAATATTTCTTTTGTTACAAAGAAACATTCTCTGGGTAATATAGACTGCTAGAAAAGCTTTAGATTCTTCCAAACACCATTTTCCCTGTTCTCAGTCTTAAGGATGTCCAACTGTGACCTGAAACTCAGTAACTTCAAGAAAGATTCTGTGCTCTCTGCTGGATCCCTGTTGCCTCATTGCGATCTCTCTTTTCATTTTTATCTTTGCTTTTTCTTTTCTTTATTTTTTATCATAGACAAGCAGTGTTAATGTATGAGACAGTCTGTAACCTGTGTCTTATTTTTTGAATGATATTTAGGCCTTTAAATTTTTAGTATGTGTATGTATTGCAGATTCATTCTGCATAAAATCTCTAGAGATTCAATCTTTCCTCTTCTTCCATACAACTCAAACTTTCAACCTGAATCTCATTATTTTGAGATATAACACAGAGAGAAGTCTTTTCAGTCAAATGAAGCTTATGCAAACTGTCTGTAATTTTGAATTTTATGATATATGATTTTTGAAATGCCTCTTGTGACATCAGATCCCCTTCTTATTGTAAATAATGGCATGATGAAGTGGTGTGAAGAAATTGAACTGAATTCGTTTTCATTAACTAGGACCAAGGATTTTTGGTGTACATCAGGGTGTATGTATTACAGACATGACAGCTGGGAAAGTATTTCCCCATAAATTTATGAAAGTACTGGTTGAAGAAGGATGCTGATCCTCACTAGATTGTGTTCTTGATTTACTGAATGTGTGTACCCACATAGTCCCACTGAAGGCACTCCAGAGTGCCAAAATTAGATTAAAGACATTCAAGCCTGCAGGGCAATAGAATAATTACTGTGCAAACAGATGCACTCTCTGAACACGTGGATAATTTGAGAAAGGTGGTTAAAGTCCCAGAGAGGAAAGACACAGTATGCATTTTGGAAATGTCAGGTCTGCCAGTTTAATTTTTTCTGTGTCAAACAGATTTTATTTTATTTGTCAGGGTAGCTTGGCTAGTGCACATAAATGAAACAGTGCGTCTAAAATATTAACACTTTGATGCTGTCTCATATCATCAAAGTAGAGAAGAAAAAGAAAGGAGTTTCATCTAACCATGAGAACCATGCAGAGATATTTGAAATATTTTATTCAAAATAGGTAGAATTTGTATTAAAAGTGATCTGATAAATTGAAGAAGATATCTGAAAGCAACAAGCTAAAATCAGAAAACCTGAGGTGGTTTGGGATGTTCAGCCTGGAGATGAGAAGGCTCTGGGAAGACCTTAGAGCAGCCCTCCAATACTTAAATAGGGCCTGCAAGAGAGCTGAAGAGGGATTTTTCAAAAGGGCAGGTAGTGATAGGACAAGGGGTAATGGTTTTTAAATGACACAGATCAGGTTTAGATTAGATGTTGGGAAAAAATTATCTGCTGTGAGGGTGGGGAGGCGCAGAAAGAGGTTTCCCAGAGAAGTTCTGGATGCCCCATCCCTGAAGTGTTCAAGGCCAGGTTGGATGGACTCTGAATGACCTGGTACGGTGGAACAGGAGTTGGAACTAGATGATCTCAAGTGTTTCTTCCAACTCAGACCATTCTATGATTCAATGAAATACATACGTACAAGGCACTGCACTTAAAAGATGTCAAAAGCAAATGCGAATAGCAGAATAGATGGAGCTATCACAGGAAATGCAAATCTAATGGTGGGAGATGCTGAAGAAATCCTTGCACGAAGATCCTGAATGTGCTTGTTTTTCTTTAATGTTCCAGCATTGTATTAGAGGGCATCTGTCACGTTTTGACCATAACTGCTATGGAGTGATTTATACAAAGTGTCAAGGCATAAAAGGAAGGGAAAAGTAGTAATAAAAGGGTTGGATAAAAAGACTCCTCCAGTTCTCTCATAAGAGAGGAAATGGAGAGTAATGGAAAACTAAACTATAGTTTATTAGAATAATGATTGTAATAAAATTTTCTTCAAAACCACCCCTCCCTCCCCTGCAATGGGATGAGACATTAAGTCCCAGGAGGCAAAGCAAATATGCAGACTATTTCATGAATTATAGAATTCAAAAAGCATCTACATTAAAGAGTCAAGTTTGTTTAAAGTGAAGTTGTATGTTTTTCACCTCAACTATACTGTTAGTTTATATCAGAATGGCTTAATACCTTTTTGTTCATATTTGTATAACCACTTGTCCCCTGAAAATTTATCATTTAATATGATTATTTAAAACATTGTTTCCATTAGAAAATATATTTGACTTGAAACTGTATTTTTATATTATATGAAGATGCTCAGTGCATAATTAGTTGAAATAAGGTGGAAAGATGCGTAATTCCAGAACACAGGACAAATATCTTACTAAGAATTATATATATATATATCTATATCCATTCACTTCTTTTATTGAAATATCTGTTCAGGTTAATTTAAGGATGTTCTTTGTTGTGGAGAATTTTTTTCCAGAAAAGTACACATGACATCATATTACATTTCTAATAACAAAAGAGAAACTAGTGAAATATAGACATTTATTCTATATATATTCTGTTTATTAATAGAACAGTATTTAATCAAATATTGTACACCTACATTGCAATAAAGATCCATATTCATGCTTTGAAAATATTTTTGGACACTGCTGTAAACAGAAAGAATGCAACTTCTTTTTATACAATCCTCTTTGCAGTTATTTGAATGAAATTATTTTTTCCTTATTGGGAAGCAAACTTGCATAAAAAGGGCAGGTATAAGAACTGAGAATTTTATTATTTTTATATTCAATCTGAATTATTAACAGTCAGATTTATTTCGGTGTGACAGTGTCTCTTCAGGAATGATTGAGTATCTTCCACTGATGGAGCACTCATACATTTTCAAAAAGACAATCAGTTTCTTGTTTAAGAATTTATTTCAGATCTTACCTATAATACTTGTTTAATATTATGTTGTTGTGGTGCTATGATAACTTATATTGAATATACTAATGTAATAGAAAATATTATTCTGTAGGGGGTCCCGGAGAAGTAAAGTTGTGAGGTTGTGGAGTTTTGGATTTCTTTGTTTAACTTTTTTAATGCTCCACAAAATCCAGGATTTATAAGAACAAAATTGGAATGATTACCTTCTTAAATATAGAAAACTCAAAATGATTACGTCAGGGAGAGCAGAAATAAAAGAGAGCAGTTGTAAAATTCTGCCTAGAGTGCTCTAGCATGTGGGGTTTTCCTCAAGTTAGTTCAGTGGCTTTCTGCACTACAGGAAAGTCTGTGGACTCCTGCCTGATATGTGGGGTGTTTGTTCTCTGAGACTTGCTTTCCTGCTTCACATGCTGCTCAGCACTAATCCTTTTCTCTTTGCTTGAAATGCAGCTTGAAGCTCTTCTGTGCCACTCTTACTTCCTCCTTTGTGTGCTGCCTACTTCAAAGTATCTTCACCATGAGCATGCTCAACTTCTCCTTGGGAAAAGAGCAGTCTTCCCCTACCATTTTTTAATTTTTTTTCCCAAGGGGTCTTACCTTAGATAACCTACTAAAGTCATATAGCATAAATGAAGAACAAACTATCTGCTATCACTATCTGTTACCTATTCACATTATTTTATTTTCAGTATTTTTAAAGACCATTTTATCAATCATATCAGTAAACAGAATTACGACCTTCTGCTTCAGTTCCTTAGGGACTTTATTGTAACATAATAAAACAAGTAACATGAAAAACCTTTTAGCTATAATGAAACTCAAGAAATTGTTTAAACTTTTATGAAGTAAGCTGATCTCAAACTGAAATAATCTGAATGGGTATTCTAGCTACATCTGGTTATGTAATAAAAGCATCAGACCAGTGATATTTCCCCCTGGTATTGGAATGGTTATATGAGTGGGAATTTTAGTTTATAAGAGCTGTCTTTCCTATATTTCATTTCAAGTCTATTGTTCTGCTATTTCTCATCTCATGCTTCTCTGATTCATTATTCCTTTCACCCTTTTCTTTGAACCCTTCTTTTACAGAAGAGGGCTTTACAGAAGTGATTGCCTGAAGCTGTTATGGAGGAGATTTGATTTATTTTGAGAAGGTTCTTGCTCCTTATTTTATTACGTTTTGTAACAAGTCTGGATTGTGCAGGCACTCTTTCTTTCTTTCCTGCTGACTTACCACATAGCTGCCCACTTGGTCTGCAGTTGATTCAGACCACTTTGTCTACAGAGGCAGTTCAAGCAGCTGTTACTTGGCCAAACTGTGAAGTAAGCATTAGACCATAATTGTTGGATGTTGGTCAGTGCTAAAGTCAGTCCAGTCTTTTTCTGATTGGAGATGAGATTTACATTCTAAAGATTTAATTAAAGTGTGAGTTTCAAGGGCAGTCTTCACTGATCTGGTTAATATTTAATGCTTTTTTTTTCTTTCTTCTTCCATGGACTTCATTAAGTTTTGTTAGTGTAAGTGTAGTAATAACTTTTTAGTCATAGGGTATGATCCCCAAATGGCAGCGCTTTTTATGCCCTTTTTCTCATGGTAATAGTACTATGGAGCACAGTAAGCAGTCCTCCTCTGTATTCCAGTGCTTTTCCATGGATCTTTTCTAAATCTAACTTCTGCAAATGGGCAATTCCCCTGTAAAAGGTGCTTTCTTTTTGGACAGAAGACTTATGGGGAAGGAGAGTAGTGCCAGTCTGGATTGCCATAGGTAAGTACTGTAAGTGGAACAAAAATGAACAGCTGCTCCCTGGTAGGTCTGTGTTACTGAGGAGATAAGGTGCTGTGATACACACCCAGATATGTGCACCGCATAATGCACAAGGGCAAACTAAGTGATTTCTAAAAACCTGACAATAGCTTTACTTTTATGACAAGTTTGAATCTGGCCAGCTGACAATGTGTACCTTCACTCTGACCTAAAACTCAGACATCATCTGTGGGGATGTCACAGGAGTTGAATCCACAGATTCCAAAGATTTCACAGAATATTCTGAGTTGGAAGGGACCCACTAGGATCATCAAGTCCAATTCTTAAGTGAATAGCCCATACAAAAGAGATGAATTGCACAGTATATGCCAGAAATAAAAGCAAATATTGTACAGCTGAAGAAATAAAATACCCCATCTTTCTAACACTGTTCCTAGCCACAGTGCTCAAAAACCATCACATGTGTAGTCTCGTAGCTTTATGTTACCATGGCATAATTCAACAGTAACACAAAAACCCCACAGATTTCTCTTGCAAATAAAGTTCCTTTGTGTTGTTCTGTGGAAGATCCTGAAATGCACTCCAATTAATTTTGTTTTCAGAAAATTGGTAGATACTTGATGCATTTTCAATACTTAAGGCCCACCCTTTTGTGTGAGATAGGCTACTTTGCCATAGATTCATGCATCTGAATAATTATTCCATGAAGTTTTGGCTATACTGTTTCTTTTTACAATTAGTCTGGTGACAGCTTGAATGAAAATTAATTGAGTGACATTAACTAGATGAATAACATTCATCTAGTTATTAATAGACCTTGAAAATATTTCTGTCTTATGGAATAATTCAGCTATTTTCTTTGGCAGCGAACGTCTTAATGAAAATTAAGATCATAAAGGGTATGCTTCTGTTTTTACTCAGTTGATTTAGAGCTTTTTGAAAGCTGTGTTTGTGGTTCCAAAAGGTGGTATACTCTTTGCTCTTTATTATATCACTGGGCTAACTCATAATAAATATTTCTATTAAAAGAATGAACATTACTTGTGTGTGCACCTGTTTGGATGGTATATGTACATGTGTTTGTACGTATATATATTTTTTATAAATATATATATAACAGTTACATCCATTTGAATAAAATAATAATCTATTTTTCAGAATTTAATCTTAAATAGTTGCTTTTTTCTTGCTGCATCCAATCTTTAGAGTTCTGCCTCCCATTTTTAATGTTACCTCTATTCCTCTCTTCCAGTTATTGTGTCTTAATTTCTCAATAATTACAGTAACAGAAGTGTTTTGGGCCCTAAGGGTTGATATCCTTGATGGACTAATGTCTGATGATGATCTTATTATATAATAATAGCATGGATAAAGGCATAGTAATTATAGCTTTCACAATCATCCTTCACCCAATAGCATGGTAGGTGACTGGGTTAGATTTTAGTTTAGCTACATTAGATTTTGGGTTGTATTAAGCAAACTAATAAATAAGATTTCAATACTAGTGAATGGGTGGTGGCTTTTAAATTGTAGATCACTTTCAGGAGAAATCTAGTAGCTGGAATGACTAACCACTTGGAAACTGAAGACCTGAAGATAAATCAAGGTGCACATAAAAATGGTGTCATGATTCCAGGTAGATGTTCAGGCTGGCATCACTCTCTGTCCCATATAAATAATTATCTTACCCATGTTAAGACAACTTAATATTGCCAAAATCAGTATTCCTTCACTTATGGTAACAGAAGTTACCATAAATTTGGCAGAAAGTTTCACCTTTTAAGTTCTGGATTGACAAATGTCAATCTTAAAACACAGTGAGACCATTATTGTGGATTAAAGGCAGCTCCTTACTTTGGCTTCCAAAATATAATGGATATAACTGAAATTGGAATGTGAGCTGATTGTTTTTCCCAGCACTGATAAACAGTAATGGAAGTGGAACAGCAGATAGACACTTAAGGTAAAGCACCTAACTGTAAAGTGCTATTTTCATATATCCACCAAAGCAAGGTTTACTGCATAATAGTCTAATAAACTGTTAGATGAATTTAAATAACAATTAACATAAACACAACTAACATTGCAAACCAGTTTAAAACAGTTCATAATAACTTTTGCTACACCAACTAACACTCATTCAGTAATTATGTAATCATCTCTGGTGGAGATAACAGAGCACACTGAATTAGAAGGGATAATTGCTGCAATAATAACTAAACAAAGATGTGACTCTTTAGGGTTCAGAGTGGTTGTTGGAACCATAATGACTTTTTTTTTTTTGTATTACAGCTTTATTTCACTTTTACAAAAGGTTTTTCTATTTTTCTTACACTTAAGCTTACCAAAGGCATGAAGTGGAAAAGGAAATAAAAGCTGAAAAAAAGCTACATATCATATTGCAGTCAAAATTTCTCTTGATTCGTTGCTTTATAGCCTCTTTAGGTCAGAATTTGCAGGAGCCTGTAGAAAGAGTGTCAGAAATCCTTATTAGAGAGATGATGTGGATTAGTCTGCCTCCTACACAGTGGGTCACTGACATGTACCTTGAACATGAGTATTTATTTTCAATCTGAAGTCTGGTGTCACTAATTAAATATCTGAATTTAGTTTTGTTGGTAATCTGGTTTTTTAAATATTGTGAATAAGTAAATAGTTTTTTGAGCTTTAAGAAATATGGAAAAATGTACATTTGCTGAATGAGAGTGTTCAAAATATGAGATGGAATTCTGATTTCATAATGGTTGTAATTTTTAGAAATGGTGATGTTGAAATCCAGTCATACATATTTAATAAAAAATTTCTTATTTTTGTAACCTTTGCTTATGGTACACCTTACAGAAGTCCTAGGGGTAGAACAGTGAGAGAAATGTCCAAACGTTTGATTCTCTAGATATTCTGTAATAGACTAAGGACTTGTGTGTCACAACATTCACACCAAGAAGTAATAACTAATATTTCTCATTACTACAGATATGTTCCAACCATCTCCACTGCAAGGGTGTGATTTGGATTCCAATTGAATTTTTTTGGCTGTTACTTGTTAGAGCAAATTATTGTGCATCGATGTGATGAGTATTATGGACATACCCTTATGAAAGGCAATAGAATGACAAATATTTATTTAGATGACATATAATTCTTGGCATAATTTATGAGGAGAAAATTCCACATGTAGTTTTCCTTAGTATAGAGATGTAAGGAGATATGGATTTGGAGCCTGTAATTTGAGTGCTATTTTTGTTAGGCTGTCACCAAATCACAAATGTGAAACAACTCCAGTTAACTCCATAACAAGTGTTTAAGTCCAGATCATTTATTTCATGCTTACAGAAGGTGTGGAAGGTGAGAAGTGAGGATTTGGACAGGTAGTAATTATTAAGTGATTAAGTACAGTAACTTATCTTGAAAGCAGAGATGCAAACAAAGTAACAAAAACTACTGAGTTTTGGTCTTGCACTGAGTTTCATGTTGTAGTGCCAACTTGTTCTGAGTCTGAGATCACCAAGTATCATAGTAAAGTTACGAATATCAAACCTCTGTTACCAATCTTCAGACGTTTCTAATCTTTCTTCCTTTCTTACTACTCTGTTGCACTGATGCCCCACACCCCGGCTTAGCTTTTTATTTTTGTGCTTGTTTCAGGGGATATGTTAATGTATTGCTGTGTTGCTCCTTTTTGGGATAGGAGATTCATTTTAATGTTTGAAATAAAAGTACTTTGGGGCATGGTCCATATCTGATTTTTCCTTTTAACACTGCATGACACTGCAGACCTGTGCTACTTCACTGAATGTCTAGGCAGTGCCACTATAGTTCCAGTCCATTATAACTGGAAAAATGTTGTGGTTTGCTTCCACTTTCCATGTAATTAACATTCCTGGCTGAATAGGAACTTAACAATATTGTATACTTCTTCAAACGCTGTATAATAACTTCCAGGGAAAAAGATCAAATCAATAGTATGGTATATTTATCAATATTTATTATAGAAAGTTGTACATATGCTGAAGTGCATATGTTACATATGTTACATATACTGAAAGTGGGATCATCAGGTTCTGCTAATTAGTAGACAAGATGCTGCTCACATTACAGTTTCATGAAAATGAAAATTTTGTGTCTCCTATTTTCATAGGTTATGCCATCTGGCTTCACTTTTAATCAGTGCATGAATAGCATTAACTTTTAATTTTTATCATGTACAAAGTGCTAAATTAATTCTTTTATTTCCTGTGTCTTCTAAATTGTTAGCCTAATTAAGAGCTCACTTAGAAGAATATTGCATATTAATAATGTGGCCTCTTTCACTAACATGCTAATTTATTAGGATAAAATAACACTGTAACACTTCAAGACATGGAACTTCCATAGTGTTTCTATTCATAATATCTAAAGTCTCAGAATTATCAGCAGATCTCATCATCCAGCATTACTATGGAGTTAAATATGTGGCATCAGTGTTCAGCAATGGAATTTTAACTTTCTTCATGTTAATATTACTTCTAATCTCTCTTCTTTGAGGCAGTATCAGCTGCATAATATGAAGTTGGACCTCCTTCAGAAAGAGGATTTTCTGTTACTCTAGTATGTAATTTTATTTGGGGAAATATGAGATCATATATATGTGCTTTTGAAATTTAAATCCAAGCCCCCAAAGCCTCTCAGGTTTATGAGATCAATTCTCAAAATTAATTTATTTCTAATGACTGTATTGTTTAATTAGTTTTTACTATTGCAGATAATACTAGGTGAGTATGCGATTTTAAATTTTTTTATCATTATCAAGAATTGATAATAAATTATTGCATTATTAATTCAATAGAATGGTCACAGAAAAAAATACTTTTCTCTCCATTGTGTCTTAAACTCAGTAAGATAATGTGAATTGTATGAATTGAATGGTTCCACCAGAAACAATTGGCCTGACCATATACTTGAAAATACAGATGTGCTTTAAATACCTTGATACTTAAAGGCTGATTTCTACATGTTGAACTTCAGTTGTCAGGATGAGTAATTGCAGCCCTAGTGAGGCCTGATCTGAAATGCTGTGTCCAGTTCTGGGCTCCTCAGTACAAGAGAGACATGGAGTTTCTGGAGCGGGTACAGTGAAGGCTGACAAAGATGATTGAGGGACTGGAGCATCTCTCTGATAAGGAAAGGCTGAGGGAGCTGAGCCTGTTCAGCCTTGAGAAGAGACTGCTGAGAGGGGACCTCATCAATGTCTGTCAGTATCTGAAGGGAGGGTGCCAGGAGGATGGAGCCAGGCTCTGCTCAGTGGTGCCAAGCAATAGGACAAGAGGTAATGTGTTGTGGTGGTTGAAGCCACCCCTAGCATGGCTGAAGATGAGACAAACAAGCCCAACGAGTGGTGGGAAGGCACCACTGTGTGACATCTCCCCCCTGAGTTTATAATGGTTCCTTCCTGTCACAGTTATGTTAATTCAGTTCCAATGGTTGGTCAGTTATCCCCTCACCTTTCGTTAAATATTCATATTGTTCCAGAAAGTTCCTCCAACCTCAACATCCCATTGGCCTGGTCCCCTTTTCCCCTCCCCTGCTCTTCCCTGGTTGGCCTCCCTTGCATTGTCCCTCCCCCGTTCCACCCCTGAACCCTGTCCTTATTGGTTGACCCTCTCCGTATAAAAGTTGATGTTCTACCCTGTCTCTCTGCCTTTTGTTCCTGGATCCTTCTGAGCTAAATACACTCAGGAATCCATACAAAAGACCCCTCTCATCTCCTAGTCCGGTGTCAGTTCTTCAAGGAGTGTCTGTGGTTGCTGTCTCGCCAGCAGGGCAGTAGCCTGCAGCTGGGATCAGCAGGATCCTGCCAGGGGACTGCCAGGTGCTGACAAGAGCCCCGGGCTAGGAACCTGTGGGTCTATGGGTCTGTCCCGGACCCCGAGAAGAAGTGTTACGTCTTGTAACATTTTATTTACAACAATGGGCAGAAACTGATGCATGGGAAGTTCCGCCTGAACATGAGCAAGAACTTCTTTACTGTGCAGTTGACTGATCACTGGAATAGACTGCCCAGAGAGGTTGTGGAGTCTCCTTCACTGGAGATATTCCAGAACTGTCTGAACATAATCATGTGCCATGTGCTCTGGGATGATCCTGCTGGAGCAGGGAGGTTGGACCAGATGACCTGCTGTGGTCCCTGCCAGCATTGCCCATTCTGTGATTCTGTGAATTTCACTTAAGTGACTGGTCATGAAATATATGCAGCTTCCAAATGCTAGAGTGGATCCTAAAAGTCTGTAAATATTGATTGGCAACAGGGTTAGTGTCACAGACTATGCTATATTTCATGTAGTCGGATATATCCGTAAGTCCAACACTTTGCCTTCAGTCTGTTTCATATACTGTCAGAAATGTGTATTTTAGTTGATGTTTGAGTAGACTCAGCAAATGATCCGCTTTTCTCAAACTGTATTAATAATTATCAGCTTTTATGGATTCATTCTATGATTCTAGTCTCATTCTCCACGTTTGGAAAAAGCAATTCTTAGACACCCTCCTAACTGCAAAAGATACATTCTATTTATGAGCCTTTTGTCACTTCTCTCTTGTCCTGAAGAGATATAAGAACAGTCTGGAAAAGCCTTTTAGTTTTAATAACCAACTTTGTCAGGTTTTTTAAAAAAACTCTTGTAAAACAGAAGTAGTAGTTCCTGAAAATTGGCATAAGAATTCTAATATTGGAAAAGAATAGGGTGAAAGAAATAAGTATTTTTATTCTTATCAGTATGATTCTGAACTCAGTCAAGAGATTAAATATTTCTTATGAGACTTCATTAATCAGAAACAGAAAGAGCCAAGAATAATTAATGCAGTCAAGTGGGGTTAAAGGAAAGTAGATCTTCCTTGACAAAATTAATGTAATATGTATTTATAAGCAGAGAGGGGATGTTGGAAATCAGTGTCCTCAAAAATGTGATACAATTTTAAAATTACACACTATAGAGTAGAAGTTGGTTGATGGCTCCCAAAATCATTTTAAAGGGCATATATGCACCTATATGGTGTATTTTAAGTGGTATGCTGAGGGAATTGATTATAAAATGTTTAAGGCTTTTTTCCAGAGATCTGGAACAAAATATAAAATCACTGGTTATAATGAAACAACCAGAGAATGCCGTACAACTTTTAGCCTAAAAGAAAAGTTCAAATTCTCGGTCAGATTCTGAAGTATGATACGATTAACAAAAACTTGACACTAGAAAGCTGTTCAGTCTCATCAATATAACGTAGGGCTGAAAGCTGACAATGTTTTTGAGGCCAGTGTTTGACCAGAAAGAGCTTTAATGGTGAGGGTAACCTTGTGTTGGGACCACTCCCTAGTGGCTGTTTTGCTGCTTCTCTGACCTTGCAATGATGCAGCCCTCATGGATGGGTATGCATAAGTGAGATTGGTTACACTTCAGGAAAACCTGATGCTGTTCAAATCTTCAAGAAGTTAAGGTTTGTCAACATTTCTTAGCCTACTGTTCATAGATGCTGTAGAACTGGTATGAGTTGAAAATAGTTGACATGACTAGTATATTGGAATCCTATCTCAGGATTTTGTCAGAGCCAAGATTTCACCTTTGGTTACTGTGTCGATTCTGCCTGCTCTGCCTATATGGTTGAAAATTTGAAATCTGAAGAGGTGAAACCTGTGGGACTTGAAGGCATAAGCTGTACAGTGTGTGAGCCTCTGCAACACTAGGGTCTCTGCACCATCCAAGCATAGCCATCTGTGTTTTGGCTTTTAATAGCTTGGTCTGCAGTAGCAGCAGAGTGTTTGCAGGAACCGGACTGTCTTTGGGTGCATTGTTCTCCAAATATTCAGTAGCCATTGAAAAGACACTCCATGGGAATTCTAAACATTTCGATCATATTCCTCAAATGTGAATTGTCCCTTGTTTCATCTGTTACCCATTATTTCTCTCCCCATTGCACAAGACTTATACCACCATAGGACACCACCAAAAGAGAGTTTAGAAGTCCCTAGAAATGTTACTCTTGCAATGATGCCTTTCTTCTTTCTCCAGGACGATTATTTTTACCATTGCTTTCTCCAGCTCTAGTGGGAAAGGGCCTGGAGACCTGCCTTGTTCTGAGACCCAAGAGGACACAGTGCTTTTCTATCTATTTTAAGGGCTCTGCAGCATTATCTAGATGCTGTTTTAGAAATCTGACCTCTTACTGGATTAGTGGCAGTGTTCTTCTCCAAGAGCTAATATAGAGAAAAATTATACCAGATAATAAATGATGTTTAAGTTTCTCATTGCGAAATTAACCTTGAGGTCTGACATGTTTGCTTAACTGGGGAAGGATATGGATAAAAGAATTAATATCTGTGCAATTTTACAACTGAAAAGGCATGAAAAAATCAGCTTTAGAAATAGATAAATACACATCTAATTGATACAGTGAAAGTAAATGTGTGATTCTATAAATTACAAGCCAATGTAAAAGCTATAGAAAACAATTTTTCCACTTGGTGGAAGGTTGCCTTCCTTTTATTTGTGATTCACATATTACAATGTCTCAACAGTATAAATGTATACATTAATATTAATAATAATAATTTCCCTAAGGTCATACATATAATAGTTGTGCTAATTCTTTTAGAATTGCATAAATAATTCAATTTCGTTTGGGGAATTTTTGCTATATTTTTTTTAGCATGTTGTCTTGGACCACTACTTGCCCAAATAGATTGTTGATTCTTGTGTACTTTGGTTCAGAGGGCTGGAATGAAGCCTACTAATATTGTCTTTAAAGCATTCACACAGAGGGTTATTCTGACTTTGAAACAGGAGTTATGTGTCCATTATACATAACACTAGTAAAGAATAGGATAGCTGTCAGTCCAGATTAGAATCCAAAGACATTTCTACAGAGCTCTTCACATTTGTGTGTGACCTCTGTTGACTTCCCTTTCTCATTTCTGCTTGATGTCAGGGAGAAGGAGTGAAAGGATGTTTATTCATTTCTCACAGCAATGCTCCCCAACACACATCTTCAGGGTTGTGTTTCTTAAAGTAACAATTGACAAAGCTTCAGCAGTTCTATCTCAGTGTATTTGCATACTGTTATACCACTTTTAGTGACATGTTTTCCTTCATGGTGGAAGTATAACAGAAAAGATGAAAATTATAGTGGAATATATAACTGGAAAGAAGTACTTAACAGGGCAATGACAGGACTGTGGGAGATAGTCATCCACCCATTTAGGCAGTCCCTAAATAACCAAATAGGGAAATAATGTGTTGATGGAGCCAAAACTTCACTTGTAACATATTTTTTTTTGATCTCAGGTTAAAACTGTATGTTTTCTAATATGGCTTTCTATTTCTCTTTATGTAAGCTTTAAAAAAAAACCTGTGGGAGGACATCAAGTTAATATCTTGTCTTAGTCAGACAAATGTCTTGGCCTTGACTGTTTTGCAAATCATAAAACTGCAAGATTTGCTATTGCTTTCTTCTGTAATGGGTACAAAAAAAGATGTAATACTATGTAATTAGAAGAGAATTGATCCCAAATATGATAAATCCTAATTATTTAAGAATTAAAATAATTTTTATACAAAATGTTTGAATTGTGGTTTTTTTGCTTATTTGATATTTAATAAGAAAACCAAACAGAAATATTTGTCTTGAAAATATTTATTCTGCGGTTTTTATGGGCTTTTTTGTTTGTTTTTGTTTGTTTTTTTGGTTTTTATTTGTTTTGTTTTGGTTTTTGTTTTGTTTTGTTTTGTTTTGTTTTTTTTCCCAATAGCCCCATCCCCTCCTCCACTTCTTGCAGAGGAAAATGTGTATGAATTCAGGCTTTACTTGAATGTGGGAGATTGGGATGTCTTTGCTTTGCATATTCCAGTTTTGTTCATTTGACAGGATTCTAGCAGAGTACCACTTCCTGAAGTATGGACACTTTACAAAGTTAAATATAATAATTTACTGGGACAAAACTGAAATATAGTTGCTTTTGAAATATAAATTCAGGTCTCTTGTTAGTTAAATGTTAAGGTGATGAAACCTTTTCTCCTCTTCACTTTTTAGTCCAATACCTTTCACCAGCATTCTTGATTGTAGTAATCAATGCAGTCCTTGATGGGTTCCCTGGGAAAAGTTTTTGTCGTTTATGGTGTGTGACGTGTTCCTCCCCCAGGTCTGCTTTTTTTTTGTTTTCCTTGCTGCCTTCTGTAAGCTTTTTCCAAATGAGGGCAAGGAGTTGCTCTTCAAAACAATCTTTTTGCTCCCTAAAAACTTGCATTTGCCCTCAGCATCAGCAGCACAAGCAAGGTAAATAACCCTTCCTCAGCAGCTCAGCCATACTCACAAAAATGCAGCTTACAGGTACTGTTATGAACACAATAATGCGATGCATACATCCATCACAGTTTATGATGGTGTCCTAAACAGGACAGAAGCTTCCCGAATAAAGTGCCATTGGGCCCAACAGGGCATTATTGAAAATGAATGGTTGCTTGGACACATCACATCTCTGGACACTGAGCATGTAGGGAGAGGCCTGTTTTGCCCAAAACCAGAGCAAGCTGGACAGCTAGCAAAGAAGTTTGCTACTAAAATTGTATTGCTACGAGCATTTCACAAAATACTGCACTGCAAAGAGGTTTTTCAGAGTCACCAGATAGCTTGTTTTGACAATTTTTCAGAAAAGATAGCTGCGGGCACTGTGCTAGTCACTCAACAAAATTGGGACTGTGTTTTAGAGAGAAAAAAAAGGAAGCGGATATTGGACTGTCCATACAAATGTGAAGCAGAAAAAATGCCCTGAAGAAACTCCTATAACTCACTCACACAAACACTTTAAATAAGAGATGATAAAGAAGGAGGTCTGTAGTTTCTTTAGTCTTGCTTTACAACTAGGTTGGTTGCATATGTGTAAAAAAATAAAATACATATGAGTAAAATAAAAGAATGTTTTTGAAAACTAGAAATATTGAATAATCAATTTTTAAAGTCTAAACAGGGATTTGCAAAGTTTATCCAGACATTGAAGCAGCTTTAATAGACTATATTTATCTCTGGGTTGGATCAGCTATAGAAATTATTTTCATACAGTAAATTCTACCTGATGTGCTATTAGATGCTCAGTTTTTCAGGTTGAGAATCCAGTTCCTCAGCAACCCTGTATCTTCTCATTGTCGTTATGGAATTGTATGTGGACTTCAACATGTTGTCTTTTTATTATGTTCCAAAATAATTTTGGCTTAATAATCAGTTTCAAACACTCTTTTCTTTAACTCTGTCTGAATGTCTTAATTATAATTTAGTTAGGAAGCTATTTCAGTCTTTATTCTGCTGTAGCATGGTTCATCCTCCCTGTTCAGAGTCCATTTTGAAAGATGAGGAATGACTTTTTTCTAATTAAATAGAAAAAGTAATCAGCTAAAAAATATTCAGCTAATGACTCTGATGCTTTTTTAGGCTTGAGCAGAGATTTTTTTATATAACATAGCAATATATTATAATGATGTAGCAATAAGATTGTTTGTTTCTGAAAATGGTTATGTATCAAGTCATTGTTGATCATCTATTCAAATGGAGCATGATAACAACCCTGACCTAGAGTACATAATTTTTCAAGTTTAGCAGTGTACCTTGCCAGCATTTTTTTAAAGCTTCTGCATTTTATGATAACTTATTTTTATTTTAGAGTGGCTGAAGAAGTGAATTTAGTTTTGAAATTAGGACAAAATCAAGAAAGAGAAAACTGATTTTAAGTGGTCACCTCACAAGGCAGAGATAGGCATGAATTCTGGAAATACTAGTTGATATGATAGAAAATGAAAGAGCAAGAAATTAGAAAGTTGTGAAAGGAGATAAGTTTTTTTTGTGAGTGACATTGGTAAGGTGTAAAGAGGTGTTGTCAATGATGAAGTTGGATTGGGTCCTGAAATCCTGGTATTGGAAAGATATAGCAGACAGCTTGGGCCCAGGTAATGTCATCCATCTAAGGAACCTAACACGTAGCTGAAATTCTGGAATTTTGTTAAGCTGGGAAAAGCTGGGGTAAATAGCAAGATGGAAATAGCATTCGGAAGAAGTTGATTATAAAATTTATTTTATTTTTCTAAACAGTGTTAAGTAAGGGATCATGTCTTTCAATAGGTAAAGCTAAAACGATAATTTTGCTCAGAGCAGGGATCTCTGTAAAGGGACAGTTTAAATACAGTTATAGTGACATAAGAAGACTGGTATATTTTGCTTGTTAGAAGAGACTGATTCTTTTTCCATTGTTATAGCATAAGTGTGTACTTAAATAAATGTGTAAAATATTGGGGGGCTGCCATGAAAAGGCTGTGGCTGCTTACAAATAATCAATAAAGAGGAAGGGATTTTTGTAATATATAATAATATAATATATACACATACACAAATATATATATATATATATAAAACAATGTAGAACAGTGTCTTAAGAGAAAAATTATGTGAACTTGTTTTGTAAATTAACTTCATAATGCCAAATTGAATGTGTGTGTGTGAATTTTGTAGCTCTGTGATAGTTTTATAACTAATTATTGAACTTCTGAGAGAAAATATGTTCAACATTGTGCACAATAACTGTTTCTTTCCTATAGGTGCCACTTCGTGAGGTTTTCTTTCTTACATATCAAGAGTAACCATTTGTCTTGTGTTCCCTTATCAGTTTGTTTATGGGAAGACTCCAGAGGAAGAACTTCTCTGCTTAAAAAAAAGAATACAATTAATGTGCTGTCTGTTAGAGAAAAAAGTTCCTCTGAATTTTAGTGGCCCTTAATGATGTGTTTCTGTTGTCATGGTAATGAGGATTTTTATTTTTTGTAAGTTTATTTGTTCTAGTTCTGCCTTTTATAGCCTTCCTTTTATAAGTCTAGCTTTGTACTGGGAGTGTTGTGCTTCATAAAAGAAAAGTTATACTTCCTTTCACATCCCTTTACTTCCCCTTTATGTCCTCTAGACTTTGATGCCCAAAAGGCTGAGGAAGAAACAAATACTGGGAGATTAGAGGCTATTGGGCATGTACTTCACCTTACAGGAACACAGTCTCAATCTGGCAGGAAAAAGAAAGCAGCATTGCAATGAAGCGTGCAATAGTACAGTTAAAAACTGGATTGGACTTAATAATAGAGATTATTAGTACTTTCCATCTCATACAGATGTGAGTTGCAAAGTTACTGATGGAAGCCATGAAAGCAATCCAGTTTTTACTGCGTCAGTTTTCTGTCATTGACTGAACAGGAGGTTTGTTCCTTTGTGCTTAAATAGGGTGTCATGTTTTTTCAGTCCTTTCATACTTGTTTTTTCTGGGTCTTGATAAGAAAAGGTATTCAAACATAGAAGTGGCTCATGCTATTTACAGAATTAGAAAGTGACATTAATGAGTTAATCCTATGTCAATTCTGATGCCAGGAACTCCTGAGGCGTGTCAGCATCAGACAGACCTCTTCAAGATGTCCATAACATGATGCACAGAATTTCTGTTCGTGGTGAGATTCAACATACCTCACCACCTGCCATGCTTTTATAGTTTTCTTCCTCACCATTAAATTTATCAGTTAAGTGATCTGTTTTTCACAATAAAACCATTAATTTGTGATGTAAAGAGTGTGAAATGTCCACGAAGGACACATAATACATGGTAGAACATCAGACAGGACCATCTGTGCATCCTCCTGTAACATCTGTACCTCCTCCTGTAACACCTGCAAGATACCATGACAGGACAGAGCATGGGGTCATTCAGTGGCCACTTGGGATGACATATGGGTACTAGCTGGGGAGGCTTAGCTGGGTCAGCATATATCTCAGGATCACTAATTCCCCATTATGCCTTCAGAATGGTTCCCTCATAGCAGTTATTCTGTAAGTATAGGCTAAAATGAGCTGAAGGACTGTAAGCAAGTGATATCTGTAAAAATAAGCACATAAACATTTTTGTGCTGATTCAGAGAGGGAGAGAAAGCATGATTCAGGTTGTGAATAATTTGAGCCTCTGCTCTGATGACACAGGTTCCTTGCTTCTAAGAAAAGGAGGGAAAGGTTAAAAGAGATCATACTTGAGAAGCATGATCTCTTTTGCATAGTATCTTCTTTCATGGGAGAAGCTTCCTTTTGCATCTACCGTTGTTTTTGCTCTGTTATGATATTTTATCCTTCCTTCCAAAATTCATATTATAATGAAATAGGTAGGCAGCGAATAACAGCTGCAGCTGGGTTCCTAAGAGATAGAGCTTGTAAACTATTATAAGTTATTAAAGTCTGATTAGAGCATGAAAAACATGGGGAAAAATCTGCAAATCCCATGTGTATCTAAGCTAGCTTCCTAGCTAGCTACTTCTAGCTACTTTGCACTTTGTCAAATCTTTAGTTGCATGCTGTGCCTCCAGTATCGTCACTTTCAGGGATTTTATGCCTTCTGTGAGTATTTAGTTTTTTAGCTGTCCTGGTCATTTCTTTTTTAACAACTTTCATTATTTTTAAGGTTCCCCATATGAACTTTAGTAAAACAATGATTGATATGCTTTGTTTTTTTCTCTGTTTTGTCATTGCTTTTCTGTGTGTTGCTGTTTATTTTGAAATGTAATGCCTCAGTGTCTCACTGACTGTTTTTCTTCTGTATTGACTCAGTTCATCAGTGTCTTCACTTGGGGCAAAACTGTATTTACATTTTTATATATGTAAATGGCTCTTCGTCTTTAAAAATAAACAAAACAAAAGTATGACATTTTGATGCTTATTATTATTACAGGTATCATACAAAATATTTAAAAATGGAAAACATATCTTGTTACTGTAGTATAATTTAGAAAGGCACTTAGAAAGTTAATATTTTATTAAACATATCCAACAAAAAATTATACAGGTGGTTAATTCACACCTGAACATCTGAGAGTACTTCTTTTAGGGTTTGCATGCTAAGTGTACGAAACACTTTCTGAGTGATTAGAAAATAGTTTTTGGAGTAGGTATGCATTCTTATGATCTACATTGTTAGCAGATAGAAAGACAAACATTATTCATGGTTATTAGTCATTACACAATTCAAGGAAGAGTATTCACTTTTGTTGTTCAGTTGGCAACAGAAGAAACACGCAGGTCTCAGAGCAGCAGTGGATTTTCCAGGCCGGACTGACTAAAAGTTTTGCCCTTCTTTATTTACTTATTTTTATATGTTTCTAAGGACAGTTAAAGATTGGTGAAAGGGGTCAATACTCCTAAAGGTTTACAGGACAAAGATATGGTCAATCATCTTTTTCCACCCCAGGGAAAGGAATGAAAAATAATTTTACAAGTGTAAAACAATCCCGGCCGGTTAAGAAAAACAAGGACCATGTTTACAGAACAAGCATGGGAAACTATAGCTACAATGTTACAACTTATGGGGCCCTGTAAAACCAGGGCGACACACTTTACTGTGACGCACACTTGAATTCTTAATGGTAAATTAATAGTTAAATAACTGTCATGAGCATAGCAACATTAAAAAAGTCCTGATTTTATTCAGCCCAGATTTTTCCATTATTTGGACCATAGTCTGAGAGAGACTGTGTAAATTTTCTGAGATCCCTTACCAGAGTAAGTGTTGGCTTTACAATTATTATCTATATCCAAGGATTAGTGGAAAAAAACATTTTGTGATACTTTTATTTGCTAAAATTTCTACTGCATAAGGTGTAAATTTTAACAGGTACAAAGAAGGCTTAGAGAAATCTGATGTTTAAAATCTGTCTAAACCAGTAATCAGTTTACTTTGGTGAGAGTAAAGGTGAAATTCAGGAAATGTAGTTTGGTTTGCCATGTTTTAACCATCTGACAGATTTTACTCTCTTTGTGGGAACCTTTTTTTTTTCTTTTGGTCATCTGAAAACTGAGCTGTAATCCATTTATGTGATTTAGTTTTCCAGATTAGGAAGATCCTCTAATTATGTTGTATTAAGAGATTGCAATTAGAATTTGTAATGGAATCTCAGCTTGAATACCACCCAAAATGTGCCACTTCAAAAAAAAGAAAAAGTTTTACTGACTTTTATTTCCCCCAACTTGTCTTGTTGGAATTTTGCTCTGTTATAAGAATATTGAATGCTACTTTGAGTCTTTCAAAGGCAGTAAGTAACAGAGATTTAAAAAGGATTACAGGATCCAGGGAGTTCACTGAACCAGCATCATTAAACCAGTGCTCATGGAAGATATTTATAAATTGTTCTTTTGTAGCCTGTAATTGAACACTCAGTTTCAGTTATGGTTCTTAAATCTCTTTCCCTGATTTTCTAGGAAGGATAAAGGGGTGGGGTGAGGGATGCAGTGGAACACAGTATATGGTCTGGGAGGACATGATTTACATGCCTTTTGTTGAGGGGCATGCATATTGCATAAAAGTCTCATTTTTTGGACACTTTGCATCTGAATGGAACTACATAGGAGTATATATGTGTATGGGTGTGTTTATATGCATACAGCTACATTTATTTATACATATACGCATACATGCATATTTATATATCTAGGTGCACTTCATCTCTAGAGCTTTGAATAGTGTTAGAAGTGTGCAATTTTTCTTTAAAAAAATTCATTTTTGGATTTGGATTTTTCTCTGGCATGACAGTTTATGTAAAAGAATGGCAATGATGCCTATTTTAGATTCCTTACCATTGTTGCATTTAAACTGTAAGAGACAGGCATGCATTGCTCATTAGGGGGTATGATAAGGACTAAAAAGCTTGCTGGTAAATTGTTATAAGCAGAGTCTAACTTCTATTATTTTACAAATTGTATATTTGTTATCTCTCATGTTTTAAAAAATAAGGCGACTAAAATTGTCATTATAATAATCATTAAACATCTATGATTTTTTCAGCTTGACAATTCTCCATAAATCATGAGCTTTCTATGCCAATGGGAGGACCCACCCAGCAGCCTTTTGTTTATTTATCTCTTTTTCACTCAACTGCTAATTTCCGTTTTTTGGCTTGTTTTTTCTTTCTTATTCCCTTCAGAGCTTGGATGAAATTGATGCAGTTGGAGAAAAGTCAAGTGCTAGCAAAAATGTAGTTGGCATCTACACAAAGAATCTACTGTAACTGCTCCCTATGTCTCACTTCAGTGCCTGGTAAAATCATGGAGGAGATCATTCTGGCAGTTACTGAAATACTTCACAGTCATCATTCACAGCCAGTACAGGTTCATGAGAGGAAAGTCCTGTTTATCAAACCTGGTTTCCTTTTATGACAAGGCAATCCACCAGTTGATGAGGCGAAGCCAGTGGATATAATCTTTTTGTATTTCAGTAAGGCTTTTGATACTGTCTGTCACAGGATCCTTCTGGACAAAATGTCCAGCACACAGCTGGATAAGCACATCATGTAACAGGTAAGCAGCTGGGTCAGGGATCAGGTGCAAAAGGGTTACAGTGAATGGTGTGACATCAGACTGGGGGCATCTTCATAGATGCCTTGGATGCAGGACTCAAAAGAGCTCTAAGAGTGCAGATGATAGTAAATTGGGATTTTAAGGAAGGCAAAGGCAGATCCTGTACCTTGGAAGGCTCGACTGTAGACGTACATACAAAGTGGGAAGTGAGAGGCTTGAGAGAAGTGCCATGGAAAAAGATCAGAGGGTCATGGTCAATGACAAGTTGAATCTTAGTCAGGAGTTCCCTGGCAGCCAGGAGGGCCAACCCTGTCCTGGGGGGCATCAGGCACAGCATCGCCAGCTGGGCAAGGGAGGGGATTGCCCCGCTCTGCTCTTCTCTGGGGCAGCCTCACCTCAAGTGCTGGGGGCAGTTTTGGGTGCCACAATATAAGAGGGATATAAAACTATTAGAGAGTGTCCAAAGGAGAGCTCTGAAGATGGTGAAGGGCCTTGAGGGAAGTTCTGTGAGGAGCAGTTGAGGTCACTTGATCTGTTCAACTTGGATAAGAGGAGACTGAGGGAAGACTTCATTGCAGTTACAACTTCCTTGTGAGGAGTGATGGAACCTGAGGAAATGGTCTGAAGTTGTGTCACAGGAGTCTTAGCTTGGAATTTGGAGAAGGTTCTTCACCCGGAGGGTGATTGGGCACTGGAACAGGCTCCTCAGGGAAGTGGTCACAGACAAACCTGACAGACTTTGAGATGTATTTGAACAATGCTCTCAGGTACATGATGTGTTTCTTGGGGCTGTTGTGTGCAGGAACAGGAGATCAACTTGATGATCCTTGTAGATCCTTTCCAACTCAAAATATTCTGATCCTATATCTTGTGTTGTCTAAAAGCCTTAACTGCAAAGATTGTTCTGTGTCAAATAATGAACAAAGCCAAGGCCTAAGCTATAACTTGTAGAATAATAGAGGGATAACTTTAAATTAACCAGCTTGGGTATTGCAGGTAGTCAGTTGGATAGATTATTATTGTGTGGTTTTTGGGCTGTACATGTGCAGGAACTTAGCTATTTGTTCTGCGTTGTGATTTTTGTGGAGAAAATGTAGAATCTGAAGTGAAAAGCAGAAGTGGGTGAGTTTATAGCAATGCTCCATCATTAAGTTTAAATCAACTCTTTCATCTGCAGCTCGTAGGCAGGGTGTGGGTAACAAACAGTGAACCTTAAGGTAAGATTTAAAGCATAGCTGTGTTTTAATGCTGCCTTGAATTTAGTCCCTTACACTTGCTTATGGTGAACTGTGATGGAAGTGAGAGATCATGAATTCAGTTGTCCTATGTGATGCTGCTGTTTCCCAACAGGAATGGTCAAACTCTTTCTCTCTGATTAGTAGGAGCAAGATATAACTGATAGTGAGAACTGTTTTGAAGCATTTTCGTCTGTGCATTTTTATCTTTAGCCCCTCTCCTCCTTTATTTCCATATTGTTGTATTAATTTTTTTTGTTACAGTAGTTGTATGTTACATGTGTGTTGTATATTCTTCTGTGCGTAGTTGCCTTCTTAGCTCTTAACTTAGGAGTCCATGTCTAAACAAAGGATTATACCATGTACAACCTTTCAAAATCATCAAAACATGCTTTCAGAAATTCCTCAAACTTTTAAAACAAGACAGAGATCCTACAGAGCTAAAGAGAAACTTGAATAGACCAATAACCTCCAAGGGAACAGAGGCACACAGGGAAATAAGCATGCTGTTGTTGCATGTAGGACAGATGACATCTTTAATCACAGTTTTTCAGCTCCATAAGACTGGTGGGAAGGGAAGAGAAAACAAAAGTTTTGGCTGTAACTAATTCTTCCATGCATCAGACCCCAATATTTTTAAGATATTTGAATGAATACTTTGGTGCACAAGACCACAGAAGTCAAGGGAACGTCAGAGCACATTAAGGCATGAAATCTCTCAGCAAACATGATTACAGCTTTTAATAATTAAGTGAGTAGAACCCAGAAGGGTCTAATGTGGTCATTTAGTCCAAACTCCTGCATAATGTATGTATTAATCAGAGAATGCCTATGACCTAATTAAACTAAAGTATTACTAGGAAAATACAGATTATGATTTAATTTTGTGTGTGTGGGTGTGGGTCCAAGAATCCAATCTTGGCTAATTTCTCTAGTGTTTGGAAGAAATAATTTTAATGTAATTTCTATTCTCCAATGTCTAGTTTCAAATTCCACTAGCATTTACTTTAAAAACTTCTTGTTAGATCTTTTTGCTTGTACATACTCTGGTGCAATGTAGGTGCCCCTTACCTTTATTCTTAAATTTACCATACTAACACTTTGCATTTTGAAATTGAAGGCATGCCAGTTTTGAAGTGCTTCCAGTTTTCAGCAGCAGCTTTGCATTGATGGCACCAAAAACTATATGGAGTATGTCAGTGATAGTTATATCGGTAGGGAATCTTAGAATACAATCACAGTGGGATTTGGTTTGGAGAAGACCTCTGAAGATAATGTGGTCCAAGTCCCCTCATAAAAGCAGAGTGAACTAGAGCTCTGTGTGTTGAATATGCAGCCCTGTGAAATGTTCTTTTTATACTCACTTCATCCAATACTTTTCTGTATGGGTATTTATCAGTAGATCCACTTCCTACAGCTCTGTCTGGGGTGAAAAAGGCGCTGTTGGATGAACACAATGCTCTTCTTATGGCATGGCCTCCAGTTTTGAAAGGGCATGTGAACAGCTATCTGTTGTTGGGCTTTAAATATACTTACAGGCTTACTGCTGAGATCTAGAGTATCCATGTGGAGAATCTATCCGTGATATTTAGAAACCCTTATGTAGAAATGTATTATTTGGCATCTCCCTCAATTATACTGGCATTCATGTTCAGCTGATTGTTGTTCATTAATCCCTCAACCAGGAGCATCTTTTCCTAGTTAAACCTTACCAAATGAGTAGCAGTATCCTTTGGGAATATGGCAAACTAATTTTGATCCCAAGGATATTAATTCAGACTTGGTCTGTTAATAAAAGGCACAATTTTCTTAGTCTTAGGTATCAAAATGATTGAAGTTCTTCAGAATTTTAGAGGAAACATATTGACAGTGTTAACTAATTTTACTCTGGAAAAATTTACTTATTTTCAAAAGTAAAACCTATAAGAATCATGAAACATGTCCAGTCAGACTGAAGGTTTTAAATTATAGATAATACTTACAATAGCTACAGATAATAGTCTGGAAGTATATTAAGATTGGTATTCTGATTCAGAGATACTGTTAATAATTTTTTATTATCTTTCTCCTCTTGATCGATATAGCATAAATGAAATATATATTTGAATACTGATATGAACAGGTTGCTTCTTATCTCTTGTGTTTTAAGTCTGGATATCCTATGCAATGATGAAAGATCTTCTCAGTGAAGGAATTTTTTTTACGAGATGAGAGTTTCACAAAGAGGTTGATTTTCTGAATACGATAATGATGTTAGTGTTTATTAGTATGGAGCATAATGAGATTATATGCAAAGAGGTTGTCTTCATACTCTCTTCTTCAATAAAATTCCTGTTTCTAGAAGTGTTAAAATATAGAAGAATACAGAAAGAAATGAGAATAAATGAAGGTCATCAAGGAAAGGGTGTCCATTATTGTTCTGTCAAATGTAACATCCGGACTTGAGGATAAAAAGTAGTAAGAGATCCATTTCTATCAGGTGAGGCCCTGTTCTGAAATTTCTTTAGGCTATATGACCATCCTACTCTCTCTTGATAGCTGCCTGTGTTAAACTGGTACTTTGTTCCTCTAGAAGAATACAATTTCCTCAGAAAAAATAATTATTGGGAATTAGTAGAACTATACAAATCCCGTCAATGGGATAAGCAACAGTATTCTGCTAATGTTACATTTTGCCTTTTACTTTCTTCCTTCCTCTCTTGACATTCCATTTCCCCTCTAATTCTGATAATTTTTGTGTCATTAAGCATTTCTCCTTTCCCTGGACACTTGTGTGAGTGTCTGCTATGAGTTAAACTCAGGGCCATGTGCTCTTGGTTTATTATTTTGTAAGTATCTCATGGACTTGTAAATAAGAAATACATATCCCAGAGCAGACATTTAGAGACCTTTTGGAAATCTTAAAGTTTGTCAATGTTTCCTCCAACACCTCTCTGTTGGGAATTCCAAAGATGAAATATGATGTACCATTATTTTATAGTTACATTTCTATTTTGAATATAAAATGTGGAGCACTCTAAATAGAAAACTGGAGCACCGGTTTTAATTTTTCTGTGTGTGTTTCCCAGATTTCTATAACATAAAATAATTACTACCTGTGCATCTACATTAGTGTTCAGGTGAGTTTAGGAGTGAACTTTTAAAATGAATGTCCCACTTTTCCTCACCTGTTGTATTTTGGTTTGCATCATAGAACATCCTCTAAGAACATTAATTGCTCTTCTGTTTTATGTTTTCATAAATGCTTTAATATATTCATTATATTTATTCATATAATTAAAAACATGCTTTCCAGCAGTGAACTGTACACCACTCCCAACTCCTGAAGGGCAGTGCCTTTGTGGGACCTGACTGGCATTAGTCCAAAGTGAATTCCCTCGAAGCGCAAAGTACACGTATTGCTTCACTCCCCAGACCCATGACAACTTCTTCCTGTAGTCATAGGCAAAGTAGCAGAAGTAATCTGAGCTGCCTTTTGATTTTTCTTGCTTGGTTATTGATGTAGCAGTATTAGCAACATAAATAATTTTGTGCTTTTAAATTATGTATTCATAGTCAAGTTTATTATGTTGTCATGGTCGAGACATCACTGCACCACAACATTATCATTATTATGTAGTTGAAAATCAATAGGACTGAAGGATGGAATGGTAAACGGATTTGAAGGTTGTACAAAACTGGGAGTAAAAGTCAGGTGTTTGTCATGCTGTTTAAAGCTGTAAGTGCTCAGCTACATTTCATAATATCATAATGGACACCAGGGGATCTGTTAATGTCATCAGCTTCCAATTATTCTCTTGATTAACTGTTTATTTAGTCTCATTATACAGTTGGATGTTCTGTCTTGCCTTGCCATTTACAGTTGGCATGGTTGTCCAATGATCACTTGCACCAAAAATCTCATTTCACATTAATAGGGAATTTTAGGCAGTTGAACATAGTTCCCACTAACATAGTTCTTTTCTGTGCTAGAAGTGTTTCCAGAAAGAGGAGCTTGTGCAGTTTCTCTGTAGGGTTTTAAAGTAGCTTATGTATCACTGGTGGTAAATATGTTTCCCAGTATGCTGAAGAGAGAAAGCTTCTCTGTCTGCTGCTTAGAAAGTCACATACAGTTGGCATTTCTCTGCATTGGTTTGTTCCTCTGTGTAAGACTTGCAGAGCTTTTCTGTTCTTTGGCTTTAGGACTAACATCTATTCATAATTTAATCTTGAAAGGTCCTTGGAACAGTTTTTAAAGAATCATTGAGGAGGCAGATTTATGTTTCAACCTTGTTAATAAAATACAGTTAAATATGAAAGAAGCTTACATGAAATCTCTTTCTCATTCTCTCTGTTGCTCACTCTCACACAGGCTGTGTGGATGACCAGCTAATAGCACCTGAACTTAAGCAGAGTTCTCTAAAGAAGGAGCTTTGACACTTACATAGTTTGGAGGAGTTGCTGTTTAACAGGAGGAGCTGTTGGCATACTTCATAACAGTAATATTTACAAAGAAAAACAGATTATTTAAAAGGTGGGGGTTAAACTTAAAGCAATTTTTGTCCATGCTATACTGGGCTTCATCATTTACGGTAATTTCATCTTAACCTTTGACATGTTAATCTAGTAGACCTTTAAGGAAGCTAAAATTCCTGTCATTAAAATGAAGGTGTATATGAATCTGCAGTGAAAATGACCATAGTGGGCAGTAGATCAAGGATTCATTCAGCTCAACATGTTATATATTTCTGTCAAAAGCAGTCTGTCTTGGAAGTAGTATGAGAAATGGCTAAAACTTTTCCACAAAATATTGCTCTACTCCTAGTAATGTTCAGCTCAGGGATTTCATATCCATGGACCTTTGTGATTCAGATTCTCCTTTCTATTCTGTTGGGTTCTTTTCCCCCTCTATGACAGCCTGTTACAAGTTTTCACAACTTAAATACACCTTTTATTTGCATCTGGGCCTACTTTCTTTGCAGTCCTATCCCTTTATTGAACAAGTTGTTTCTTCTTGACCTTCTTTATGTTGCTCAGGATTATGCCATCTTTATTGTATCTTCTCCCAGTTATCTCTTTCCAGCCTTTTTTCTTTTTGTTTCCTGTTATATTTGAAAAAATTTTTGAATGATTGTTTCAAGATAATTTGGTTTCATCAGTGACCTATATATTCCATTGTTGCAAACATCACTGTTGAGGATGTTGGACACCTCAAATATTTGGTAATATTGAGAAATGCAACTTAGAAGCACTTTGCCAGCCTAGGCAAAATATTTGCCAGATCCTCTTTGAAATATTTTGTTAATGCTTATGCATGAAAAGATTTTGAAGAGAAAGAATAGCAGAGGAGACTTGCACAGGAGATCTTTTTTAGAGGAAATATGCTTCTCTTAAAAAAATGTTTAAAAGAATAATTCCTAGAAAGATGAAAGATGCTTAGATCCTGTGGTGTTTGCAGCACTTCTATATGAATAGACATCCTTGATGTGTTGATTTTTAAATTATCAATTAGATCTGAGAACTAAAACAACTGATCATTTTTTTCAGTTATGCCAGAAAATGGAGCCCTAGGATCATGAATTAAAAGGGAAAGAAAAGGTAGGAAATGTGTTGAGTTATAAATATAGATTCAGTTATTTAATTATATATATGAATTTAATTTCATACATGATAATAATTCTGATGCGAACCAGATGTGAACAGATTTATATGCAAACAGGGAAAAAAAAGACCCCCCAAAACCCCAACAATAACCCCCGCAAAAACCCCTTCCTAAACAAAACCCCAAACAAAACCCAGCCAGCCAAAGAAAACAACTCTTTTTTTTTTTTTTTTTGTGGCTCAGAAGGCAGAACTAAGTCAATGTATTTAGATGGCATAAAGTGAATAGATGAGCTGTTTATCATTTATATGTTAACAGGAGTTTTCAGCCATAACAGTTTTTATTTTTGTTTAAGTTTTAATCACTTCCCCCAGAAGGATACGAAGTCAAACCTGCAAAGAAAAAATGAAATTGTGTTCAGTTTGCACTTTTGGTGAAACGATGAAAGTCTTGAAATGATGATATATTACTCTGTAGACTAAGGTACAAAAAATGCTAATTTATTGCAAGACTGCAGCGTCCAATTTGCATTCCAAATCAGACTGCAGAGCTCCCCAAATTAGTAGGTGCCCTCAGAGTGTATTTAACCTATGTTTTTCCAGAGCAAACTCTGTGTATGTGTTTGTATGTGCTTCCTCGTGTACATACCCATATGTAGTGCTTCACCATTTTGAGATCCGGTTATTTTAATAGAGCTTTGAAGAAAGCTAATTTGAGATACAAGGAATCAGAAACAGAATTGATGCAAGAACTGTCCTCAACCTCTGAACTGCCCCTAAATTCCTGTTTACTGTGACAATGAGAATGTGTAGAGTGCATAAAATTTGCAGTGATTAATGTCGTGTGTTAAATTGTGCTTGCCTGTGTAAACACATATACATACACAAAATTGTATTGCTACAAAGATGTTTTTTAGAATACTCTAAGGGCAATAGTGTATATTTGTTGTTAGCTCCTGATGATACAGATATATGAGAAGAAGGGAAATGAAGAGTCATATTATTCTTAAATGTGCTGATACAGGAGGAGGGAGAGAGGTGGGGGGGGAGGGAGAGAAAGGAAGAGAGAGAGAGAGAGAGAGAGAGAGAAAGACAAGTAATACAGCATAAAGAACCCACAGGCATTTGGGCTTTCCCACTTCAGTAGCAAATAGGGGGAATTATGGGTTGGTGGTCTGCTTCCCGTTAGGAGGACACCCCTCCATCTGTTTTCAGTACAGCCTGTTTTCAATTTAAAACACAGATTTCAGTACAAACCTCAATTTCTTTACTCCATTTTATATGCAAAGTGAGGCTTATGAATCGGTGTCATTGCCATAAGGGCTCAGACCAAATTTCCCCCCAAAATTCACAGGCTGTTCATTTGAATACCTGCTTACAGTGGTACACAATGGGCAGCTTTGAGAAGAAAAATTGATAATCTTCACGGAAGAGTAATTTGAATGAAATTACACTTGACAGCCTGTCTCCAAGCAAACAAGGAGAGTGAGGGAGCCTTAGCTAAGCTCTGAGGACTTGCCTAAGCCTCTGCTGTTGGAGCTTCCCAGGGAAAAAAAATCCACACTTTTTCCTACTGAAGCTTTTGATTAATTCTCTGTAGCTGTTTCTAGTGAAGAAAGGTAGCCATGGAAGAGAATATGGAAGAGGGACAAACACAGAAAGGTATTGTGTTAAAATTGCTTTTTCTTTGCATGCACATAATTATTTTGCTGTTCCTTATTTGCCTTGCAGCAGCGTGCTGTAAGGTTGGGGAATATCTGTATGTGGCAGATGGGGAAAGACATATTATTTTCATATCATTTGCTTCATTTTTCTCTCTGCAGTAGCACATAGCATTAATAAATATAGTGACTGCCAGCTGATATCTAGTATAAAAAGTATCTAGGTAGCAAATTTTGCATCTATACGAATAACGTTGTGAGCATTTAATGCAGCCTTCTTTCCAGACTAGTCTATGTTACTGTTCATTTATTTCACGTTTTCACGCTTGTCTAGCTAGGTCAAGGGAGTCTAGTGTGAACTGTGAGAGAGCTACTCACACAATATTTGGAGCTGGTTGCAGTTGTATATCTAACAATGTAACCAGTATTTACACCTTGAATGAGAATCCAGACTGAACAAAGACATGGGGTATATTTTGTATGTATTAGGCAGCACTGAAATTTCCCTCTGCCTTTTTGCCACTTTGGTTTTGTAATGTGTTGCAGGAGACTTGCTATAGTTCTAATACTTGCATGGCACAGATTTGCATTTTGCACAAATTAATTTTGCAGGCTGCAGCTGAAATTGCTTTAGCAAGATGTACACAGCATGTTCAGAGCATTTCTGTTCCACAGCTTCTGGTTGAAAACAACTGAATGTTGTGGGATATGTTACCTCTTAAAGGTCCAATTTAAAGTGATTGTGGACAATCAATTAATGTGTGGATCTTTGGGAGACACTGTTTTCAGTCTTTTCACTTAAATGTTATTCTGTACAAGCGACATAACAGTAGTGAAAGGAACCAAGGGTTTTTTCATTTTTCTTTACCGCTAGCACAAAGGGTAATCCTACTGAATATTTGCTATGCTAAATTATTATTCTTTTCATTTTTCATTTTTTAATTCACTTCCATTTTTGAGGAGTATATAGGAAGTTGCCAAATAATTTAGCATAAATTGCCTGTAAAGGCATATTTTTCTGCACTGTTGCCATATTCTGTTTTTCTGCTCTCTGATCAATCTGCTTCCTACATGTAAATGTCGTGCTTTCTCATTATAAGTGACCCATTTAGACAGAATGCAGCTTTGAATTGTTTATGGTCTTGACTTGATCTAGATGCAAAGTAGATAGTCATGAAAACATTAAAAGAGGGTATATGTGCTCCATGTGTATACACACTTACGTTTATAGATAAATAGATTAGTATCTGATTACAGCAGTTTCTTCTGTTGAATTTTATTATTTGTAAGTGACAGATAGAATAGGAAGGTACAGGACAGGTCAGTTTTTCTGTTTTGTTTTAGTTTGGTGTGTTGTTTTCCCTGAAGGTAAAATCAATACTTTTACTGTATGATTCAAATTGTTTAGGATGCTTTGCACTTAGAAACTGAAGACATGCTTTTAAAAAAACTCTGAAATGCATTCTTTTGCTTCTTAAAACAAGTAAATTGAACTATTTGGCCAGTGAGTCAAAATACGTCATTGTTACCAAATGATGTTGCCTGAAGAAACAAAAATTCAAAATCCTTGATTTCTTATTAGAAAAAGAAAAAAAAAACAGAGAAAAAAGTGAATAATTTTTGTATGTTGAAAGAATTTGTTGTTATTGATGAACTGTATCCTCATTATTCATATAAGCAGTTGAATGACCAATAGCCACTCAAAATGGTGTGATTAATAGTGTGATTACAACAGCTAACACTACTTACCCTCCACCCCCATTTACAATGCCATGTGTTCAGCCTTTTTTCCCTTTAGTGGTACCCAGCTGTCATCACAGACAGTGGCAGGAGAATGTTAAGACCTCACAAATCATATGTATTTCTCCTTATTGTGTGAAAGGGGATGCTGCTTAATTTCTGTGACCATACCTGTGAACTTGTCATTTTGAGATGTCATGTTCCCTTGTTGGATTATGACAACTTTTAAAATGTATTTAGAGTTTGAAGAAAATTTGCAATTCAGGAGACAAAAAATATATTCAGTTTTGAATTTTTGGGAGTGCTTGATTGCATGACAGGGATGATTATGAAATCGTGGATCTCCTTAAGTTTTGCACTTTGCACTTGACCGGCACTAGTATGACATGATAACTGTTTTTCATAGTTTCTGGGGTTTTTTGCTATCATTTATTGTGATCTATCTACTATATGTTTAATTGATATCCACAATATAGTTCCAGGGCATCCAGACCATTTTTGCTAATTGTAGTGTTTCAGCAAAAGTAATTGTAATTCATTTGTTCTATTTTTCATCCTCCTGCCATCTCGAATGAAAATGTTTCTTTTTCTTTTCTGATTTATACCAAATCAATGGGAGTATAAATTGTCACTGCTTATCAGCTCCTGTGCTTTTCACAGCAGATGCTTTGAGCCTCCCACTGAACAGCATTACGTCTTGCTAGCAGCCATGATGGAAGTGAATAACTTCATATTGATGCATTTCATAAATACAATCAAGATAGCTCTAGCAGATTTGTAAGTCTTGCTATTTCTGAGAATTTTATGAAATGAGATATAATTAAGTGCAAACATAATTCGCTTCCAAAGAATGATCTTCTGTCAGAGTCTCTCAACATTCTAGTGTTTAACACTTATGATTTCTTTATGTCTGTATCTTGGAAAATTCTAAGCAGGGAAATACATTTCAATTTTTTTTTCTGAAAGTAACGAATTACTAGAAACTTGCTTCAAAGTAAGGGACATCTTCTCCCCTCCCCATTTTCTTTCTATTGGGCGTGGAAAGTGTGTTTTCGTACTGGTGTCACTACCCTTAATATGGTAAAATGAGATAAGGCTGTGTCCAGCAGTTTTCATGTAATTAATAAAGCTGTAAACATTGAAACCAAGAATAATTTATATTCATACATTTCCTGTTTTAAAGTACTAGAAGTCTTTTTGTGCCTCCTCCATCCCCCTTTTTCCCCCTTGATATTGCATTTCCTTTGCTAGGAAGTCAGTACAGGTTGAGGAAGAGGTTTCAAAGGTATTTGCTACGCAGCTATCTCTAGCTGTCCAAGAACTGAAAGTGTGTAGGAAGTCTGTCTCAAATGCAAAGCAAATTAGGACTAAAATATATTCTAACAAGGTAAAAAGTCATAACATCTCAGATATATCAACTTGTTCACAATTTCTGTAACGCTGACGTTATGTTACATCCTAAAGCTCTAACATAGTAAGACATTTGATTGCTAATTTGCTGTCTGGAAAACACAGGATAACTAAACTCGGTTTATTTTTCAAAAAATATCAGGTCCAATAAGAAGCAGAAGATTCACTGATGTCTTTAGGGATGCATGCTAATTTTGAAAACCTCATGCATAAATTGCTAATGGTAGTGGTAGGTGTCTGCTGCCAGTGTTTGAAAGAATGATGTCGAACTGATAGCTTTGTGATGTGGGAAAAGGTATATGTCCAGTTCCTGCATTCCAGGTCTTCCCTCTGTGAAAGCACTAAGACTGCAATGACGTCCCTGTCCCCAGTTATTCATCCAAATAAAGAACTTTTCAGAGGGCAGGCACTGTAATTTTTTGCACCTTAGGAACTTGGTACAGAGGAGTGATAGATTATTCTCACCACAATCTCTTTCAGAAAAAAAGTGAAATTTTCTGGAGGATAGCAAAAAAACCCCGTAGTATTACTGTGACTAGAAATGATTGAATGCCAGAAAATAACGTTTGGCCTGTGTTAGCAATATAGGTGGCCCTGCAGCCAGAGCTTTTTCATTTGTTGCCACAGCATACCAGTAAAGGAGAGCTTTAAGCAGTTTTGGAAGAAAAGGAGACTAGGGTGCCATCTGTAAAATGTACACACAGCCTCTGCTTCTTCAGTCATGAGAGGCTAAATTGTTTCCTCTTACTTCAGTACTTTTTGGAAAATGCCAGACTGACTTAGTACGATTACACAGAGTAGATGAAAATTATGTGTTTTATTTCACATTAACAAATAATGACAGCCAAATAGTCCAAATACTGGTGGCATCCTTTGTAAGTTAGTCTTCTAAATCTTATTTTCCTCTAAGAAGAAGAATTTTCCTTCTCTTTTGACTATTGTTACAAAGTTGGTTAAAATAAGCATGATAAATTCACAGTATTTTGCACTTTGATTTTGTTTGGTGAGCATACTTGTAAATAAGGCAGAGGAGTTATTTTTTGTTCTTTAATGTAAATGCCCCACTGTGTGACAGCCATGCTTGTATCTTCAGTTAGATCCTTTTTATGTTGTTAGTACTCAAAAGTAACTTGGAAATGGTTTTTAAATTTGGCCTTATAAGTACGAAGGAGCAGACATTTGCTGGCTGATATTCTTCATACCAAATCTGGATTTGTAGTGCTTGATTCTTAAAGAAAACATGGTGGGCAGAGGTCAATCTCTATTTACTTTGGGAATGTCTTTTCAACTTAGTGGGTTTAGTTCCCAAGCTTGTGTTCAGATTGGATTTTTGCAAGTTGCTTCAGAGTAGAATGGTCTTAACTTTCATCATGTTTATTGTTTCCTGTTCTTAAAAGTGTGTGTTATAATAAGAGCATCAAATAAAATACTCACTTAACAGAGTCACTAACAGAGTAAATAAATTTCCTTTGTAATCAATGCTAAATATGAAAACAAGTTTTAGCATCTGGCAAACTATCTCACTGTATTTCCTGCTTAATATTCCTTAGTAGTTAATCAATATGCTTTATTAAAGAAAAATGCAATAACAGTCAATATGAATTTGAAGTTAATTGTTCTAATACTGTAAGAGTTATTCTCCTTTATGTAGTAACTACAGGCTACCTTACTTAATATTCTTACACAAGGAGCACTGACTTGTAGAGCTGTAATTTGAATATGTTATTATTCAATACATTAGGCTTTTATTCATAGATAATGATGTAAATAAATTTAGTCTTGCTTGCTTATTTAATCTTTAACACGGAAATGTCTCTGTTAATAGTAGAAAACTTCATATTTCTTACAGGCTTAACATTATACTAGTCATGAAAATTATACTAGGCATGAAAATCCAGCATTAATAGGACTTAATTATAATTTTTTATACACTCTTCCAGGGCAAAAAGCATTCCAGCTGCCCCAAGGCAGATGGAATACTCAATTCAATGTGTGAAAATTTAAGTCTTCATGGTAATTTTGACACTTGGATGTCAATTTCATAAATAAGCTATATTAAAAATATTTTTCATAGGAGATGTAAATGCTTAGGAAAAAACGTGTTGAATGTATTTAAAATTATTAATTTACACTAAATAATGAAAAAATGCTGTATCAAAATAGCAATATAAATTTATAAAAAGCTTTTTTGACACTTTTTTTGCTCACCTTTGGGGATAAAGGGCTGCTCTGGGTTTCCAATTACTCCAAAAACAAAAAAGAAATTAGGAAGGACAATGCAATACCATAGATGCAGCAAAATTAAGGTTGATTCAGCTGAGTGCTTAGGCTCCTTATGGAGAAGGATTGAGAGATTGTTATAATATCCAAAATCTTTTTATTTTAGATTGTTACTGTGCATTCATTTCTGAAAAGTACCTTAAGCAATTTGGCAATGTGATTCCGTAACCTCTTTTAAGTAGCCTGCCACTGCACTAAAATTCAAGATGGAAGAATGGAGGAAATGCTACTGGCCTCACATAATGATGATGTTTGCTTACTTGATAAAATAGGCTTACCTATTAATTCTCTCTATATACATAGGTGACAGTATGCTATTTCCTCCTAGCAGTTTTATAGGGAGGACTGAGTAGAAAATAATAATAAAAACCAACCACATTTTGGGCTGTTCTGCCTCAGATTGTAGGCACTGCAAATGATTTCATAAAGCCCATGAAGAATATAGGCGCGTGATAGACACTGAAAAACAGAATGTAAAAAAGGCAAGTGTGAATATTGATCTTATATGAAATACTTTGCCTGTTAATATTCCGTTTGGCAATTCTATTTCAGAAGAATTTTCAGCCAATTCAAGCATCTAAAATGCAAAATTCCTGCTAATATCTTATCACATGGCTGATTGCTGAGACAGGCAGCAAGTCCCACATTGATGTGATGTCACAAATCTTTTTCTTGTGGGAGTGAGGAGTTACAGAGGCTTCAGTTCCACTGTGTGAGGAATGAGGACTCACTGTGTGAGTCTTGTCATTTTCTCAGCTGCAGAGGGATCAAACTCAGAGCATCAAAATTGCGAGGGTTAAAGATATACACCAAGTAGGAATTAACAAAACTGGGAGCTATTGTGTACATGTGCTCTAGGGCCTTATCAAGGAACAGCACTGACACAAAAAAATGGCTTACATACTCTCATAGCTCGTCCATGGTAGCTCTTATGCTTCAATGCATCAGTCTCAAGAAGGCTAAATTTTATCTTTTATTTTTTTCCTCTCTAAAATTTTAATCCCATTTTCACTAGTTATCATGTAGGAGTCAGTACTCCTTCCAAAATTTATACTGCAGCCATCTGGAGCAACATTTTTCCAAATAACAATTGCTGAAATGCAACTACTAAATGCAAGCATTACTCTTCTTTTTACTCTTATAATGCACCTGACATTTGACTTGGACAGTTTCTGAGGACTTTTTTATTTGGTTCACGTAGTGAAAGTTCTTCTTCCCCAGTAGTGATAACAATACAATTATACAACAAAGGAAAATCACAATAAATTTAGTATAAATTTAAACAAAATTCAGTCTTTTTAATAGTGGCATGAGGGGAAGAGGGCATTTGCTGAGGTTCTGGTATAAAACTAGACCAACAAAAGATGCATTTGCTGCAGTTTTGGTATACAAGCTTTGCAGAAAGGTACTAGTGCCAGAACTTAAAAAATGTCAAGCAAAATTACTTTTTTCCCCCTCACTTGTCAGTATCTTCCTATTTGTACCCAAGACTGTGTTTCATTTTATTCTTCTTAAAAAAAAAAGTAGCTCTTTTTGGTTGTTGTCCTGCTTTTCACTGTTCTTTGGAAGTACTTTACTTTCTTTTTAATGCCTGGAAGGCATGGAAATTAAATTCTGCAACATTTTTTAATTTCTTATGGGAACACGTAATAGAAGATGACAAGTGCTGCATGTTTATTAATTAAGTCGTAGCTGGTCACATCCTACTTCTCAGGTTGCAGAAGAATGATTTTATACAGGAAAAATTGGACATTAAGGAAGAATTTGAAGGAAGAGAGTGTAGTAGCATAGCTAAGTGATTAGGCAGGGATTTCTCTGCACTAAGGCACAATGAGAAAAAAGTAGAGATGATTGATCATTGTGCTGATAGAGGTTCAAGAGAGGCAATATGAAGATAAGAGGAAGGGAATAAGCAGTAGAATTTGAAATACCTTTGAAGAGCTTCAGAAGTCTGAAATTGATATGGGAATAGGGGAATCATATGAGGGTTTATGTCGAAACAGACCTCTGAGGTCATCAGGACCAACCATAAACCTAGCACTGCCAAGCCCACCACTAAACTATGGTGGAACACAGTGTTAGAGATGAAAGAACATTTGAGTTTTACGTAAGAAGTTAGTAGAAGCATAAATTTGAATTATCTTTTTAAAATAGTGAACATGTAATTCAAGACATTTTTCCCCCAAGTAAAACAGCAGCTCTGTTCATGGCTACTAATAATACCACAATGGTATTATTAGTATGGTAATATTGTAACTGTGGGCAATTTCTAGCTATTTGAGCCTATAGGTGAGGGAAGAGGTAAAGTAAATCTGGTTTTGTCTTAAAGTGATGAGAGATAGGAACGATTATTTTGATTGGAAAAGGAAAGTATATCGCTTCACATTCGTGGAAAAGAGTTATCAAAATTGACCTGTTGGCCTAGTTTCTCTGGTGAAGGAAGCTGGAACTGCACCCCCTTGCTTAGCAAGGTGATGTAGCCAGTGTAGGAGGCTCTACAATGCAGTGGCAACCTCTACTACTGGTGAATCAGCTCAGCTTTCTTTTTGTAGTTCATCAAAGCCTCCCACCCCCTGCTTTCCCACCGAATCATCTCTTACTCTATTAAGATACATGCAATAGTAAGCACCTGGCATAACTTTGAATTGCTTTAAAAACCTTTCGAAAACAACCAGGAGAAGAGCTTGGGGTATTTCTTGGCAGTTGTCAGGCAAGCAGGTTTGACTACAGCTAAGAATTTAGGTTTGGATATTATTATACAGGACTAGATCCTGAGCTTCTGATGTCATGGTTTTGATTGGTACTGCAGGCTGAGATGAGGAAACCTCTCCAAGCTGAGTACTTATCTCTTTGCTTGGATGGCACAAAGCTCTAATTCTCATCTCTCCAGAAGAAAGCTAATACATACATCCTGTTGTGTTCTACTTCCATCTGCCACATTGTTTGCTCCCAGTCTCTTTCACCATTCCATGACTCATCTCACAATGAACAACCTTCAAAAGATTTTCGGCTCTGAGACGGTGAAAGTTACTGTGAATAATGTGAATGCTTTGGGAGTCTTTGTGAGTTATCTAACAGTGAAGTCATTCAGTTGAGGATTGCTTTGCTTGTAAGTGAATGGCAATAGGCAAGGTAAAGGTACCTTAAGCTTTCCAGTAAATTAATCCTTACCTTTTGCCACTTAAATACTATAATGTATCCTCTTGTCATATGTACTAAATGATATATATTCAGCAACTCCTTGCTCTTTATTGGTCTGCTTGTTCTGTGATCTTTGTGATGAAAATTTATTTCCTGCAACATATTCCTGCATAATTTATTTAACATATTCATGACACAACTTGGAGTTGGGATCTATTCTCTGTGATGCTTATGTTTGACTTGCTCCCTTTGCAATTGAGGAGGTGGGGAACGACTGAGACAGCGTACCGCTGTCACTTGGACCAGACAAATGCTTCTGTGCCCTACCTGAGTACAGTGTTAAACAGGTCAGGCAGTAGAACTCAATATGCATAACTGAGGATGAAAGTAAATGTCTGAAATTGCCTTGAGAAAGGGACCATTGACTACTAGCCACTGTGTTGGTCATGAAGCTATTCAATTATATTATTGAACATTGTATTACTGATTTTTAAACTGAGCAGTTCTAGTGTGAAATGCTTTCTGCTTAAAATGGCCTGCCTTTGTTCATGACTTGTTGATAAACTAGTTGTGTATAGAAAAGGAATTTACATTTCCAGCTGATTCAGAAAAATACAGTGATTTACTTTACCATTAATTACTCTGAGTATACTAGATATATAAAATGCTTTTCCTATTTGTTGTGGTGTTTCAATATAGCAGCACAATTATCTTCAGAGAATTTCTCAGCCTTCTAAATTTTTACTGACAGGTTGACCACTGCTTGTGACCAACATATACTTTTGACATTATGAATAAACGTAACTGTGATTTCCCCCACCTTTCCTCTTAGTAGCAGATTGCAGTTCCTTGGAAACACCTGCAGGTTCTCTTTGCAGTTCTCATGGTAGCCAGGCACCTTATTGTCATGTTACTTAACTAGACGGCTTAACTAGATTAAAATGAATGGTGTCTTCTTCTCCAAGTGTTCGTAATCAGCTTGACATCTACTCCTCTGAGTCACAAAACATGTCTACTATTTAGTCTTGACTTATATTTGCTACTTAATGCTTTCCTTTTTCTGGAAAATTCATAGTTCTGACAGAGCATTAAGGAACCCTTTTATTCACACTGCCCACCAATGTTGTAGAAAAGACTAGGATTTGCTTGTAAGTGCTTATATGACCCTTGATTTCTTCCAAAAATTGTAGACATCCGTAATTTGAAAATCTGAAAAATCAGTGAGCAAACCTTTGATCTTGCAAAGACTTAAATGTTCATCTTTGATGTCGTGCACGGTGAGTAATCCCATTTGTTTTATACCAATATTAGCAAAAAGGAAGCATATGAACGTCTAAGATTAAGACCTAACAATGCCATGGAGTAATTTGCATGTTGCTGTCAGGTTTTTGGCAGGATATCTGTGAGAAGACATGATGATGCAATTTAAAAAGGGTTTCAGAGGAGACTGGAAGGAAGATTGAATGGAGTTTGTTTATCAGCTGAGGGGTTTTTTTATTTGTATCACGTGGTATTACAGTGATTAATATGCTTTGGGTCTCCTGTGGCTGTCTGCAGTTTCTAAAAAAAAGTCTTCTTAGCTGCTTTTTTTTTTTCTTTTTTTTTTAAGGTTTTTGTTTGTAGCTTTCTTTTGAATTAGTGTAATTTGGATTTACTCCCAGGCAGGGTATACTGGACCTTCTAGTGGTATTGAACAATTTTGCTAGTGTGTCTTGTTCACATACTTAGGCCAAGATGATCATCAAATTTGCTGTGCAGATGGAATTTTTTCCCAAGGCAGACTACTAGTAACCTTTTTACCTTTTTTCTGCAACATGGTCATGGTCTGCTTTCTAAGATTATCTGGGAGTTTATTTTCATTAAATTCTTGCAAAACTAACACTGGTGTTTTCCTTCTTGCTTTCCTCTTGAAACAAACTATAGATGATCTTTGAATGTAGTTCTGGGGCAGCATGTGGTTATTTGCCTGTATTTTTGGGCTAGACTGGAGTAGATTTAATAAGTCCCTCTGAACTGAGCATCTATTACAAGGATTTCTTTTATTAGAAGGTTCTGGACTCTGACAATGTCTGGTCAGAGCACTATGCAATTTTTTTCTGAGATTTTCACCATATGAACTGTGTTGTTAAAAATTTTAAAAGGAAAAAAGATACTATTTTCAGTTATGTGTGGAGTTTGTCTTCTATTTTTATGATACCACTGTATTAAAATAGATAAAATTAATAAAAAGAATGCTTATCACTGTGACTATCCTAAGAATTGAGTAAAACATGTATGCTTCAACCACACCCATGACATGTGGCACAAAGGCCAGAAAATGAAAATTAATTTCATCTGTTCAACAGCATATGGAGGTTACCATTTCTCAAATATGTTATCTTTCAATCTCTCCAAATTATTCTAGATTTATGAACATTGTTCACTAGGGAAAACACTGGAGTACTTATAACCTGGTGGTGGGTAGGTCTTTTAGGTCAGCTGTGTTTATGCTTGTGGTTCAGACAAGATATTTTTCTCCCCCCTCCCCATCTGGTACATTCATCAAATATTTAAGACACAGGGGAACCTGTTAAGGACATTTGGGCTCCTTTATCTGCTCTATGGCTGTGTTTATCTAATGGGGACTTTTGCTGTTAATATTTTTTTATTTTGATCTGTTACATGTCTATACCCTCTGTATTGTCTGTGCTTCCAGCAGATATCCTTCCTTTATTACCTGTCATATCCCCTTCTAGAAGATGAATACATTTACTTTATTACATAATTATTGACAATATGAACTTCTGAAATCCAGTTCAGACACCTCTGAAGTGGATCTAGTGATTGACATATGCCGATGTCAAGACTTTAAAGAACCTGTAGGTGGCTGTGTGTCTGTTTTGTGAATATAATACACAACCAAAGAGCTGAAATAGACTTTCCTGATAGAAGAGTAGCTATGGCCCTGCCTGGGGAGTTACCTTCCAATACACAGCTATTCCTGCTTGTCTGTCTTGATTTATTCCTCATACTGTTTTATTTTGATTATTATCTTTTAATGTAGACTCAACTAGATTTGATGTAGCTGCTGCAGTGGCTGTCTTGTCATATCCTCTGGGATATATTTTTTCTCCTTTGTGTTACTCTTGCCTTAATCACTCCTGATCTTTTTTTTTTTTTTTTTTTTTTTTTTTTTGACTCCATACTAACTCTGTACCTCAAACTGGAAAGATGAAGTGTCTCCTAGTAGAGGTATGAAAGTACTACCACTCCAGGATCCCTGATCAGTAGTCATTCCTCTAATCTAATACCTTGACAAGGTGATAGACTTCAATGTTGTTACAGAATGTTGTTGTTTTATTTCTAAATGGATAATTTTATTTGGCTTTTTGTGGTCCTTCAGGGACAATGAATTACACAATGGCCCAGATGTAACAAGCAATATGTAGCAGTCGTTAAACTAAATTATTGCAGTCATCCTCACTGTCCTTAATCTGTTAATGTTTTAGAGTTTTTTTTTCTCATAACCATCTCAGTGTGATAAACTGTATCATTTAAAAGCTTCCCTACTGAAGTGTGATTGGGAATAATTTGACTAGGGGTAGAAGTGGGTATTAATGATGCAGAATTTTTTCAAGTAAGTATGGCCATAAATTTTATAATAAATTAAACTACTAAGTACTAAAATATAGAATCTTTGCATAGAATTAATATAATGAAACAATTTTCTCCTTTTAAATGGGAAAACATGCTAGAAACTTCCACAATAATTTATTCACCATTGTCAGAATATGAAATACTTTCAGTATTTTTCATTTTAATGATGTTATATAAAAAGAAGGTAATTATTTGCATTTGCTTTATGTTGTTGCTTTGACTCTCTGTTTTTATTCTTTTTCCATTTTGACTCATTTTATGAAATTGTTTGTTTTACCTTTGTTAAGAAGAATTAAGAAAACACCTCTTTTCTAAATGTCTTTATGGTTGTTGGGGTAGAACAGCAGTTGCTCTGTCAGTGTCACAATGTTTATTTTAATCTCTGAATTAATTTTCTTGGTTGCTAGGCAATTCTACTTCATAGATTTAATGGAAATGACTAATTCAGTGTGCTCTCATTTCATAATAGGCAATCGTTTGCATTAAAACTGAAAGTAGGTTTCTCTATGACATAATGTTTGACAAATACTCGTATCAGTATACAATTTCATTACTTTAGTGAATAAAATATCCAAATTTCTGTTATCCAATCTTGTATTTCTTGTACCATCCAACAAAGCTGTTGTAAATATAAAGTATTCAAAAGAGGGAGAATTTGGCTTTTATATATATAGAGAGGGCACATATCTGCCCTAATTTCTGACATTTTGGAAATTTTTAATGCATTTATGGAAATGATTCTGTAGTATGCATTTAAAGCTGGCATCATTTAAATCCTTTTACATCCTCAATGGCAATGGTGTAATTAATAAGTGCTCTGTATCTCAGTTACTCAGCCTACAGATGAATCCAGCAGGTACTGCTTAATAGCAGGACATGGAAGTTCAAAAATAGGTATGAATATTCAAAGTAATAATAGCCATATTATTAAAGAAAACCTCTCAGAAATCAGTAGTTCTGGAGGTTTTTCATACTGAAAAACATAATGCCTGAGGACAGTTTCTTTAAACATTAAAATATTATTTTCTGCTATTTCTATACTATTCCTATTTAAGGACAAATATGTAGGACAAAGAACTTGAAATGAAGTTTCTTAGGTTCCTCAGTATTAGGTGCAGAAGTGCAGGCCTTTTTCATTTTGTTGCTACCAGCTATGCTTTCATTTATTCTGAGCTATCATCTGCTGAAATACTGCCTTTTAGCTTGTTATCTCCATTTCACCCTTATGTTTCCATGCTGGGGAGCTGCACAGCTTGAAAATGAATGGAATCCACCCTTCTCTGAAGAATAAAGGCTTCTGTGGGCCAGACTGCCAATGGTGCACCCTAGCATTCTCTGTGCTTCTGACATCAGTTCAAAGTGTATCAGTTCAGATTCTTTAGCCCAGATCATCATTCTGCATGCTTATTTGCTCTATATTTTCCTTTTCTTTAGCATACATTTGTATTGCTGATAGTGGCCACCTTTTTGTACAGTTAATGTGCTGAAGACCACAACTGATTTGGTTTATCTATATAGTTTGTGGCCATCCAAACACTAAATTCTAAGTCCAGTTCACAAAGACTTAGTATTGTATCAAGACAGAGAAGACCGGGAATGCTGTATATTTTAATGATTTTGTATTTAGTACACAGTTGTTCAGTATCTATTAATACAAAAAACCTCTAGCAAAATCTTCCAAATGCTATCTTACAACTTTAATTACCACTTAACAGTGGTAAAGTAAGCAACAATATTGTGCTATTTTTGAGCTTTCTAATGGGATTTGAGAGCAAACTAATTTCAAAATTCAAACAAATAAAAGTATTTTAAGATTTTTTCAAAAGGGCATAGGACAAAAAAATTAGATTACTCAACTGTATTCCTCACAGAACAGAACAAAGTGCTTTTGTTCAGTTTTTTGTTATATTTGAGCTAATAAGGTAGGTAGTTAGCCAGAACACTTGTAATGGTAATGGACACTGAAAGCAAAAAGTTGGCTGATTTATATTCAATACGTACTTGGGAGACTGTCTCACTTTTTGTAAATGAGAGGTGGAGCATGCAGCCAAAATTAATAAGACTGTTAGTGAACTGTCCCATCTCATCTTAATCTATTTTAACATTTAGAGAAAGCAGTACTGAGATGATAGTTTTCAGTTTGTGAAACTGAATTATGAAACTACTGCAACAGAAGCATGAAAATGTTAATGTGGGTGAAAGCAAACCTCTAGGGAAAATAAAATAAATTTCTTAATGAACACACTCCACATCCCTGGCTCCATGAGGCAGAATATTTACTTGGAAAAGCTGGTTGTCAAAACAATTTCTTTGGTGCACTAATTTTACAAAATACCAACAACTGCCTTTCAACAAATGGGATAATGGGAAAAAACCCCAAAAATCAAATCAAAGACCTCAAGGTAGTTTCAGCACTGTGCATCTTCAGTAGGTACAGACATGAATTCACTGTGTCAGGGGAGGTTTAGGTTGGCTATTAGGAAAAGGTTCTTCACCCAGAGGGTGGCTGAACACTGGAACAGCTTCCCAGGCAAGTGGTCATAGCACAAAGCCTGACACAGTTCAAAAAGCATTTGGACAATGCTCTCTGGTACATGGTGTGACTCTTGGGGACAGAAGTTGGACTTTGATGGTCCTTGTAGGTCCCTTCCAATTCTGGATATTCTATAATTTTATGATTCTCAGTAAGAGTACACAATTAGAAAATATGTCGTAACAATAATTTCCATCATGCTTGGTAATTCTGAGAAATGAAATGATTATGAAATAGTGAGGGTATTAAGTAAGCTCTCCTTTCAGCCTGTAATTTGTAAGTTACTCCTTTAGAGATAATGTTTTGTGAAAATTACTGGGACATCATATAAGATTCTGGAATGAGATATGAAATATCTGAAAGAGATTATCTGTATCATCTACATTTTCAGTTTGACTTATTTGCCACCCTGAAAAATCTTACTGTAATACACTGCGTCTTGATTTCCCATTCGTGAAAAGCAATATAGAACAGACAGAAACTTTTTCTTCCACTCGTTCTATGACTTGTTTATCACTTTAATAGGTGGTAGTCTTTACAATTCTACAATGCAATCTCAGTTGAGTCCTCTAGATATTAAAGTAAGATGAAGTATGCTAGGGAATACTTACTAATTTGTAAATGAATAAATAAATTGCAGGCATTCAATGTTCTTTGCTATTAAGGGTGAAATGCAGTGTAATTGAAGATTCTTTCCTGTCCCACCTATATTTCTAATCGAACATTTTATTTAAATGAGAAAAACTAAAGGAATTGCATTCATTATGCATATGGCATATGTGTTGTTAAAATGAAGAGTGACAGACCTTTGATTTTTAGTGGTGATATAATCTAAGACAGAGTGCTGTGATATACATATGGTGGATGTCTGCACAGCATGCCAAAGGAAGGAACAGTTCAGAAAGTTGTTAACTTCATTCCCTTGAAGAACCCCAAATTTCTTAGTGATTCTACCATGTGATATGAACAGCTCAGGATGGATATGCCTCTACTAGACATTAGTGGCTTTTTAAACTCATTTTACAGAAGTGGTACCCAACAGAGACAAATTAGCCTGTATTTGCTTGTTTGTTTAAAAAAACATGCATTTTCTTCTGATGAATGGCTATTTTTCTTTAGGAAGGTGATTGCAACATTTTCAGCTACTGAAATTATGACAAAATTTCTTCCGTCTTTGGCAGCAAAAAATACAGACCTTATTTTATTAGCACATGATGGACTATAAACCCAAATACAGAGAAAATTTCAGTCTGAAAATTAACAGGGATAACTTTCAATAGAAATATACTCAAAATTCTGTTTCTTAAATGTATCTGCTTCCTTTGAATGTATTTGTCATACAGCCCATGCAAAGAGAGTCTCTGAGCATCTTCCTGCATGGTGCATGGGATGTGGTCCCATCATGTCACATCCCATCTCTCCCCAAAACTGTAAGCACCACCATTTAATTTGTCTTAGTGGGAAGAATACACTGTGAGAGCTCTGCACTGTTGTAGCAAGATTTATGTCTGCTATTCAAGCTATCTTATTTAAATGTTGTTTATAGCCCTCTCTTTAAGGCTGCTGTTTGTTAACAAGATGGAAAATTAGATGATTAGTTGTTGAAATAACCAGTCTTCTGCATCCCTCACTTTGCTGCAAGTTTGAAGTCCTCTTAAACAGCAGCTCCAAAAATCACGTGATATGAACAAAATCTCAGCAGTTTTAGTACAAAAGCAAATTTCTGGCCTTACTGGCTTCAATGAAAAAGTTATCCTTAAAATTACATTTATTGTATATTTCATCAAAAGGAAAATGGATTGTATGGAGACTCTGACAGTGCTGGTGACACTTTTAGCATACATGGGCCCTATCCTTGTTTTCATTTACATGTTTACAAAGAATTTGAAATGCTAGGTTGTTTTTATTTTCTATCTTTTTTTTTTCTGTGGTAAATAAGAGTGTTCCTCAGCCTTTGGTATTTTAGTTTTAATGTCAAAGCACATGATGGACCTAGTGTTTGCCACTAATGTGTTGAACAACACTGAATAGCAGTTGTGCCCTCAGACAACAAATGTTGCATTTAGAATGACTGAAAGCAATGTCAAACTGTTATCGGCTTTCCTAGATATAAAAGTAGGCAGAAAAAACTTATTATTGCAGTTTAAACATATGAAGTATAGAATATAAAGTTTTCTGTGGTATAGACTATCTAGTATGTGAGTTGGGAAAAAGTGGATGGAACTTTATCTTCAATATCCAGTACAGTTAGCTTGCTAGAGAGCATTAATGATAATACTAGGTCAATCCACAGAAGCATATTTCCAATTATTTCCACTCTTTTTTTTTTTCAAATAAGAAGTATTAAAAAGAAAGATTTGTATTAATTTTTTACAAATTTGATACTAACCTATGAAATTGCATTTATGAATTCAAACATTTTAGACGAAGATTTTTCTCTCCAAAATTGTATCTATTTCTTGAGAAGTTTGAAAGGGTTTTTTTGCTTGTTTGTTTTTCCTTTTTTAAAATTTCTAATAAGAAGTGTAGTGCTTTCTTTATATTGTGACATGCTGTTGTGTTTTAACCCCAGCCAGAAGCCAAGCCCTGCACAGCTGCTCACTCACTCCCCCACCAGTGGGATCATGGAAAGTAAAAGCCAGAGAACTTGTGAGCTGAGATAAAGACAGTTTAATAGGGAAAGCAAAAGCTGTGCACATAAGGAAAACAAAACAAGGAATGAATTCACTGCTTCCCATGGACAGGCAGGTGTTCAGCCATCTCCAGGAGAACAGGGCTCCCCCATGCAAAGCAGTGACTTGAGAAGACAAACACCATCACTCCAAACATCACCCCACTTCCTCTTTCTTTTCCCCACTTTACATACCAAGCATGATGTCACATGGTCTGGAATGTCCCTTTGGTCAGTTTGGGTCACCTGTCCTGACTGTGTTTCCTCCCAACCTCCCATGCACCCCCAGTCTCCTCCCCAGCCTGGCAGTACAAGAATCAGAAAAGGCCTTGGCTCTATGCAGCCCCTGCTCAGCAACAGCAAAAACATCTCCATGTTACCAACCCTGTGTTCAGCACAAATCCAAAACACAGCCCATGCCAGCCTCCAGGAAGAAAATTAGCTCTCTCCCAGCTAAAACCAGAATAAATACATAGAAAACTTTTTGCCCGTAAGTAAATGCTGCTGTTTGTGGGGGAGAGGTATTCTGGTGGAAAAGGCAGTAAATTTATAGTGGTTTGGTTTAGTTATGAAACAGTGCTTTTCTGAGTCCCAGTTAGATACAGGTGAAATAGTACCAGAAGATGCTTAAAAAATGAATGTAATTTAGGTCTGCAATCTTGGGCTTATAGTAGGTTGTAGTAGCTATTTTATTTTTTTAATGTAACTGTACTGTAGTTTTTAGAAGAGCTGAGTAGGTAACATTTTGAAAAATGGTTTGGTTTTCTCAGTTATGTGAAACAAATTCCTTTAAATGATGATGAACTGACCTTCAAGAATATATTTTGAGAAAAAAAATGCATTTTGTAGAATATTTGCCTTTGCTGTGTAGCAAGCGTTAGCCATCATTCAGAGTAATGAAATAAAGCAGAGCCATAAAGTTTCTTGTACTAGTAGCAGGGGTAGAGCACAGTTGTATGTTGGTATTCCTCACCAAAAGAAATTATGAAAGAGGAAAATGGAAAGTAGTTGCAGCTTTCTCATGCTCCACTGTTCAGCAAAGCCAGGTGAACTAGTCTGGAAGAAATGAATGATTACCATGTTTCATTACCACTGGAGAATGAAAGAACAGCAAAAGAATGAAGAGTGCTTTTGGCATGAGGGAATTTTGAACAGTTATGCAGTACATAAGGTGTCTGTTGCCTGAAGTTGTGCGCCACGTCTGCTTAGATTTTCAAAATCTCCAAGGACTAAGTGATAATGATTAAATAAAAATATCAGTATTAATGTCATAAAAAAAATGAGACATCTTGAAAATGTGAAGTGGATGCATTCTGAAAGCTCTAGAGCCAAAATAAAAAAGGAAAGAATAGAAGACCTGTTAAAAAAAAAAAAAAAAACCAAAAAAAACCAAATAAACAAAACACAAACACCTACACACAAAGGCAAGAAAAAAGACCCCAAGCTTCTTTTAAGTGTCATGTGGAGGCCTGATTTTCAAATCTTTACAGCTGACAACAATTATTGTAGTCCTATACAGTTAACTATTTTATGATAGTAAAGCTAGCTGTTCTTTTATTTGAATAATGGATTTTCTGCCTCCTAAAGCAGATAATAACAGGGCTACTTAGGATGTGTAATTGGAGTCTCTGTATCTAGGGGTGTAGTAGAATGCAGTGGATAGGCAGAGACTACGTGTGTAGTGTTAGGTCATTACTCAGTGAAGATCTGCACTTGCAGGACCTGGATAGTGGAGTACATCTGATGGGCCACAGACAGGACTGTATGGTCTTACATGGAGTGAGAGGGTGGATAGCTGCTGGAATTTCCAATTGTCAGCAAATCAGGTAACTATACAAGTTTGAAGGGTTTAATGTACAGAGGGAGTTGTTAGAACAGGAGGGTCTCCCTCTTTTATTCTGTGTTTAGGGAATGTGGTATCATACCTACGTAACATTTTACTCCTACTACTTGCTATTGAAGCAAGAAGCTGAGAGAAGAAAACCAAACTTTTCAGCTAGAAGGTGTTTCTGTAGAAGTTACATTGGATTTCTGCAAAGCTGTCAGGGGCAGCATTGGCAGTGAGACTTTAGCCAGAGAGGAAGCTTCAAGGACTGTACCAATTCCCCCAGGCAACAGTGGAAAACAGACAGAAAATGTTATGCCTGCTCCTAGCTGCAGAGTTCCCATAAACTCATAGCCCTGTATTACAGAATCACAGAATAAGCTGAGCTGGAAGGGACCCTCAAGGATCATCAAGTCCAACTCATCGCCCTGCACAGGACAGCCTCAAGAGTCACACCATGTGCCTGAGAGCATTGACCAAATGTTTCTTGAACCCTGTCAGGCTTGGTGCTGTGACCACTTTCCTGGGGAGCCTTTCCAGTGCCCAGCTGGTGATGCTGTGCCGGATGCTCCCCAGGACAGGGTTGACCCTCCTGGCTACTGGGGCACTGCTGACTCAGATTCAACTTGTCACCAACCAAGTTTCTTTCTGCAGCACTGCTTTCCAATGTCTCATTCCCCAGTCTGTACTGTACATGCAGGGCTGCCTCATCCCAGGTGCAGAACCTGGCACTTTCCCTTGTTGAACATCTTGTGATTGGTGATTACCCAGCCTTCTACTTTACCAAGGCCTCTTTGCAGGGCCTCCCTGCCTTCAAGGGACTCAACAGCTCCTCCCAGTTTTGTATCATCTGTGAACTTGCTTAGTATCCCTTCTAGTCCTGCATCCAAGTAATTAATGAAGATGTTGAAGAGCACAGGGCTGAGGATGGAGCCCTGCAGAACCCCACTAGTGACAGGTCCCCAGTCTGATGTCACCCCATTCACTGCAACCCTTTGTGCCCAACCCTCGAGCCAGTTGCTCACCCACCACATGTTGTGTTTATCCAGCTGTATGCTGGACATTTTGTCCAGAAGGATCCTGTGAGAGACAATATTGGAAACTTTACTGAAATCCAAAAAGATCACAGCAATTGGCTTCCCTTGATGAGCTGGTGGGTTGCCTTGTCATAAAAGGAAATCCAGTTTTGATAAGCAGGACTTTCCTCTCATGAAGCCGTGCTGGCTGTGACCAATGACTGCATTGTCTTTCAGGTGTTTTTCAATGCTACCCAGAATAATCCTCTCCATCCCTTTACCAGGCACTGATGTGAGACTGTCAAGCCTGTAGTGGGGTTCTCTTTCTTTCTCTTCTTGAAAACTGGGACAATGTTTGCCAGTTTCCAGTCAGCTGGGACTTCTCTGGGTTCCCAAGACTGCTCAAAATCATCCAGAGAGGTTTTGTGAAGTCATCAGCCAGCTCTGCCAGGATTCTGGAATGAATCCCATCAGACTCCTTAGATTTGCAGAGATCTAGCTGGAGAAGCAGATCCTGCACCATTTCAGAGTCAACTGGGAGTTGATCATTCTCACAGTCATTCATGGTTCTCTAGCTATCTAGTATCACCATCTAGGTTGCAGTGCTGCATAGGATATGCACATTAATTTTGATAAAAACATTATATAAAAACATCACTTTGCTCTGAGCAGCAGCTTTAGCATAGTCCATTGCTAAGGCTGCTCTTTGGTAATACTTGCCAAAAGCTCAGTGCAGAATGTGCAATGAATCATAGAATGTTCCTCTAGTACAAAAGATTGAATTTTCTCATTTTTGCTGCCCTCAGTCTTTGGCTTTGGGACATGCAGCATAGTGTCAGGAATCATTTGTTAACCCTGAAAGTATTTTGCATTGGTTTCCCATTGAGATGGGGGGCACTGGAGTGAGACCTGGTGGGAGTTTTCCCTAAGCTGCTGGCTAGGAGGAAAGGCCAGATTGTGGAAGGGAGGACTACCCAAAAGCATACAGTAGAGTCTGCTTTTTCCCTTCCAGATGTGGATTGAAAAGTGGAGAGAAAGCTGAAGTAGTACTTTCTCCTAGTTTGGCATTGACAGCATTTGGAAAGCTTCATTTCCAGGGAGGCAAGAATGATGAAATCATTCTCTCACAATGACTCTCATTTAAGGATGTGTTGAGGAGAAACCTGGGTACCTTTTAGTCACTGGCAGATGTGAAGCAAATTACTTGGTGTAGGGAGCAGAGGGGAACTGGAAGGTTCATATGTTCTGCAATCAAGAACAGCAGACTGGGCTGTAAAAATTGTTATAGACCTGCCAGGAACTGGGTATCATGGAGAGCATTTGGTTAACCAGCAGATATTCCCACTTCACAAGGGCACCATGGGTTTCCATAGGATGCAATCAGTTCAGGATAATTCTTTCTATGTCCTGTTTTGCAGAGATGCAGGAGATACTGTGCTATGGCCCAGCAGACCTGGACTGTGTTCCTGACAGCATTTGTTCTACAGACACAGCAAATCTCTGAGTGTATGTGTGTGTAACACAGATGTCATGGAACAAGTCTGAAGGAATTTTTAGGAATGCTTCAAAGAGCACATCTCTGAGAGTATGCCTGTCCCATTGCCATTTTCAAGTCCTTCCTGTAAATCTTAAAAGAAATCTTAAAGTTGTTCAAAGAAAAGCTTGCTAGATTTCCCACCCCTGAGGTCAAATTAATGTATTTTCCTTTAATTTCACTCTTTGGAATAGTGGGAGGTGTTTTGGCTGTAACTTTAGAGACTGCATCCTGGAGGTACACCATGCATAGCCAAATGCATCCTTAATAATTGATTTTGGGAAATTGGTAAATAAAACCAGTGTTTTACATTGGAAAATATTGGCATAGTAATGCAAGTTCCTACATCTGAGAGAAATCAAGTATAAGGAAAAGGGGAAAGGAGTAGAAAGAGAAAATCAACACAACTGTGTATCTGTTACAGGTATGTAATATACATGAAGAATGAGACCTTATGGATTTGATAAAATATATATTGTTTAAAGAATTTAACTTATATGGCTTTATAATATTCTGATATTTTAAACACCAAATGCAGACATGAATTGAACTGTGTATGGAATCAGACAAGATTATATACAAAAATGACTCTCCTGGGAAATAGAAGGGAGAGCCCCTGTGTTCCTTTTGCATGGCATAGTAGCATGAGCCTAGGGAGACTTTTAAAGTTATGACAAATGTGGGATTTTCTTTTGTGAAAAGAAACAAAGCTGGAAGAGCCCAGAGGAAGGACTGAGTGGTCAGTAGTGTGGAATATAAAGAATGTGCATGGGAAAGGTGGCTGGAAGTAAAAGGGTGGTGTGTGGTTCACTTTATCTTCAAACTAGCTGAACTATTAGACAATACTGCATGGATAGTATATATAATCTAAAATTGCAATTTTTACCACTCATTGATGCTGAATTTTCTAGAATAAAGTTTTCACTTTTAAGTTTGTCTGGTATCAGTAATCTCATACAGGCATGAGGAACATTTGCATTCCCCCACATCTCCTGAAAATAATTTTAAAAAATGGTAATACAGAACCTATTGATATCTGCAAGCCAGATAGGTTTGGAAATATCAGTTTCAGGATGTGAAGCAATACCCACTCTTAGGTGTTACTTAGAAAGCTATTTCTGCTGGAGGTAGGTGATGGAGACACAATGCAAACCAAGAAGTTTGGTAATAACTAATTGCTGCAATATGGGTTCATACAGCCAGGCAACTAATAGAAATATGCAAAATATTAAGGGTAAACATATAAATAAATCTTCATTGGATTAAAAAATAGCCTTTTCTACAGATACTGCAGAAGGCTGCAGCTATTTTTTGCTCTCTGCATGGTTCCTCAGATAATTCCATTTGGTAACTGGTGACACATGCATTTAAAAAAAATTGCTGACTTTCATTTAAAGTGACAGGGTAGTATTGCTCAGAAACTGAAGAATGTAGGTAAACATATATTAAACATGTATTTTTTGCATTTGGTAATATGCCATTATGTATATTTAGCTCTCTTGGTAGTTGCCAATCTCTTTCAGCAAATTATTTATGTTTGAATAACCTATTTGCAGAGACTGTAAAGAACAGAAGGAAACTGGGAAATGAAGGAAGGGGGAAGATTTTGAGCATGCCTGCAATAATATATTTTTAAAGGGGCAGAACTGAATGGGAAACCTGTAAGTAGCCTGCACATAGTTAATTTTTAAATATGAATCCATGATCTAACTGTCTTGCAGAAATCACTGTGGGGATTTCTGTAACAATTTGTTTCTATGATGGCCAACTGTACAAATATATTCTAAATTAACCATTACATTCTTACAGCTTGAAAGAAGGTTTTTAGGTCTTAATTCTGCTCAGCTCTAACCAAGAATGCAATATACAAAAGCTATTTCATTCCCATTACTCTTATGGCAATATTGACTTAATTTTGTGAACCTAGTTAAAAAAATAAATGCACAAATAATGAATACAGATTGTCATGGTAGAAATTTCTCCTTTAAAGCAACAAATACATGGGAGGATTAAAACATATTACTGTTAACTCTGTTTATAGCATTCTGGTGTTTCAAACCAACAAAGATTTTTTTCCAGACATCTTTGTAGTTCAGTCCCTGGGATTTAATCTCTGTAATGTGTTACACTCACTATTGTCCCAGTGAATTTGTTGACAGACAGTAAGTGGGTCACCGCATTGAAATGCCCGATGTAAGCCCCGAGTTCTCCCTTTGCGTTGGCAAGGCAACAGCAGTGGTCCAGGAATCATGCGCAGAGCAGGCTCCCAGCCTGCTGCTCTCACGGGGTCTCGCTGGAGGGCAGGCAGGAAAAATCCCTTGGATGCTGAAATGGGCAGCGGATTCTTCCCCCTTTTTTAATGTGTCTGTTGTCTTAGAGTGGTGGTGGGAGGGACAGAAATGCAAACGTGCAAATAAAATGAAGCAATGCACAGCATTGACTCTACGTTATTCTTCTTTATAAAGTCTTTGGATATTATTTTAGTTTGGTGGGATTGAATACATTATGCATCAGTCAGACCTAGTTGTTCTAATGTATAACACAAGAAAGATAAATATTTCATAACTGCTTTAGATCTTGCTGTGGTTTGCCATTCTCTCCTCCCCTCTTTCACGGCTCCCTACAGAAAAGCAACTGACAAAATGCTTTTCTCCATGAATCTATAAAGAAGCAGAATTCCATGTATTGTAATCGTTATGTATGGTAACATTCGAAAAACATCTGCAATAGTTAAATTTACTGTTAAATAATAACAGTATTTTAAAAAGTAGTCTGTACACATAGAAAACTTGAATCTGAACATCCACAACTTCATAGTAATTGTTGATCTAATTAACTGATTTCTACAGTTGACACTAAGCACTAGTATGTTACCACTAAAATTGGAAGAAAAGGGATGTGAAGGGAAGAAGACGTAATTTTGTAATTACAGAGAGATTCAGGTCTTTCCCCCTGACCATATCACAGCGTCAATGAAAGACCTGCATCTGGAGGAAGCAACTTTGTTACTGACAATGCCATGGACTATGTGTTCATTTGCTTCAGTTGAGCAGCTGATGACTGGAAGATTGGCAAAACCATCTATTTCTGTAAAATAAGAGTGGTACAGGGCTGAGGGCATGTAATATTCTTTAGGTACAAAGCTTCTTTTCTAAAAAGAACTATATTCAGGTAGGAATTCCTATGAGTAGTTTTCTCCCAAAAGCAGTGATAGAAGTGGGAACAGTAGCAACAACCAGCTCTGTTTTGCCATTCATGCTAAGCTAACATAGGGAGCCAGGCTTTGCTGTATCTTTCACAGAGGTTTCAGCTAATCAAAAAAAATCCCTAAGAATGCCTGTGTTATAATGCTGCACTTCTGGTCCTGAAATAGCACGTAGCTTTTCTCGCCTTCACAACTTGTATGCTTCCCATCCTTGGCTGATCAATAGAAATTATTTCTTCCGGAGGGTAAACTCACATTGCATGGTAAATATTTCATACTTCATATTTTGGACCTGTGAATGTTTCAGAAGTACCAGAAAAAATACAGTTTGGAAACTGTCTTATGCACCAACAAAAATTCAAACTACTTGGGAATCTCAGGAAGGTTTTGAAAGTATTTCTAAGTAAATGCTCTAATTAAAAATGGCGCCCTGGACAAATAAGAAGTAGGCAGGCTCCAACTCAAAATAACTCAAAATAGAAGGTGGACAAATTAGTTATAAAAATTATTCAAGTTTAAAACTGAGGCTAGATGAACACTGAGTCGTGACCTGGTGCAATGCCTTCTAATGCTCTCTGTAGATTTTAAGCAAAAAGGAAAAAATGTGGAGCTAACAAGTCATAGTTCTCCCAATGTCCTTTGTAACTCATCTTTCTTATTTCTTCTTTTCTCTCAAACCATCCTTATTTGACTTATTTCCCTGCATAATTTAACAAAACCAAACTTTGAATAGACAAGCTAAAAAAAAATTATTATTATACTACTACAAATAAAAAAAAAATAAAAGGGAGAAGGACAGTAGGTTTTGAATTTTTAAAAAATGTTATTACAGTTTTCTGTTGACTGTTTTAACCTTTCACCTTTATTGCCTAATTATTATGTAGGAACTGAAAGTATATTTTTAATAAGAAAGTTAAGTAAAACCAACAATACATAAGCATTTTTAAAGGCTGGCATACAGATAGTAACAAGTCTATATTTTGTTTTCGGTGAAAAGAGCAGAGAAAATTTTCCTTTTCATTCCTTTTCAGTTCAAGTTTGGACAAGCTCCATGGCTTTTGAAAACATTGCTTGTTCCTTGATAAATAGGAAATAATGTGCAAAAAAGGAAGTTTCCAGTTTCTTGTAGTCTATTTCTTTAATACTTTCTTGCTGTTCGTTTCTCTTCTGAGCAAAATGGCTAGGCATATTGCTGTTCAGTTTGACTCAAGCAGTCCTTTGATTCTAACTCTTTCTGAGCTGCTTTTACGGAAATTGATAAAACTGCACAGAACCCACTGATGTATAGTGAGATCTTAAATTATTTGCCTCTGCAGGGCTTTAAATCTCTTCCAGTTCATGAGGAAATACTTCATATTTCATTGGAACGTGTTAAAGAATGTGAGACAGAGCTGCAGAAAGAGCCAGGGACAGTAAATAAAATGGCCACAACTGCAGTTGTGGGACTGGGGGGCGGGGGGAGGAACTCAGATTTCTAGAGGCTGTGCTTAAGGAGTTTATTTTCAAGTGGGTGCACAAGGCAGTGGAGGACATATGGCGCAGTCTTAAATCTCACAGCTTTCTCTGCTTTTATTTCCCGTTTGTAGCACTGTTATTCTCAATGTGTTACATATTTTCCAAAATGAACTTTGGATTGTCAAGACATGGGAATTAAATTTTGTTCACCTTCAGTGATGCCCTTTTCTCCTTTAGACTGTGTATATAGAGACAACTAGTACCTGTAGCAAAGTATATCTTAAACACTCACTCACTGGATATCTTTTTTAACAGATGGACTGCAGTGAGAATATAGGAAGCTGGTGCCAACTTCCAGACAGCAAAGTGTGTCAGGGATGAGGATATCTTTAAGATGCAAAGGAAAAATAACTTCCCCCTGCACCAAAAGTGCCCAGATCCCCCAAATGAAATAAGCCTAAAAATCCTATCACTTTGATTTTGAAAAGTGATTTACTGAATAACTAAAATGACAGATAATTTTCTAGAAAGAGCAGAAATGCATTTTCATTTTGTAATTATTTTGATTAAATATTTCACTTGTAACTCAAGATGAAGGTGCTCCTCTTTCTTGGCCTGGCTCTTATGTCTTTAGAGTAGCCTACTAGAAGTGAAAGGTAAAACATATATGTAAATCAGTGTACAGAGATGTAGAGAAGATCCTTTTACTGGGCTCCAACAAGGTGTGGCTTCTTCTAGTATCTTTTCCAATTATCTTTGTTTGATTGGTGGTTTTGAAAGTGCTAGATATGACTTTAACTTCATTCTTGAGGACATAGAACATAGCTTAATGGATTGAAACATCACAGAGAATATTTAGTTTTCTGCATTTAAGATCTAGCAGAGTTAAAGGAATGCCATTAAAGCATCTCTCTCCATGTTTCTTATTTGCATAGTAGGCAATGTTATTGTAACATATCCTGCTGCTCTCTTTTATTTTAAATTTTTTTGGGGGACTCCGAGGTCTCTTCCTTCCCCTTCATTTCTCTTCAGTAGTGGGATGGAAGAAAAGCTGAAGTCAATAAACACGAATGGAATGGAATGGAATGGAATGGAATGGAATGGAATGGAATGGAATGGAATGGAAGCATAATTCTTATTGTGATGCGTTTCTGCCATAGAACTTCTGGGACCTAAACATAACTTTGTCAGAGTTCACATGCAGAACAAAATTTGAATGCCTTTATTTCAATGTGTATGCAACCTGAATCCACAGGTATGTTAGCTGTACATTTTGACATTTTCTGCCACAATATTCAGCAATGCTCATTGAGGGTTTGCATCAAGTGTCTACATCATGAACTTCCAAAGAGGCTTGTCTTAAAGTGTATCTGTGCTTTAAAATGAAGAAAAATGCTCTACTCCTTGCAAAAAAAATTGTGGAAATAAAAGCTATCTAATACCAACAGGAAGATCTAAAATCCTCTCAGTATGGTATTTGGTTTTGTGGTTTGTTTTTTTGTGGCTTTCAATTTTGCCCCTTCCCCCTCCTCCAAAGTTTCTTATGTGCTTGTCCCCAGAGAACCTCCCACTACTCAGCTTTGGATTGCATTGGCAGGGAGGCTTCCTGTGGCTGTCATTTTATGTAGGCTGTGATGGACAGTATTTTCAGGTTCCCACCCTCAATCTCTTGCAGTTGACTGTATAAAAGAAGTGGAAGACTTAAGACTCATCCAAAAGAGAGGCAGAGTTTAGGTATGTGCATTTTAATCTGATCCTCACTAAACCTCATGACGTTTTGCCTAATCCTGGTGGCTTCTAAAATGTGTGTGTACAAAATACCTTAAGTTGCATTAGAGACATCTTGGAAGTGGAGCTGCCAGTAACTGGCTTAGTGAGTTTCACATCTCTGTGCAGCTCATCTACGTGCAGATTGTTCCTTTGCCTGTGCTGACTTCCAGGTTTCATCTTGAGACGTGTGATCTGCAAATGCATCAGAGATGAAGAGTGCTAAGTTAATGGTTACAGCATATGCTTGGGATCAAGTCCCTTCTCACCCACATTTCCCATATCCCTGAGTATATTCTAACAATTGAGTTGTATGTCAGGTTGAATTGGGGCCATTCTATCTCTGCTGAAACTGTTGAATGTAACTGAAAATAATTATAGATTGAGCAGAAAAGAGAGAGGAAGGGGAGAGAAAAGGCACAGTAAAGAGAACATTATGAGTAAGTCTAGTGTTTGCATGGATATTTTAAATAAGCTGTCACAAAATAAATTATTGAAATAAGAATTTGAAAGTTTGCTTATTGTGCGGAATTGTCAGAGTTGCCTTTCTTGTAACTCTTTCCCTTGCCCCAACTGGGGAAATTGTGCATCTTACAAGAAAATTTCAGATTCTGCAAAGGACATATGATGCCAAGGTCCTTTTGGACTTGTAGCTTAGTATGTGTAAGCCTAGACATGTGAATGAAAAAGCCCTCCAGCTCTAATATAGGAACAGTAGCCACTTTGTATCATGATAAGGGTGTCCTTATTTTTATTTTTTTAAAAATCATATAAAGGTTTGATTTGAAAGTGACCTTTAAATATGATCTAGCTCCAGTCCTGCCACACCTAGCATCAACCGGGACACTTCCCTTTAGACCAGGTTGCTTAAAACTTCATCCAACCTGGCCTTCAACACTTCCAGGGATGGGACAGCCACTACTGTTCTGGGCAACCTCTTTGAAACAGATTGCGACTCAGCACTCTCAAAGTAAAGGATTTCTTCCTTTCATATAGTATAAACCTACCCTCTGACAGTTTAAAGCCATTCTCCCTTGTTCATAATTGCATGTCCTTGTAAAAAGCCCTTCTCCAGCTGTCTTGTCAGCCCCTTTTAGGTACTGGAAGGCTGCTAAAAGCCTCCCCAGAGCCTTCTCCAGACTGAAAACCTGTCTCAGCCTGACTCCACAGGAGAGGACTGCTTCATCTTCTTGGCTCTCCTCTGGACTTGCTCCAACAAGTCCCTGTCCTTCTTATGCTGGGGGCCCTAGAACTGGAAATGCACGATAAGAATGCAAAAATAATTCCAATAATTCAGATGTTACTCCTGGTTGCTGAGCTTCTGGAGTTGGTGGTCTTTTGAATCTTCAAAGAGTGTTTCACACACACACTTGTTTTCTGCATTTTCTATAGCATTAGAATACATAGGACACTAAATTCAAGCTCTTAATGGATATACATTTTGTATATATAAATAAAGCACTTGCAATCTACTGGATTCTATTAGTAAAAGTACTCTTTTGCCTAAGCAGCTCAAATATTAAATGATGCAAATGGAGTGTGAAAGATGAAGATAAAGCATGTAGCTGACATATTTCTATGCAAATGTTAGGTATTTTAGAATTTTATATATTATTTTTTCCATTGAACTATTTGAAAGAAAAAGTGCTAGCTCATAGTAGTTAATGGAAGATAATTTAGGATAAATGTGCTGGGAGGAAAATGAAGGTTATATAATGAATGAGATATCAAAAGAAGCAATAAAATTCTTTGTTCTGATATCTTCCATGTTTTAAGTTGTTTTATTTATATGTCATTAGTAAATGAACTATTCATAAAAAGTGCTTGAATTATCCTATGAAATGTGATAAAGTAACAAAGTTATATAAATTTTAAATTGTTCTTGTCTGTTGTCTCATTGTCTAGCTAGTTTTTTTTTGAGTTCATTCCAGATCACTTTGTAATACATTTCCAGTAACTAGTATTAAATAGGACAGGAAAAAAATCCTGAAGAAAATGGCTTAGGTAACAACCATAATAATTCGTACTGAGCCTACAAAAGAAGTAAACCAACATGAAAGAGGAGGAATACCTTAAATGCTTATTTTGTATTATTGCAACTACACTTAATAGTTTTCTGATGGAAGAGATATTTATTTGTTTACATGTATTATTCTACTATAATTCTTGTCACCTGGGTTCATACTACTGTGTATGATTTTTCATGGAATCAGAGAATATCCTGAGGTGGAAGTGACCCACAAGGATCATTGAAGTAAAACTCCTGGCCTGCATAGGACAGCCCCAAGAGTCACACCATATACCTGAGAGCAATGTTGTCTAAAGGATCTAAATGCTTCTTAAACTCTGCCAGGCTGATGCTGTGACACCCCTGGGAGCCTGTTCCAATGCCCAAGCACCCTCTGGGTTAGGAGCCTTCACAATGTGCTGCTCTCCAGTCTCTTGTTCCCCAGTCTCTAGGTACAGCTAGGGTTGCCCTGTCCCAGGTGGTCAGAATTAATCTTCTGCCTGACTAGAGTACTTCAGATGCACTGATCAAGTAAAATATTATTTGATCTATTAATATTTAAAATATACCTTTATTTTACTCTGTGTCAAAAAAAAAATATGAAGTGCCCTAAGTTAATTAAACTGAAGATGCTTAGTTTTCTAGTAAAAAAATATATTATTAAAATGGAGCAGAATTTTTTCCAAGAGTAGAATGACTTAAATGCACTGAAGGCAAATGTCTTATGGATGAGAATTTCAATATGTCTCAGCAATGTGCACTTGCAGCCCATAAAGCAAATTACATCCTGGGGTGCATCAAAAGAAGTTTGGCCGGCAAGTCAAGGGAGGTGAGTCTGGCCCTCTACTCTGCTATCCTGAGACCCCATCTGGAAAACTGTCCAGCTCTGGAACACCCAGCACAAAAAAAGTGGACCTGTTAGAACAAGTCCAGAGGAGGGCCACAAAGTTGGTCAGAGGGCTGGAGCTACTATCCTGTGAGGCAAGTCTGCAGTGGTTCAACCTCCAGAAGAGAAGGCTTTGGGGAGATCTTAGAGCACCCTTCCAGTACCTAAAGGGAGCCTACAAGGAATCTGGAGATGGACCTTTTACAAGGGCATGTAGTGTTAGAACTAGAAGGAATGTCTTTAAGCTGAAAAAGAGTAAGTTGAGATTAAATATCAGGAAAAAATTCTTTACTATGAAGGTGGTGAGGCACTGGAACAGGTTGCCCAGAGAGGCTGAGGATGCCTCATCTCTGAAGGTGTTAAAGGCCAGGCTGGATGGGACTCTGAGCAGCCTGACCTGGTGAAAGATGTCCCTGCCCACTGTAGAGGGCTTGGACCTAGATGATCTTTAGATGGTCCCTTTCAACCCAAGCCATTTTAGGATTCCATGATCTTAGCCCAGCAGGAACAATATTAAATCAAAATAGTTATCAGTCCTCAATCTACCTAACATTTAATTGTCTAAGTTGAATCATAACTACATGGTATACGCTTGAATGGGATTGTGCCCCTTCTCTGGCTGGTGGGCTGTATGGCCAGAAATTGTGAATTTCCAAGCCAGATGTGCAAAGATAGTGTCTCATATGGAGCTGCATAATGAAAAATAGTTGAGACCCACCTGTATTTTTGGATACGCTCTTTAATTTTTGTTGTTATTTTTGTTTTTGTTGCATCGCTCTTTTATGCAATTCTTCATTGGGCTCTGCTTCTGTAGTTTTTCTTGCATTATCTGAGTTTTCTGATGTGAGTATGCTACAAGAACCATTTGCCTACTGTAGACTTTATCCGATAGTTGAAAATAAAGACTGGTTGTTCTCTCTTATTTCTTATTTACATCTTTGTAATCTTCACACATTTTCAAACTGTTTTGAGTTTTCATTATTAAATTATCTTTATAGTGTTTATAGTAAGGTTTTGATATAGAAAAATAAAAGATAGTAATTTTGTGGTAATAAAGAAGACTAAAGTTTTTTTACCCGTTCAGAAAGAATGGTGTGAACGTATTCTATATATGTATCTCCTTGTTTTTCTTTTGTGCATATGATGCTGGTATTAGGAGTTCCTCTATGTACATGAAAAGGGGTTCAATAAAGTCTGCTGAAAAGTCATCCTTTTAAGCAAACCAAAAACTAGTAAAGATAAGCAAAGAAGTTATGGTAATACATCACTGCTTTTCAGAAACTGATATGCAATTTTCAGTATTAACTTCTTTACTGATAGATTTGTACTGCAACTTTGGTATTATAGTTTTAGTGTTGTAGTAGTGTTTTGATTACTGTCCTATTTTTTTATTGAGCAGAAGTGAGAGAAGGAAGTTTCCTGGGAACTTAGTACTGAGAACAGTGGGGAAAACTTAGGGGTTTATGGTGGGGGTTTCTTTTGTTAATTTGAAATTAATTTCTGTTCTATTTTCTTGCCTTTGGTTATGGCAGCTTTTGTAGCATTGTAGCATTGCTTTTGTACTCAGTACAGTGTGCTTGCTTGCCTGTGTTAATTGATAGGAGAAGCTAATGCAGGAAAACATACTTCCTGCCGTGTCCATCCTTGCACTTTCCTAATTGATTTAATCTCTGCTCCATCAGAGCATTGAAGCCTCAAACCTCTTCCTTAACCCAGTCTATTAGTCTGATGAGAATCGTGCCATGAGGGGGCCTTGATTTGTCTGTCTTTATTGACTTAAAAAAGCCAGCAGCCAAAAAACCTTAATCTTTGCCACATTACAAAGCTGTGGACATAGACTTAAATCACTCTGAAGCAGGCTAATAGAGATATTTGTAACTGATTTTTTTTAAGAGTTTAGATAAAAAATCTGTGGCTTAATGAAGTATTTTGCTTTTTATTTTTTCTAAATTGTGCAACAAAAATGAAGCAAAAAAAGCGTTTAGTTTCCATTAATTTTTGGCTATGCAAAAGCTATACAAGATCAAAGACATGTCCATTAACTTTTTATTTGGCCTGTACAGCCAGTAATAGTAAAAACTGGTTTTATACTCAAAAATACTTTGCTCAAACTGGTTGTCCCCTGATTTTTTCTTTATTTGTAATGATTTCTTTCTTTCCTAAATATTTGGTTTTCTGTTCTTGTTGTATATAATCAAATTTAAATTTCTGTAAATGCACTTGCAGTGCAGAACAGTGATAAATGTATTGACATCTAAATGGACATTGTTGCATGGTGATTGATAGAGAGATGTCATACTGACTTCCATGTTTGAATTTCTTCCTAAATAGTTTTGGAGTTTTTTTCTGGTAACTGATCACCTTTCTTGTCCATACCCATACAAAACTGCTTCATGTGATGGTGACACTGATGTTTTGTAGTTACACGTAGGAATAATCAAATACAATTATTTAAGTTGCTTTTTTCTTTTCATGCAGTCTTCTCCATTAAGACTATTCTATACCATACTTTTGCACCATGCCTGTACAATATTTTAAACTGCTAGTGGTTCCTTCCAGATTCCAAACTGCTGTAGTTTTGGGATCATGGCCATCAATTAATTTTCAGTAAAAAAGCTGACTATTTACATTTTACTTGTTTCTTATGCCACATTTAGCATGAGCATGCTCCTTTTGTTCTGTAGCAGAAACATATATTTGTGGAGGGTTTAGGCTCACTTTCATCACATTATTTTTTACCTGAGATCTGTGTTGCATTGAAATATCTCTAGCTTCTATACCCACCTTATTTGGGACACCTAAAATATTGATAATGTGAAAATCATAAATAATCATGGCATAGAATATGAAACACATTACATTTCAACACTTGGTGAATTTCTAAAGTTTCACTTGTGTATTTAATTCTATTAATATAATGTTGAATTTGTTTATCTTGGAAACAAAGTTGTGCTGAATTAAACTGGCCAACAAAAGGAGATACCTTGTGTTCTAGGGATGCATAGCTACTGGAATGGCATGATGTGGTTAGTGACTCTCCATAATCAGGGAGATTAGGAAGAACTTCTGAAGTCTCCAGTGTACTACAGTAGTGAGTGCAGTCATCTGAGACTCTTGTACTCCATACTATGCATTCCTCCTACCTGGAGAGTCCCATTCTGCCATAATTTTAAATGTGAAAGCTGAAGTAAACAGTCTAGGCAAGCAGGATTTGAACAAATCTGTCAATCTTATTTTCATTTAGCAATTTGCATACAGTGAGGAAGAATACAGATCTCTGAGCCTTGAGGTGTCAGGAAGCTGTCTAACCAGACACAGACTCATGTGTCAGACCGTGATAGCCTTGACTGTACCATGCTCTGCTGCATGTAGTCAGGCATCATTCCATCCTCTGCTCAGCAGGTGTATCAAGTATTATGGTCACAGAAAAACAGAAGTGTTTGTCCTACAAAAAAGTTGGAGGAAATAATTTGATTATGAAGAAGAATAATAAATATATGCTGGATGTGAGGCAGAGGAGATTCGAAGGTGCAAAATAATGTTTATGAAAATGTTACTGCTACAGTTACCTAACCCTTTTCTTTCCACATTAACTTATGTTTATTCACTGTCTTTCCCCTAGATGTATTCTAGGTAAAACAACATTGTGAAACATTTGGTGGTGAGCCTATCAGCATGTCTTTTTAATCACAATTATCAGACAATCCATGAATGTATGCATACTACTGTTAGATTTGTATTTCATCTTCTGGCTGGGAGACAGCTGGTTATTCATTCTATTGATTGAGCACTGGTGCTTTGTTCTTCTATTAGTTGTGGTTAAGTGTATGTAGTGGTTATTTATAGTATACAGTGAAGTACTTAACACTTTCAAATGCTTTATATTGCATTTGAAGGTATGTGACTTTGCCCTTATTAAAAAATTCAGAACTAACACAAACCTTCTCAGTGTGTGCATGCTAAATTTGTCAGTATTTGAAAAGTCTGGCATGATAAATTATTGAATATATTTATCTGGATTGACTTTTCAGGGCTTACTAGTAAAATGGAATATTTTTTACCTAAAAGTGTCTTCACACTAGGAAGGTTTTGAAGGCACAAAGTACTTGTGATATAATCCACTTAAATCCTGTCTGTGTGGTTTGAACTGTAAAGTCAAGTACTAGGCAGATCTTGTGCATTGGGATGTCTGGTATTCTGTCTGCATTAGCATGTGATAAAGCTTCTATTTTGCATATATTTCAGCTTCATATGGACAGCAGCACATTCAAGAGAAAATCAATTTGCATTTATGGCTTATACTTTAAGAGCTACCTCTTCACATTCTCTTAATGTCAATAATCCTTACAGTGATTCTTCTGAGACCCAGAAAGACTACTTGTCTCTGCAAGTACTACTGTACAAGTACTATTGGTGCTATACAACTCCATCTTGGGTATCTTTGTGTTATGTGCTGGGACAGCCCTTTTAGACGTATTAGAAAACATTTTTAAGCAACATTTTTGCTACTCTGGGTGCTACTTATTAAAAATGCAGTGCTCACCGGCAGTTTTTTGCTAGAATCAGCTTTTATATGGTTCCATGATTTTATGAATATTATATTAACAAAGAGCAGTTTTATCCTGGTTGAATGGTATGGCAGTGGTAATTGAGTGAGTAGAGTGGAGTGTATGGTAAAGTCTCTGCCCCTGGCATTAATTATCTGTATGTGGAAAACATAGGTACAAATATATTGCGAGGAAGATAAATGTCTATATTTAACTTGCCAAATGAGAGCTGTACATTGCAGTATGTAATTCAGCTGTGGTTTCTATACCATTCTAGGACTCTAGATGTTACAGTGTGTGTAATTCTTGTCTAAATGTGAAAACACCAAATTGCAGCTGAATAATAGTATTCATTGTCTAATTGTACTCTTTTAGAGGTACTGCTATGAGGTACAATTCAAAGCTTTCCAGAGTGAAATGCATGAGGAAGAAAAGGTAACTTAATTCTTCAGCCTTAAAGGAAAGTCTGTCTGTAGTATAACAGAGAAGATAATTTATACAGAGACAGTTCTTTGTGATTTTTTAAACCTTATTCTTGTAATGTTTCCAGCATCTGTACCTGAGTAAGCTATAAACAAACTAAACTAAGACATTGCAGAGACTTTTCACATCTGTCTTTTTTTGGAACCCATCCAAATTGGTTGAGTTTTCTGAACTGTGCTAATTAGTCCAAATCATTCTATTTTTTCCCCATCTGGATTTACCTCCTTGGTATTCCTAACCAGCCAAGTCACTGTTTTGCATGCCAAATGTCATGATAAATACCTAGTTTGTATGAGCTACATGAAAAAGACATGACACAATTTTCTCACTTGTTTTATATATCAACTTGCACAATATGGTGTTGATAATTGAAAAAAAAAAAAAAATCTTGTGTAGTATTACTTAAGACAACTAAATATTTGGCCACAGAAATTAAAAAACCTTTAGAGAATAAAAAGAGTATATTGGTACTTTAGGTAAATACTCAGAAATGCATCAAGTTATACACAATGATGTCCAAATTTATATTTCTGTTTTAAGACTGTCATATACCCTTAAATTTTTTCAGTCTTTTGAAACAAAGACTTAAGTGTACTTATTGTGCTTTTAAGGTTAGCTTTTTAGTTACTTTAAGCTTGACTTCTGCCAGGGAAACTGTTCAGTGCTTTATTGAAACTTAAATATCCCCTCTTGAATGAGAAACTTTATTTGTTTTTATAAGTGTGTAAATTGTTCCTAAAACACACAATTGTAGGTGGTTCAGAATTTTAGTTCTTGTTGGGGTATCAGAAGGTATCCCTGTCTCTGTCTCTTCTGAGGACTGGGGAGTGAAGAGTTTCTCACTGTAAGATCAGGTTTATGGCCACCTGAGGAACCTGAATGTATCTGTCTGTAGGACCTGATGGGATGCATCCCAGAGTCCTGAGAGAATTGGCTGATATAGTAGCCCAGCCACTCTTCATGTTATTTGAAAAGTCGTGGCAGTCAAGTGAAGTCCCAGATGACTGGAAAAAGGGAAATATTCTATTAATCTCTAAAAAGCATAGAAAGGGGGACCCTGGGAATTACTGACCTGTCAGCCCCGCTTCTGTGCCTGGGAAGATGGTGGAACAGATCCTCTTAGAATCTGTGCTAAGGCACATGGAGTACAGAGAAAGTTCTGCACCTGGTTGGGTTGGGTTGGGACACGCCCCAGTACAACGCAGACTGAGGTATGAACAGATAAAGAACAGGCCTGCTCAGAAGGACTTGGGGGTGTTGGTGGATGAGAGGCTGGACATGACCCAGCCATGTGCACTTGCAGCCAGGAAAGCCAAACGTGTCGCAGGCTGTATCCAAAGCAGTGTGGCCAGCAGGGTGAGGGAGGGGATTCTGTCCCTCTGCTCCACTCTGGTGAGACTCCACCTGCAGTGCTGCATCCAGCTCTGGGGCCCCAGCACAGGAAGGACATGGAGCTGTTGGAGTGAGGCCAGAGGAGGCCACCAAGGTAATTAGAGAGATGGAGCACCTCTCCTGTGAGGAAAGGGTGAGAGAACTGAGGTTGTTCAGGCTGGAGAAGAGAAGACTCCGATGTGACCTAATTGCAGCTTTCCAGCTCCTGAAAAGAGCCTATAAGAAAACTGGAGAGGGACTTTTTACAAGTGCATATAGTGACAGGAGAAGAGGGAATGCATTCAAACTGAAAGAGAGTAGGTTTAGATTAGATATTAGGAAGAAATTCTTTCTGTGGTAGTGGTGACACACTGGAACAAACTGCCCAGAGAAGTTGTGGATGCCCCTGGAAGTGTTGAAGGCCAAGTTGGATGGGACTTTGAGCAACCAGGTCTAGTGGAAGGTGTCACTGCCAATGGCAGAGGGTTTGGAACTCAATTATATTTAAGATGATCTTCCAACCCAGGCCATTCTATAATGTCTTGTATCACTAAACCATCATCTTCTAAGAAAAAAGGAAAAAAAGAAAAGAAAAGATCATTGTTAGAGAACATAACAGGAGCCTAAGGCTGTGAGAATTGCCTAATGAAGGCTGCATTTTCAACTCATGTGAACAGTTTCTTTCTGAACTAAAATGTGATCATTATTGAAAAAGAGACTTTTGCCAGAATTTAGCAGATTAGACTATATTTTATATGTGGTGGTTTTCTACTTTATTTTCAAGGTGGCTTGAAGACTAATTTCTGTTGTCTTCTGAGTAAAAGAGCCTCCTTTCAACACTATATAGTAAGCTAAAAGCTCAAGACAATCATGTTAATATAAAATCACAGCATAACCAAGCATAAAAATAGTAGTGCATATGTTTGTGAGTCTTATTGTCCAATGCCTCCAGAAATACAATTTGCAAAATTTGGGACGATCAAAAAATCATGGTTTGGTTACAGAGAGTTTCTACTCAACCTTTTGTACCTTTGAGTATAAAGAGTTTTTGTCAACTCAATTTTCTGTTGAAAGTTGTCTCTGAGATATTGAATTAGATATGAATGTTATTAGATATCAGTCTGATGAAATTGATTGTATAAGAGAAGCTTCTATTGACCTGTAGCTAAATGGGGTTAATGTAGTTAAATACTATGCCTTAATATTCGTGTAGGTAAGATAGTTAAGGTTCAGTGAAAAATGCCTATTCTGATCTATTTAATAAAGTTGTCATATATCTGGTTGTCAAATGAGTTTATGTAAATGTTTTTTAATTATTTAAAAAAATTGGTGATAAAACTTTTTCCTTGTAGATATTAAAATGAGGCTATGCAAAAATATATTTTGTTTTTCAACTGTATTTTCCAGATCATTTTTTTCTTTCTATATGGACAATGTCCCTCATAGTAGGCACTTTTTCCATACTAGGGAGTAGAAGACTAGAATGTTAAAATTTTTAGTAAAACATTTGGGACAGCACAGCTCCTTATTGAATGGTTATATACTGCCTTGCAGCCATTAGAGGAGTATTTCCCAAGGTTTGTCTTTTGGTATGTGTTTTTTTTACAGTCACAAGTTGTGGACCATGATGGCTCTCCCTGAGCTGTCCTGGCCCTCTTGGGAACCAAGACAACAGCTGGGCCTGTTTATCATTTTTAAAAGCTGCTTGGAAGCTTATAAGTATGTAGCTTTTAGATCTTTTCTGGAGTAAATGGCTCCTCTCTTGCATTGGATCTTCCCCAAAACCTTATAATTCTAGTATCACTGTCAGTTATGGGCATTGTCTCTGTTCAAAAAATGATGTGTTTCATTTTTCCTCATCAAGAGATGCTGACCAAACTTATTTCATAATGAGTTTTAATAAGATAGCATAGGTGCTGTAGCTACTAAACCTAAACTACTTTCATCAAGGTGCTGTCTATTGTTTCTCAACAGAAAATAAATTTCTGGAAAAATGCTTATTCTAAGTTTGGGGAATATTTTGTTAAATAATTCCATTTACTATTACAAAAATAACCTTTTCTTTATGATCTGTGAAAAATAATCTAAGACATCACATAAAGCTTGAATAATTAGTTTTCTGTATGTACAGTCCAGGAATCTTCCCCATGACACTTCTTTCCTTACATTTGCTTCAAAGCAACTTAGGGGCAGTTTTTCTGACAGGTATGTATTTTTTCATTTTCTGTGCCTTTCACACTTATAGGTGATACAGTATATGCATGAATCACGTCTGTTTATCAAGAATAATTCATAAGATTTGTGACTTAGAAATTTTGGATATATTATTTAAGAACAGCAATTGATATGAAAGCTTTTGCTGCCTGCTTTACATTCCAAAAAATTGTGATGTACAATGAAAATACTGCGGCTGTTTGCCTTGATGAGTTTCTGTATCTCTCTGGAGATTAGTTCATGGGCCTTTGGTTGCTGCATAAGAATTCTCCAACTGTTGTATGTTTAGGTTCTGTGTTGTGAGTGGAATCCATCCAGCTAAGGAAGAATGATGTGGTACAGGCCTCTCTTAATGGCCTGAGGGAGGTGTGAGTGTTTAGTCTCTCCATGGGCTGTAAGCCATTTTTTCAAAGCCATTTGTGTGGTGTGGTTGTCACTGTTAAATGTTAATGATTTTTGCATTTCAAAAGCTATTTGCCCGTCTTGTGTGTGGCTCTGCAGAATGGGCAAGAACTTGATGACTGCAATAACAGAGTTTACAGAACAGTAATGAGAGTTAAATGTCCTTGTGAGTGCTGAGATCCCCATTTGCAATAAGGATCCTACTTGTCCCCCATCCTCTAAGATAGTTCATTGGTTTCTAAGGAAAAGCACATTTATTAATATTCTCCAAAACAGCCCTTTGGGCTATGCCACTGCTGCCTGTTATACAGATTTCACCTATTGGACAAAGAGGGAACTCTAGGTATATAGTCAACAACAAGTGTCACAACTGAATTAGATTGAAACCTATTTTTATCCCAGTGGAAGCTCTGTAGTTTTTCTGCAGTAGAAAAGTCCCATGGGAAATGATGAATTTATTTTCTTTCTGTGTTTTTTTTCACATATTTAGGCCACAGATCTGAAAATCTTCTTAAAGGACCTAAATCAGTAAACACTTTAAATGGAAACGTTACTGTATTACCACTGTTTAAACAGAAATAACTTTTTGTCCTGGTTAATTATTTACTTTAGTCTAGTTATTTTAGTTCAGACTTATACCTTCACTTAGTCTGAAAATAGCAGCTGGATTGTTGTATGTGATGCTGGCATGTTCAGAGTTGTTTTTTTTTTTCCCTCAATAAAACATGCTGTTGGATGTCTATTTTATTAAAGAGTTATATAAATATGGGTTAAAAAGGACCACTTTTTTTTTCCCAATGGTGTATACACTTAACAGCATGTTTAATTCATCCCCTGAAGAACATGACAGTTCACTTTTAAGATTTATTTTAGCTTTTGCACTGAAACTACAGGGGTTTGAAATTTTGATAAGTGTCTTTGCACAATACGTGCATATTCTTTTCAGCCTTATGACAGTTGGTGAATGTGCATTAAGAGATCATCTTCCTGTCCCCCACAGGAGATCACCTCCACACAACATATGCAGCATTTATCTGCCAAAATTCAGAAGTCTCTTGAATCAAGCTTTTCAAAAAATTGTTCCATCTGGAGCTCTTAGTGTTTTCCAGAGATTCTAGAAACCTACCAAGAGAAAAATCAGAAAATTTCAGAAGCTATAGTTAAGCTTAAATATCTTTTACAGAAAAATTATCATGAAACAAGCAGCATATAATTTTAAAGACCTGTGTGTATATTTCTGTGTTTTAATATAAAAAATGCTCTTTATATGTAAAATGCATATGTTTCATGTATAAACAAAGCAAAATAATCTTTAGTTTATTGTTATTATTATTATTATTATCATCATTACCATTATTATTTCTCCTTACATTTGTAGAGAGGTTAATACACAGGACTACACAGTGTCACAAGAATGGCATTCATTCCCTTGGAGATTGCATGTGATGTTCTTACTACAACATTAATTTGATACTAATGCTGATTTCAAGTTTGTAGTATTGGCAAGTGAAAAATTTATGCTGCTTTTAGATGAGAGAACTTGAAAAAGAGAAGCAAAGATGGAGTGACAAAAATAAATGGAAATTGCAAAGTCTTTATTCTTCTCACACTCTTCTCCTTGGTTTATATACACAGAATCTAACTCTCTAGTTGCCTAGACAGGGCAAAGAAGGATAGAAGTGATATTGTGAATACTAAACAATCTCTTCAGTACAGCTTTTTGGCTGGGAAAATGTTAACCTTTTTCTGTGAGCTTTGCAAAAACACTCCTTCAGTTATGGTGGTCAGCACAAAGAAAATTGTTATTGCAGAACAGGGAAAAGGATTAGTAGATCTGCTCCCTAGACTTTGGTTGTTTATTTGAAGAATGACAATTGCAGACTATGATAGTGGTCAGCATTCAAGACTGAATGGGTGCAACTTGTTTTAATTGAAATGATAAGGTAATTTTAGAGTTCCATCATATCAGATGATTTCATTTAGCCAAAGGCTCATATTATAGACTACTTGTTTCCTAACAGATTTTGACAATCTGATTTTATGAAATGGTTGTCTTGGTAACTCATTCACTTTCCTTCCGTCTATGAAAAAGCAAATGAGAAAATAGTTATCTGGCTAGAATTGTTTCTTAAATCTTCCACCACTCATTTGTTTTTATTTTCGTGTTAGATAACACACAAACGGGAACCCAAAGTAATATAAATATATAATATGTAACCCTGAATAATGCTGGCTATATAGCTCACAGGCAGATAGATACACTATCCTCAATTACTTACTATAAAATTCACAGGGGGGTTAATTATAAGCTCTTCAAAGCAGTGACCTCATTTTTGGAGACATCTGTAAAGTGCCAAGCATAATAATGGTGCTATCTGAATACTAAAACAAAAACTCTGCAAAAACTAATTTGTGAAATAGAATGTAAATTCCCATTTGTTCATTTTATATATATATTTATATATATAATGATCTTTATTTGCATACTTGCTCAATGGTTCTTTTTTATCAAAATATATTTGCACTGACTGATTTGTTTCTATCATGTTTTCTACATATGTAGTATGACTTCAACATCTGTAGTATGACTGAGCATTTGTTTTCATAAAGTACAGTATTTTGGGAGGTCTAAATGCCACAGGAAAATTTGGTACAAAAGAAGGTAAATGACAGGAAGGTTATTGAAAATTAACAGAAAATAATCTGTTATGAGTTGACTGAAATTGTATGAAATTAGGGCATTTAATATCAGGGTTAGCAGCCTTTTTGTATTCAGCCTAGAAGGAATAGCTCTGACTGCATAAACCACACAGGAATTTTAGAATTTGGGAAAGCAAATTTGAAATGCATTGAGAAATTTAGTTAGTATGTGAAAAATGTGTAAGAAAATTCTACCAGAATGAAACACAGCTGAACAGTCTTGAAAAATACTGGTTAAGGCATGACTGATCACATCTCCAAGTGAACAGAAAGACAGAAACCGGAAAAAAGCCATGTGCCTTCACAATACAGTTAAAGATGTAAGGCTGAGAAAAAAACATAGCTCTCAAATGAAAAGAAAAGCAATGAAGTAATGTGTTAGCATTAGTTAAACTGGAAATGAAGAAAATAAGGAAGGCATAAATAGAAAATTAATTCATTTTCATAAAAAGGTTAGAGGATTTATGAAAAGCTTGTGGAATAGTATAAGGAGATAAAGACAAAATAGAACCAATATTAGGAAAGGTATGTAAAAGGAATGAGTTTTTTTGGGTTTTTTTGTTTGTTTTTTTTTTTAAGAAGAAGAACTGAGACCCAAAGCCCAAGGTTTACATCACTTAATTTTTAAAATTATATTTTTTCTTTTAGAAATTTTAACAAAAGTAAGCCTTGATTTTCCTCTTTCTCGCTTTTCTCCACTAACTCCCACAGCAATGATAGTTCATAAGAGTTTAAAAACCAAAAGAAAAAAATACTTTCACATGTGAGGCAAAAGATTTGCTTTCTTGGTTTTATTGTGACAGAGAAGATATTTCATTTTCTACTGCTTGTTTTCTGAGACGTTGTTTCGGCAAGTGGTTATAAAAGTTTGATGCCAAGCAAGAGTTCAGGATCAGCTTTTCTTAGGTCATGTGTGATACCTTACCTTAGCTGCATATGGTAGGTTTTGTTTATTTGTTTTTTTGTCATGAATGTGAGAAATTGCCATGATTTCTCTTTATATACAAGTATTCACTTTTCAGTTCTAAATCACTGGAAACCAGCAGAAACTTTAAAGGGGAAGGCGCTGTAGAAATTCAATTTGCAAAAAGTTAGTCTTCTTGTTGTTGATAGTTTTATAATTAATTAATAATATTCTGTCTCAGTCTGAATATGATGTGCAGAGTTCCAGAAGACTAAGCATATGTTCTCTAATAGTTGTAGTCACCCTGTGTGGTTTAACTCCCTGCAGTGGTTTGTGGACTCCTTACTGCTTCACTACCTGCATTCTGTTCCCATAATGCTTGGAGTGAAGGAGATCTCCATTTACAGAGTTCCAGAGTGTTCCAAACCTTACTCAAGTCAATTTTGCTTTTCCTGACCCCTGCTGTATTGGCATTTATCTGGCCTGTGCAGCTTCAGTGAGGTCGTGTATTGTTACCTGCTTGATATAATGTTGGGGATGTAGTTAAAGGCTCCCAAGGCCTTAAGAACTATAAAGTCTCCATGCTCTTTTTGTGACAAATTCCTTGCTTTTATCCATTCTCTGAAATAATATTTTACTTGAACTAAGTTGATGAAAAATACAGGTATACACAATTATTTATAACACTTAAATCAGGCAGTAGGGTTCCAAATTATTATAAAATGCTTAAGTAAAGAATTGTAACAAAAATTGTTCTTAGACATTAATGTAGCTGTATCATGATAAAGCTCTTCCTCTTTTTTCTTTGTCTTTGTTTCCTTCTTGACCAAATGATAGTGATAATTTCAGCATTTTTTCATGCCTTTTCATTCGTGTTTAGATTTGATTGTATGTCCGTTCTTTGAGGTCTTCTCAGGTTTATTCTTTTTTCCTGAAATTCTTTCATTTTTTTCATTCAGTGGGAAAAAATTGTTGTTTGGCATGCCAACGACTTTGAATGACTTTCCCCAAATCCTTCCTTTGGTGAAAACCACCCATGTTTGCTGAAAATCTTAGTGCCAGTAGCATTGTCATAGTAGGGAATTTTCAAAGTCCCTCCCTCTTACGTATTTGTATATGTTGTTTACTCTCCCTGTTTTGGTATGTCCCCACAAAGCACCAGCAGTCTTTAGATTGCTGTGGGCACACAAGTCATGTGTGAATACTGTGCATATGTGGCTAGGTGCCCAAAATCATTGGTCCGTGGACTTGCTGAAGAGGAGGAAATCCTGGTGCCTGAGCACATGGTTGCACATTACGTTGTGTGGTAGGTAAGATTTTGGCTTTAGGCACAGATGGGTAATACGAACACATAAATTTTTTATGCTAATATTAATAAAATAATGATTGTAAAATGTGGGACATGTAATACAAAATGACATGTGGTGGATTAAACATATTAATATTCATTTGGAAAGATCATTAGTGCTCAGTGAGACATCCTGCTGATGGTCTTTACACCACTACCTCATGTATATATTATCTCTTTCTTGCCCTTAATGGACCAAATTTTCCAGTGTCACAAAACCTTATCTTCCTGGTCAGCAAGTGATATAGAATAGACATGTAATTTTGCTAACTTCCTTTCTGGTATGTGTTTTAGGTTCTAGAAGAATTTTTGGCATGAGTCTTTGTAGTGGTGCCCGTTTAAAAAAAAAAAAAAGGTAATTGCATCCCTTTCACAAGGCTATTGCGCACCAGATATGTAAAGAAGTTTTCATTTTGTGTGCATGATAGATTGCTAATTTTACTGATTAAAAGTGTCAGCAGAGAAGCTTAGGTAGTAGAAATAAAAATGCCACACAAATCTCTGCTGTTGTTTTCTGGGTTACAGAGTAATCAGGGAAATGAAGACTAAACAAATATTTATCATTGATACTCAGCAATGGGTCTGCCTTACTTTCTGGCTTATCTTGTAACTCTACAAAGCTTATGAGATACTTTATGAATATTTGTCCTTTTTCTTTTTTCCTTCTGTTGTAAATTTTCTTGATAGTTTATAGAAAAAAAATTGTATGTGAGAGAGGCTGAATGTGGGAGTCAAAGATGCCGGTATATTATGACATTCCACTAACATTCTGTGTCTGACATACTGCAGGCCTTAGAGATGAACTGAATTTCCATCTGATTCCACTGATTTGTTATGAAGTATCTTGATAGGTACTGAGGTTCAAGTTAGCTGTATATGGATGCTGCAGGAAACCTGAGGTGGTGGTATATACCTAATAGCTTAAAATTTTGTTATGCTGAAATGCTACTGCAGACAGGTGATTGTCCAGAAAAGAAAAAAACACGAAAACAAAACACCCTTATATAACTTATATAAGCTTTATGAATGGCAGAATGAATTCCCAGTTTATTCTTACCACAGATTCATCACTGTTAGCTCTCTAAATTATGTGGTGGTCATCTCTCAAGAGCATGGAGTCACAGCGCAGTGGGATTTCTTCTCTCTCCCTTAGCTGGCACACACCTCTCATGCAGAGACACCATCAGGGAAGCCTTAAGCACAAAATAGTTTCCTTTCTGGAATATCTGACCTTGAAAAGATAATTAATCTTATCTCTAAAAGCTATGACAAAGTTCCTTTAATTGCAGTGAATGGGTCACTCAAATTGTATTACAAATTCAATATAACCTGAATTTCAGAAATTGTGATATGCAATGAAAGTGAAAGCCTCTTTTAGGACTTACATGAGATCCTTATGACTTAAAGCTTATATGGTATAATTCATGATGCAAATTTGAAACTATATTTACATCTTTTGTCTTTGTTCTTTAAGTTACGTATTTGAGCAATACTTGTTTCTCTCTATGGTTTTTGGATGTAATATTTGTTATGTTTTTCAGGGAACTCTGTTTTGAAGGAACACAAGGCCTAGTTATGCAAGCATCTGCAGGTGGGCAGATAGTCTTTTGCACATGAGGCCTGATGGGTCTGTGGTCACGCCTTCCTATTAAATTTGCTCATGTTTGAGTAGAGTGAGGTCGTGGTAACTGATCAGAATAAAAGGTGAAATGAGCAGACTGGTATTTGCCAGGGCTCTTAGCTGGCACACCTCCTATCCTGAGGCTCAGCCAGTTAAAGTATCCCCCAAAGGAAATAAATTAGTATGAATTTATCTGTTATTTCTATTTGGAGAGTTTTTGGAGTGTCTGCAGGGGTGCAGCAGCAAGAGAAAGTGGAGATCTGAGATGCAGATGTCACTGCCTGAAGACTGTGCAGAAGCATGAGTCATTTAGGCAGAGGTGTTTTGAATTCGCATAACTGACAGCCTTGGAAGCAATGACTTGATTCTTGTAGCAGAAAGTGGACAATCCTACTCTTCAAGTAGCCAGAAACATTGGAAATAAAAATGTCTTTTTTTAACCATGATCTCAGGAAGCCTATGCCAGTTCTTTCCAGAAGGCTCTCAGTATATTCTAGCAATACACTGTAGATTCACATGTACTTCTAATATTCTACAGCTGTGCAAAGCTATAAATCAGGAGCAGGAGGACAGAGCAACAATCATTGTACTTGAGTAGAATCCTGGTAAGATTCAGAACTGAATTTTTCCTCAAAGTTTGGTTGTTGCTGCCTTGTTTCATGTTGAAATGTGTATACAGAGGAACAACTGGTAAGTAGAGAATGGTTGCTGTCCTATGTGACTAAAATATTTTTCAATATAAACTTTGGTAGAATTCTCTGGTTTGTAAGGTGGAAAAACCTTAGTGTTTTTTCCATAATTTAAAAATTCTGGCTATGTCCATTTGTATTTCATATCAGAGTATACGCTTTGCATGGTTGAAATTACTGGCATTTTAAAAAGACACATGAATTTTACCTGAAAGTGATATGCAGATATGGTACTGATACCATAATTATAAAATGTATATGTGTCAGAGACAGAAACAGTTCATGCTTCAAACATTGATATAAAGTTTTGTTCATCATCATCAAACTGTATAAAGAAGCTACAACCAAAGAAGCTTCCCTGAAGATACCTGCCTGGGGCTTTGGACTGAAACCAAGCTGCTGATTAGATAAAAGGGAAGCCCATTGTTCAGTCATCCCAGACTGAGGAGAAGGTTTGCATCCACAAAAGGCCAAAGCCACCCAGCTGCAGCCAAGTTTGAGTGGAGGGAGAGCACAGCTCACAGAACCAGGTTTACATGAACACTCTCCCACCCCAGCTGAGAGGGGGAGAGGAGGTTTCGGGTGTGGTGTAACCTCTGGTCAGAGGCAATGAACGCCCATCCTCTGGCCCAGCTGTAGCACCCCCCAACCCCACAGGCCTCATCCACAGGACTTTCAAGTGAGAGGCAGCAGAGGGGGAGTCACAATCTATCAAAGACCCCGCAAAGTGCTAGGCCTTGTTCTACAGGACTGCATGTGATGCAACAGATCCAGAGTCTGCTGTAAGAGACTGCCCCCCCGGCCCCTCCCCCAGGGGGACATGCCTGGACATTGCTACCTGGCTCAAGGGTGTATAAACCCATCTGATCCCAGGCTTTTTGGGGGGACTTTCACCACCAAGAAGACCAGTTGGAGAAGATCAACATACTGTCATTGGAATCCACGGAGTAGTGATATTTTCCTTATTCTGTCCCTGCTACTCTCTGTCCCCCCCACCTATTTCTTCTTTCTTTCTTTCTTTCTTTCTTTCTTTCTTTCTTTCTTTCTTTCTTTCTTCCTTTCTTCCTTTCTTCCTTTCTTCCTTTCTTCCTTTCTTCCTTTCTTCCTTTCTTCCTTTCTTCCTTTCTTCCTTTCTTTCATGTTTACTGTCAAATAAAACCTTTGCTATTGTCACTGGCATATGGTCTTGTTTGCACCTTGGTTTGGGCAGGGGTATTTCTAAGAACCTTAATAACTAGATCCTAATATTTTATCAACTGGACCATAACAATATGATGCCTAAGTTTTTAAGTTCTTGCACAAGTGAGATGCTATGAATAGCCTATAGTTGATTTGTTGATTTGTTCCAGAACTAACTAGACCAGAGCTTTTCCCCTACTTTTTATCTCATTTGCATTGCCCCATTCATCTCTGTCTCACCAACAGAGTTATTTTCAGTAGGTCACACTTCCCTTGCTGCTGTTCCAGGAGGGTTGGGCAGAAAGTTGTACTGGTTCCTGTGCTGCTGTACTTCCCTTGGGCATTGTTAATCAAGGACCCTGGGTGTCCATAACAATCGTTTCCATCCAGTTACCTGATCTCCTGGATCTTCTCTCACTTCCAGGATCTTTCCTCCAGCCAAGACCTTTACCATCTTCTCTCCAGGTCCCTCTTTTGTTGTACTCCTTTTCTTTCCATTACCCCAAGGCCCCAGGCTTCCCAATCTAAATGCAGTGTGTGATCAGCATTCTAATTTGTTGTTTTGTCTTATGTGGCTAAAAATTGGAATATTTGGGACCAGCCGCTTTTATACCAGCTGTTAGAAAGATTTACAATCAGACTGTACTTGCAGCTGGCAAAGAGCAAACTTCTACTTGAAAGTTCAAACCCTGAGTTTTTGACATTCAGTCCTCCTACACACATGCACCCAATTATCTGCCACCTCTTAGTGGTCTCAGTTTAAGATGGAAGATTTTTTTTTTGTTTGCGACAGGTGCTGGAACTCCTAAAATATCTGCAGTTGGATATCCTGCAGACTGACCCAGTTCCATGCTGTTTGCTGCACCTCTGTCCTTCCCTAGAATGGGGTGGTGAGTGGGTCAGTAGAAGGGACAAGACTTTCCAAAGTTCGTTTGAGCTTCACCCTAAAGGTGTAGTAGTGTTTTGCAGGTAGGGAGGATATCAGACTTTCAATAACTGTGTATGAAAGATAAGGAGCATTTTTGCCCTCATTATTGGACCATGCAGAAATTAACTCTCATCAATACTCTCAGTGATAAAATGTTGTGTTACTGCCTTGAAGTTCTTGGAGCATTTTAGGGAGCAAATAAACTTTCACATACCTCTGGCCTGGAAAGTACAGGGAAGATAGTTCACATTATTATCAAACTATAACTTCAATTTCTTTTCTCTTTTGCTGTGTGAAGCCAGAGTTGATGAAGCAAGGAAAATGTAACATATTTTGTGAAGAAAATAAAAATACCTGAAACTTATTTTTTCTAGTTTCTTAAAAATACAAAAGAGTGCCTTTAATTAAAATGTTAGGATTTCTCTTTTCATATTATGTGATAAGTAGAAAATTTAATGAAACACTGTATTTTAATGGTTTTCATTGACTTCGATTTAGAACTCAGACACAGTCTTTATATGGTACAACCATCCTTTGTGGCTTTTTTAATTGCACATGCTTTTGTGTTTTAGAATGTGCATTTATAAAGAGCCTTTATAGATACTTCAGTGGATTTGAAAGATCTCTGATGTCCAAAGAAATATACAGAAGAGCCCACTGACATCAAGTGAGTGTATGATATCTTTCTTTGCCTGTATTTTTGGCAGTCAGCATTTTATTGGAAATCTCCTATTTATTCATAAGTGCTTTTTTTTTTTTTAACCACTGTACTACTATACATTCTAAATTTCAATAAAGGAAATGAGGGAATGTCTTGTAGGAAAAGCTCATACAAGTAGTTTATGTTAAAGAGAATTTGTATTCTGGCCATATTCCCAGTGACAGCTGAAGTGAACCCAGTCAAATGATTTCAGGCATAAAGCTGTGCTAGTTGCAGCTTGTCTACGGATTTAGTCTTTAAGAAATTGTAGATAAATGGTAGTAACTGCTACTTCTGGATTTTTATATATCAAGCATTGGAGGAGGATCTATTTGAATAAATTAGCATAAAAATGAGTTAAAATTTTATTTATTTATTTTAAAAATGATCCAGAATTTGTCCAAGTTATGCCTAGGCTGGTGTTCACTGACTAAAAGACTGATGTTTAACTTACACTGTGTTCCAGCTTTATTGATATGAGTAAAAATCTTAAATATTTTTTACATGCAATTTCTATTTAATTAATTACTAAATCAGTATAGTACAGAAATATGCTTCTGATGTTTCTTTCTCTTCATTAATGCTAGATATAAAACAGATTCTGTATTTTCATGGTTTACATTGTAACTTGCCATTTGATAATTGAAGTTGAATGAATATGACCATGAGTAATTTCTATGAGCATTATGATGGTTCACATCTGTTTATGTGGAGCAATAAAGCAACTACCATTACTAGATAAATTCCTGAATGCAAAATAATCCCCAAATTTTTTGATTACAGTTTTGTTCTTCCTTATTGCCACTAATTCACAGAATCTCAGGATCACAGAATTACCAAGTTTGAAAGAGGCTTTCATCTAGTCCATAAACCTACCACTACCATAATGTCCCCTAAACCATATTCCCAAATGCAATTTGTATTGGTCCCTTGTAAACTCTGGTAGATTTATTTTGAAGTGAGGAATTCTGTTTTATTTTGAATTATGATTTTGTTGCATCGTATGCCACATGTCAGAAAGGCTCAAGCAGGCAAGAAGCATAGTTAGGGAAACTTGTAGTGTTGGTAGTGTCTGGGATTATTACCTGATATTCTATGAAACTTTTATAAAGTTGCATTTCCATTTAAAAAAAGTTGTTGCAGAAATACAATGGTGACAAATATATGAAGGTTTGATGATTTGAATGAAGCTGAAACAACTGGCATCAAGTACCATATTGTTTGCATTGGACTCTATTCTCTTGTCCTCAATATTTGGAGACAGTTTAATTCTATTGTTACCCTGAGCTTTCTTTTCAGCCTGAAAATTCCTAGAAGAAAATGGCCTGGCATCATAAATGTTGAATATGGGGTTTTTTCCCATAGTTATGGTTTTCAATTAATACAAGGAACATTTTGGTATTCATTAGATATTTAATGGGGATAAAAAGATTCAAGCAAAATTGGTTTGTATGTTTGTATGATGTGAGTTCACGAAGAAATGAATGTGGCAATAGATGAAGGAGTTTGACACAAACTGGATGATTTTTGGAGCAAAAAATATTTCAAAATCTTCAGAATAAAATAGTCCAAAATATTGCAGTATTGCTACAGCTGAGGAAATATGTAGAGGTTTTCCTGCCTGTTCAGGAGCTGTTTTCTTAGGTCCTGCTGTACCTCTGCTCTAGAACAGGTAGTATTGTGGTTTATTATATTTTACAGAGCAAAGCCTGAAGTCTCCAGCCTCAAGAAATTTACATATGACAACTTACTTCTATCATATATTCATCCTGCTAAAGAATGTTTTTCATACCCTGAAGTGCAAATCAACCTGTACAAATCCATACTGTTTGTGTTCTATGGTGGCTTTTGACAGTTCTGAACATCCTAGGGATTTCAGTACATTCCTCACTTCTGTGTATTACCAACTCCAAAAACCCAGCCCATGCTTTTCCTTTCTCTTAAGGGATTCTGTTATTTCATCTTCTATTAAAACAATAGATAATAAGGCTTTCTCTTCATTCAGCATTTTTCAACACAATTTGGCATTATGTTGCCAGTAGATTTCCTAGTAACAATGGGAGTACAGCTGAATAAAATTTTCCTTTGTAGTGAAGACTTTTTCTAGGTTGCAGCTATAGATAGAGTTTAATAAAGCAGCTCTTCCATGAGAACATTACCTTGGACTGTGCACATAAAACTCTCTGCACTCTATGACCTTCTGGCAGTTCCTCTGGAATTGATTTTTGGTTCCAGATCTCACCTTGCACTTAATATGATTTTTAATAAACAAAGCAACTGCTGAAGTTTCAGGATTTACTTCCTGGATCTTTCAGGAGGCAGTAGAGGCTATACCACCTTTGATATCCTCTATAGAATATGCCTACCTTGGGGCTCTAAAATAATGACAGTTGTTTTACACTAGATCTTCACCCTTCGAAGGTAATTATGAGGACCTCTCTCAGCTCTGATGGGCCAAGATATTAATAATATTTGGAGATTAGTATAAAGTAATTTTACCAATAAGATCAAAAAACAACCATCTTTTATCTGTGTTACCTCAATACAATAAATGACTGGTGGTATTCAGAAACTAGCAGTATACCTTTTGGAAGCAAAAATGGATATTCTTGTCTCTTTCACTTTATACATCTCATCTTCTTTTAGGCTGATTCAGAAAGAGATTTGACACATCAAAAAGCAGGTGTCAGGAAGCTGTTTATTTATGCCACTTCAGCTATGGAAAAGAGAAGAGCTTTCCACTTTCTGGTTATTTTCAAAATAATTTCAAGGTTTTCATATATTTTGCACCAGCCACGTGAAGGAACTTTTTTGGCACCCCAAATACCATTCTGCAGCAATTGTATGGAAAATTTTGAGAAAACTATGGGGGTTTTTGTTTTGTTTTATTGTAGCAATGAGTTATGAGTAAAGAATAACAGAAGAGCAATGATCTTTCAAATAATATCTTATTTCTTGCTTACACAAAAATAAATTTTGTATTTGGGGAGCATTCTTCACCATTTTGAAATCAGGGAAGATGTCTTGCTGTTATGTTCAACTGTATTGTAGAATAAGTTGTTTAACAGCTCAGGCTGTGTGACTATAAGCATCCATGTATATATAAAATTATTATATAGGAAAAATATTTTTCCAAATTTCGAGGAGTATGTTTTTGGTTCAGGTAGTTACCCTAAATATTGTGATTTTTTTATTGATTCTTAAAGTCTTGCAAGACCATTTTTTTCACCCTACTGAAGTCCTCAATTAGTGGGTGTGGAAATACTGGGAACTGAAAATATTTGCCTTCCAAAAGAAATGTCTTAAACCTGGAAACTTGTTTAGTGACTCATTTATGCTTAGCAAATCGTTAGTGATGAAATGATGCCATATGAAATGAGAATAAGTTATGTATTTTCTCCCTAGCTTTGCTTTTATCTTCCTTATGTGTTTTTCACACTATATGATTTTCATATTTCAATTTCTTACTACATGGTATGTCAGATATGTCCTAAATTTCATATAACTCATAAAATTATATCAATATATTTCGGTAATTTTCATATTTAAAAAGCAACAAAGAATTTAATAAATAACACATTATTTACAGTATGGAGATTTACCTGTATTATACTTGAGGACAAATGTAATGTTGGGGTCTTCAGATATCTTGACTTCTTTTTTACCTTGAAGATCTCTCCCACAACTCTTCTTTGTTAATTCTTAGAACCTTTGAAGATTCTTTTCTCTGTTCTTTTATCTTCTTGAATTGAAAATAAGAAGAGAGGACATACCTATGTTACTGAGTAGATGCAAATTATGACTGTTAGATGGAGGGAAAAGCTAGTCCAAATAAATCTGTTTAAAATGAAGGTATGGAATATCCGCTGGCAAGGGATCTCCTGATCAGCATACCAGAAAGCTGATATAAGGGCATTGAGTATTACTGGTTTCTCTGTAATGGTAATAAATGGCCTAGATAGATTTTGGAGGCCTCTTCTTTCTCATTTTATATCATATGATAGAAATTAAAATCTGCAATCTTAAACATCGTGTACTGTTACTTATATAGAAGTTTCAGACAAATCTACTGTTCTATTCTGGGTTAAAGCAAGCAAACAAAAGAATAAAGTGGGAGAAGGGAGAATTCAGCATATGTTACCCCTTCTATACTTGCCTCATGTCATCTAGCAGAACACTACAACTCAGTGTCATCCGTGAGCTAGGACTGGAAATAACCTATATACTGTGCCAGCTTGGTGGGTCACTATATTTTGGGGCTTTTTTTTTTTATTTCATGAAAAGAACGAAAATGTTAGCATTTAGCAAAATCTGCTTGTCACAGTTTAAGAAGTTCTAGGAGCTACAGCTGAGTAGGACATATTCTGACCAATAGAACTGCTTTGAGCTGTTAAATCCTTTGGGAAAAGCAGAAAATTAAAGGGAAAAAGCATTCAAATCTTCAGTTTCATAAGATGGTGCTGTAAAGACTAATATGAAATCAGCTTTATGAGGCAGGGACAAGGCTGCTGCAACTAGAAATCCATACAAGTTGAAATTTGAGCTAATTGCTCAATTGTAAACCATGAAATATCTTTAGGCCATTATCTTTAAAATCGACATCTGCCCTAATGATCTCACACGGTTACTGAGAAATTTAGTATTCTACCTCTGTAGTGAAGAACATGTGTAGTTTATAGCCCAAAAACAAATAATAGTTTAAGTAGACTAGAGGAAGCCTTTAATTAAGATCAATAAACCCTCTGGCATTTCTTTGCCAAATTTGTCAAGAATATAAATAAATGTCTCTCAAACGCTTTGCTGTTTTTTAAAAACATGTTTTTCAAATCGTTTGAGGTCAGAGCAGGATATTTTGTAAAGCATCCCAGTATCCCTGAGAGCTTTCTTTTTGGCTGAGGCATCAGTCCCACTTTTAGCTTCACCTCAGGACTTTGACATTTGGCATTCAAATAAGGCAAATAAAATAACTCAATAATCAATAAGGCAAACAAGTCTTGTCAAGAACTACAGTTCCTGTTAACCTCTTTATTTGTAGGAGAAAAACCCCCACCCTAAATTTATGGAACCATCTATATTCCTTTCTTAATTATTTTTACAAGATTTTGTGTTCTCTTTAAAAGTGTTGTTCCAGATTTATGTGCCAATGTTGCATCTTACACTCAACTGAACTCTGCAATCATCTGGCTTTGCTGTCATTGAGAACACAGATATTTTGCTGAAGAAATCAATAGAAATCTTATAAGAAGCTGTGTCGTGCTCAAACCAATAGACAGAGATAATATAAAGACAAAGAGAATATGTGATGGAATTTTGCTAAAACTTTTATGTCTCACCATTGGTTGAAGACAAAATATTGGTCAGCTAAGCAAGCTCATGTTTTAGTCTTGAATATGTCAAATGCTGTCATGAAGAAAGAAGACAGCCATTAACAGGTTTCCATGTTCAACTAAGGAAGAACAAAATTTGATACTATCTTTAGAAGAAAGCTGCTGTTTTATTTAATACTTCCTTTATAAACAGAAAAGAACAATGCCCATCTTTTTGATGAGTTCAAAACAAAAATCAAGACTCTATCTCATTTATGGATGTCAATTAGGTCCCAGAACTTTATATTCTTTGCAAAATTCCAAGACACTAGCATTTCTAAAAGGTACTGACAGAGAAGGCTCAGTATTTAAATAAGTATCAAGCTTTTTCTGTATTTAAACATTTTGAGACAGGAAATATAATTGTAGCCTACTTATCTCTGAACTCCATCTCTATTTCCTTCTGATATTGAAGTTCAGTTTTCTTCTTTCACTCTTTTCTTTTCCTGTATGTCTTATTATCAGAACAGATGCACACAGAAAAAAAATTAAATAGTCAAAACTTCTTTGAATATATATTTCAATATTTTTAACTTGAGAAAAACAGGGGCTTAGGGGAGGTTTTGCATCAAATTTATGTCATCAAATTCAGTTTGTTACAAAGTATGTTGAGCAATTTTTCGTCCCTGAGGGAAATAATGAACTTATGACTCAATTCTGACTGAATCATTGCTCAGTGTATCAACAATATACTTCTAGCTCTTCAGAAGTAGTGGAAAAGAAGAAATTCAAATATTTTTATTTGCAAAATTTATTCAAATGCATTTTTTATGAACACTAGAATTTTTTTTTCCCACTTTGACTAGGTTCTTTGTCTTCTTAAGACAAATTATTGACAGCAATTTTAACCTGTGCTTCACTGGGACCAAATGCCTTGGCAGCTGGCCATTGTAACAGATTTTCTGGGTGACATGCATATTCTATACTGATCATGCCAAAGCCTGGTGTTTCAGATAGCTTCCTTTTCAAGAGCAGGTGTTCATTTATTCCACATCATTCTGCAACCTTGGCAGATGAGATAAAATTCAGAACTAGTGCAAAAGAGCTCATTGATCCAGCTCCATAGAAATAAATCTTAGCACTTGGAGCTTGAAGTAGAAAACCCAGAAAGAGGCAGAGTGTGAAGTGGTGAAGTAGCTGGTTGGGTTTAGAAAAAAATGGTGAGTTATACCTGCACAGACTACAATATTAATTGTCTGGATTCTACACTTTTCAATGGAATTTGCCAATGTTTTTTCTGGACTGGAATCTTACAAAAATTACAAAAATCTCCTTGCATAAACAGTTGTATCTGATTGCAATAGTTTTATTCTTTGTTAAAATAAATCTCATTGCCTCTCTTATTGTCTTTTTCTTTTAATATCTTGACTTTTTCAATTTTGTTTTAATTGCACATAACGTAAATGATCAAAATCCATCCTTAGTGCAAAATATATGCGTGGGATCTGATAGCCAAACTGTGCTTGAGAACTGAATGTGTGCTAAAACCCTCCAAAATAATAGGGCAAATGTCTTCTGCCTGTACAGTTCCATGGATATTGTACACTTGAGGGAGGTAAATATTTGATGACTTTCACACTAGTAAACTCTATTTCCATTTACTTTTATTGCCACCACCTCTGTGCCCTTGCTTAGAAAACAGTGTTAGCATTGTATCTTTAAATTATTCCTTCACCCTTGCATAGACAATCTCAATTAAACCAGATACAGAAAACATTTGTCTTGTGCATTTCTTTATTCATGCCATAGTCAGTGTAAATGTTTGAAAGCTGTTTATCAGACTTACATCAGAAAAACAAACAATTGTAGCTTATTAAGCCTGCTGAGAGAAACGAAGTTTGCTATAAAAGCTATAGAGTATGTATATGAAGTAAAATTCAATTAGACCCACCTAACTGACCCATTGTGGACTGAAGACCTCCTGTGCTGGTTCAGAATCTTGTCACCATGATACAAGAATGAGCTATGTGTTTTCAGAGGACCTATTGTAAGATGATAGTGAATTTAAAAGGAGGAAGAAACAAGAAGCTAAAATATGACTACAGCTCTTGGGGACATTTCGGATCTTGCTTCATGCATGAAAAACCTGCTTAGGTATTCTTGTCAGTGTACACTGGAGAAGATGTTGGCCAACAACCGGCTGGGTTTCGCAGGTGGATTATGGAGCTTTTGCTGCTCTGGGGTGGCACAACTGCTCTAATGGAGATACCTGAGCTAACACAGTACATGTCTGTATGATTTAGAATTACAGAAATTTACTGTCTCAAAAGTTAAGTTCATCAAATCATGAAAAATTAGCTACAGTTCTGTGAGAAATAAATATCGACTTTCTAAAATAGATCGATATCTCCCCTTTGAATGTAACTACTAGCTAAATCTTCATGTTCTGCTGTGTTTTTAAACAGACATTCTAGTCCAGAAATGACAAAAGTTCATCCAAGCAATATATTCCTGTGAAATATTTTATTCCCATTGAACTTGCCTCTTTGCAATGATTTTTTATGCAAAAAATTAATGATCAGCCCAACTCTTTTTAAGAAAAAAAGATCCATTATTTTTAGATTATCAACAAGATCATAAGCTTTTCTTTAGTGGTTCGAGACAAAAATGTGTCTAGGTATCAGCATCATTCTAACACATGACTTCATAGTGGCATACTTTTTTGTCTACCTTCTGAAATCCTTTTTCTTGATCTATAAAGCAGTGCAAAAAGACACTATGTTTTTATGTGTTCTGGGCAGGCTTAATTTGACTTTGAATGTGGTAGGTTAATTTTGCGTCACTACAAAAAAGAATTGCCAAAGCGCTTTGATATCACTTGATGTGACTTGAAGGTGTACATGGGGCAATGAAGGGGAAGGAATATTGAGAAAAAGCATTCATATTAAGTACTCATAATACAAAAATTATATTTTGAAAGAATAAAGGGCAAAAGGATCTCTATTGGGTCTCTTAATCTAATTGAATTTTGGCAGTGGCCTTGGCACAAAAACTTTTCAAACAATGTGAAATTGTTTTTGAAATGTTCTAAAAAAATTTGTACACTGCAAATAAAAAGTATATGCATTCCTTAATATTGGGAATATCTATTCCAAGTCTTTCCTTCCATGTTTTTTTCCTGTGTTCTGTCTTCTTGTGAAGACTTTTCTTTCCTAAAAGGAAGTTTAAAGTAACACAAACAACCTCATGAGGTCTTAAGCACAGGTTTTAATGAAAAAAATTGGCCAAAGAAGTTTCATAAAATTTAACTTACATTGTCTTGGTTCTGTCCACTAAATAACCCTCTCTTGTGAGTGCAGCTGTTTTTTTGCTCCATCACTATCTGCCCATTTTACTGTCATTCTGCACTACATTTGTTCAGGACATGCATAATCCATGGAAAACACTTGTGTAGCTAGGGAAGATAACCATGGATATTGAAGAAACTGGAAACTGTAAATCTACTTATAATATTCTCTCCTCTAGAGAGGAGAGAAGGGATCCCAGGTGAAAAACACCTGGGATCAGGAGATGGTAAAGGGCAGAGTACCTACACTCTGACAGCTGCTTATGACCAGTCAAAAAGCAGTATTGCTCTCTTTATTACTCTGCAGGCAGGGGAATTATTGACATATAATCCTGGGTTTGGTGATAAATATTTTTTTATATCATAAATCATTATTATGTGTATATTTGCATTTTAATAGAGAAAATTGTAATGACCTGTGATGACCTGTTTGGAGTCCGTGTTTTTCTTTTAGGATCTTTTTTAAGGTAATCTTATCTGAAACTGTTCCTGTTGGTTTCAGAATAAAGCTATTCCTGGAGACTTAAAAACTAGTTTTCTAGGTTAGGTAGCTCCTATAGACTTTTGATACCGTACATCTCCATCTTACCTACAGTTGTCACACAAATGCCTACAGCTAAAACACAGCATAGTGAAAGACAAGACTATAGATTTGGAAATGCAAACTGTACAATAGAAGTAGGTTCTGACATTTTAACTGATTTTGACAGGCAGTAAGTTCACATTTTGTTGCCAATGTCACTGTTTCTCATTTACTGAGACAAAGATGTGTGTTTTTTGCTAGAAAATTCTTAAAATTCTTTTAAGTTTCCTATGTAAAAAACTCACAACACATTAACTTTCCCTGATTGCTCTGAATATTTGGAACCTTTGACAGATATTATTCTTTTGAAAGAATTTATTTTGAAACTTTTTTAAAATAAAAATATTAATGATGGTGCTGCAATTTCAACAATGCTCTAATCTAACTTGTTTTTTACTGCAGGTTAGCTTTTTGTTTGTTCAGGTGTTGTCATTGTTTTATTGATCCTATTTTTACAAACTTCTGCGTGTGTGTTTGTCTTGTCTTTGTAATGCTAGTGCACGGATAACTGCAGAAATATTCTCAGGAGAACCTATAACATGCTGCTGCTGACCTTTAAAATGTCCAAGGTTTTTTGGATAGTAGTCAAGTGGAGATCTTTATCCCTCAGAAAAGAGTTTCCTAGAGGTCTTGAGAACAGAAACCAGAAATTTCTATTAGTCTATTTTGTGTGTGTATGTGACCAGGAAAACAAAACTTTTGTATATGTTTCTAATGACGAATTAAAATCCTTTTTGTCTTTGCAAAATGGTACGTTTCTAATGAATAGTTACAATTCTCTTCTTTTCAAGAAAGCATGTGAGATTTTTTATCAGAAAAAACTGACTGGAATATGTTCAATGATTCTTGAGGCCCATCTGGCATTGGACACCAGTATCATGGCCAGGAATAGCCTTTCAGGCTGGGAAACTGTACATGTGACAGTGTACCTTAACACTGCACAAGAAATAAATGTTGCACCAGACTCCCAGGCTAAACTCCTAGAGTAAAAACTGGGTGTTTACTCTGATATAAAACTGCACATGGAGCAGAACGTGAACACTTTAATGGATACTTAACCATCCTAACTTTAGGTGTGTGGGAGTGGGACTCATCTAGAAAATGAACTGTCTTCTTTTTTTAGTGCAATTTTGGAGCCCATTCAGGCAGCATAACTCTTCAAAAGCTTGTTGGTAGGAGTCTTTCAAGCTGTACTAAGGTTTAAAATAAAAAAGGCCAAAGAAAAAAAAACCTACAAAAAACCTTTCATCAGCAGAGCTGCAAATTGATCCATGCTGAAATACCATCTGCTCTCCAAAAGAAAGGATTTTACTAGAATGCAGTGTGTTTGGATGAAGATGCACCCTGCTGCATGTTTTGCAGTTTTCCTTTGTTGTATTTGCCCTACCATATTAGGTACTTTCTGAGGTCTTTGACTTCATTATTAAATATTAGTTGAGTGGATATGAAATGTACACTTTCTGTCTGAAGGCATGGCCAAATTTTAGAGAGATTCTTAGGTTCTTTATCAGCATCATCTAAAACATTATATTGACCATTTCATGTCTCTTTAGAGGCATTTTTCTCAGAAGGTGCTATTTGAGAAAACAGAAATCTTTTAAGGTCATTTAGATGAGCTCACATAAACATATTGCCATTTTTGCTTTATGGAAATGAGCAGCTTTCTGTCATTAGAGGACATATACTTGAAGATTCATTAGGAGTTTTTTACTGACCTTACTGGAATTTATTGGCAAAATGTAGTGCCAGCCTTCAAGTATTTGTGCTGCCACAACCTATAGAAAAATTGATTTTGGGTGAGGGTCTGATGAAAAAAAATCATGCTGGTGTGGCCCTGTTTTGATGGCCCTCTCTTGTCAACATTTTAGGTGCATGAAAGTTAGATTTATTTGCAAATATAAGACTAACCTGTCTGTTACTTTGTAACCAAATGTTTAGAAAAAAGCATGAGTCTTCTGTGGTGGCAGCAAATATAAGTTTCTGATTGTTATGTTAGGCAATTTATGGAAATTTCAGCTTTTTTCTTTGCTTTTCTCTCCAAGAAGAACTGCCCTTTAATGGAAATTCATTTGTATAAAACTGTACAGTTACTCATACCATGAAAATTGCTTTGCACTATATATGTGTCATTCTTTCATGGCTCAGAGCCCAAGCAAACTTGAAAAAAAATCCAGTTGTGAGTTTACTGATTCTAAAGATGGGTTTCTGGAGGCCACTGTATGTGATTGCAGGTAATGTTTACTATAGGTTATCCAGAAAGCCATTGGTTTATAAAGTTTATAAAATGAGTTTATTGTGTTGTAGGAAAAGCATTTGTACTCTCAAATATTGCTAGCAGACAATAAAAAAGAAAAAAGCAGTGTCCACTTCATCTGCATTACCTTGTATCTTGTATTACCTGGTCTCTTGGTTTACTCAAGGGCTCTTTCAGTTTCTGATTTGGTTACTGAAACTCTCTTCAAAGATTCCATGTAAAGAGTGTGAGAATTTGACCTCTCTCAGACTCCTCAATAGTCCGTACAGCTGAGTCCACTGGGAGTGGCTTGAGTTTTCAATTTATCAAGTCTGATGAATAAATTTTGGTAGTGTTTCCCATACAGAAAAGCAAATAATTTATTTTTCCCAGTATCTATATTTGCCTGTGTAATCCCTCTTATGTGTGTAAGGTTGAATAAGGAAAGGCACATGAGAAATGATGTAACTGTAAAAGGAAGACATTGCCTGTGCTGTGTATAGTGCCCACACGTGCTATATGGAAGTTAGGCAGTAATGTCTGTTTGGAGTCTTTGAGGTGTTATATGTAAGGTAATTTTGTACCTTTGGTGGAACTCTAAATATTTACCCTTTAATATACTCAGTAAGTGCACATTCGCCTCCCTGACTATGCATCCTGCATCCACACTGAGATTTGCCCACCAGGAATTCTCCAGCTATTCAAAAAGCTACTCTACTCACAGTGCTCAGTGAGTTTTGTTAGCTACGCAAGGGAATAATTTACTGTAAATTGATTTTTTTTTTTTCCATCATCTCTTTGGAAGATTTCTACTAGGCCAGGAAGCAAATTAAATCCCTGGAGGCAGCTGAATTCTTTTCCCCTGTGCTGATGTCTGTAAACTAGCCTGGTTACTATTATCCCATGGTTGAAAGCTGATTGGAAAAACGCACGTAATACACCAATATGCTCCTTGCATTAAAATCGAAAAGAATGTCAGGTTGTATTATTTATAAGAATGCAGTGGATTGACTAACAGTGATCTGAGCATAATTTTGGAAATTTCCCATGATATTTATCTGCAGCATGTGGAATTAGAGTCAATTATAGTTGTTATAATAGCAGTTAGAACACTTTTCATAGTGCTCCCTAATCATGTTTGCCTGCAGCATACAGAGCTCTGAAATCTTCATGTGGGGAGATCATTGATTATGGAGAGAACTTTCATGCATTCTTCTGCTCTCAGGCACTGTTAGCTTTGGTTGTGTGTAATGAAAAAGACTAAAGGATTTGTTTTCAGTAAACTAAGAAAACAGTGTTGTAAATCCATACCAACAGCGTTGCAATGTTAACAGCAAAGTATGTATAATTAGAATATTTTTATAACGTTATATGCATGAGTTGTTTGGAGTTTGGTCATGTTTTTTATGTCTTAGCAAACAGAGAATATTACAACTTTCCGTGTTAGATAGTATTCTGTTCATAAAATGGAAATTGTCAAATCAATGTTGTTTCAAGAAATTAAATAGTAAACAAGTGTCCTGCTGTCATTTGTAACATCTGGTTGCGAACTCTCATCAAAATGTAAATGCTAATAACTTGCATATTTCTATTATGCATGGTTAATCAGTTAATCTTTAGCTTGTTGATAGGCTCTTCATGTTGTTGCCATCTAAGCAGAATAGAATAGAACTTAAAATTCGGTTTATTAGTCCATTTCGTTTCAAATACATTGAGGATTTGGTCTGCAAAACAGCTCTCTTCCAAATCCTTGGGTATCTCCCTATGTGATGTTTCCTGCTCTCAATTTCATTTCTTGTGTTGCATGTTGAGAAAACACAGTCCAGGTACTTGGCAAGTGAATCCGAATAAGCTTGTCTAGAATTCAGATAATATCTGTAATTACAAATGAAAAGTTCAGAACTCTTCAAATACTTCCTGGTAGACCAGGTAATGTAAGAGGTAAAGTAGGAAGGTTGTCTGAGCTTTGTTTAGGATTCGTTGGAGAAAACCAGAAATGGACAATTATATAATGAACCAAAGCCTGCCCCTGTCTTGTTTCCTCAAAGTATAAAAATACAAGGAGCATCACTTGTCCACTGTACACGACCTCTCTATCCTGAAACAGTTCTCAGTGAAATCTCATTTTCTTTTATTAGTTGTTCAGAGAAATCACTTGGCTTTAAAAAAACCTCTGTGTGTATTTCAATTTTGGCTTTATTATAATCTTCTATATAAAAACAGATTAAGAAAGAAAGTTTAAATTTTCACATCCATTTGAAAATGCTAAAACATTTTAAAAACAAATAGACCCCTCAAACTTTAAAATATCTGTGAAAATCATAATTTCCCTTCCAACAGATTGTTTTAAAAGAACTTTCTTGTGGTATGTTTGGGGCAAGGGGGTGAAAGCACTGAACAAAATACCTATTAAAGTAGTCAAAACTCTTTTTCCTGGCTGTAGCCTGTAGCCTTGTGTAGCTCTGTGCAGATCCTTCACTACCTCAAAAAGAAGTGTAGTGGCAGTCAAAAAAAATTAATTATCTACTTGCAGTTTGTATGGATGATATTAGATCATGAAGAATCTGATTCTTCCATTTTAGAAATTTTGTCTATATTCCCACAGTGAGCAGTGAGACTGTGGCCTGTTGTCACAGTGCAGCAGCTGTTGAGTACAACCCAGCTTTGTTCTCATATTTTAGAGATGATTTTCCCATGTAAATGTAGGTGAAGGTATGTGCCTGGAATAATGACATTGTAAAGCTTACTAGAAATCCCAGACAGAATGGCCTAGACATAATTGCCATGGACATAAAAACTGATACAGTAGAAAAGACATATTCTCCAATTGTTTATCAAAAAGCCCTAGAGTTTAACCTAAATTAAGTTATATAAATACTTATACATAAGTATGGTAGGGATACACATATATCCACATCTTTTACATTAACAAATTATTTTTCCTCAAAAGCATTTATGTTTGTTTTATTTCTTTTTTTTTCTGTCTCAAACCTCTCTGTCTGTTGACCTTTTCACTTCTGTACCTTTTTATTTCCCAGGAGTAAAATATATTGCTCTCAGCATAGTGTTGCAATGAAGAGACTGTATAGGAGCTCAATAAGACTTCCTAAGTCTGTGACCTTTTTTAATGCTAAATGGCTTACCTCTGGAGATAGATGTGCTAACCTAATTACATTAGTGCAGGAAAGCTGCAATGGATTAATTTTGACAGTTTCAAGTTTAAAAAAATAATGCTTTACTTCTATCATGTCTTTAATTTTGGTGTAAAAAACTTACATGTTTCATCTCCTCTAAAAAAAAAGTTTTTTCAATAAAGTTAGATATAATGTTAAACTGCTTTATTAAACAGGCCTTAGTGTTATTTTGTTCATGTTTGTTGAATGAGTAGGTAGACTTTCAATTTGAACATAATGAAACAAAAACAAATTTACTCACCAAATGTGACCGCAGTTGATACAGGACTTATAGCAGTCTTGATTTTTTCTTTGTTTGATTTCTCTCTCTGGAACTGCTTCAGTGAAATAATTTACTGGAAGGTGGATACTTCTGGCTGTGAAATGTGAGATTAGCAAGCATCCCATCACAGTGGTGTAGCTGTGAAGAACTACAGAGATCTCCTGCTGTAGAGCAAGATAGCAGAAAAGGAGATGCATGAGAAATGAGAGCCAGTCATCATAGATCCTGGCTGCTGGACAGTACTTCTTTCTTTCAGGATTGGCCTTTCTTTTTCTGTTTCATGTAAAACCTTTTCTTTTCTTAGTATCTGGAATTTAGGAAGACAAAATTTGTAATAATAAAACAGTCTAAAGCCAACATAAACTGTATTCAATGACTGCAGACATTTTCCATTTTAAAGTTAAGGCATAGGAGAGCACATAGATATCAGATGATATCTATACCTAGAGGTATAGGTGAAACTGTATCTCTTCCAGCTATCAGTGCACTGCTGAATTTCATGCAGTTTTGTAGTTTATATTTTGTGCAAGTCACATGTAGAAAGGTTTCATCTTGGACTCATAATCGGTGGTTAAAGAAATGATTAATAGCTCTCTGCTACTAATAGGATTAAAATGTTATACGACAACTCTGCCTTTATTTTTTTAGCCTGTTTCCCACCTTATATTGCCTTTGATCTTTCACAGATCTTTTTGCTTTCATGTGCCTATCTTAAAAATAGTTCCCTAACCTTAGATTTCTATGAGGAAAAAAAGTGATTGCATCTAAGTATCTTACAAATTAACTTTTGTGAAACTAGAAAGTAGTCTTTCATGGCAAAGCAGCAGCTGAGTTACAGTAATATGAAATATGATTTCAGAGTCTGTTCTTGAAATGGAATTTTCTTGTCTGTATCCCATATATTATTTGTAATTGTCTTTTAGTATTTTAATGTACAAGTATAAATGCTTTTTCCAGTCTACACAGAGAGTGAAAATGAAATGAATGCTTAATGCAGCTTGATCTTGCACTAGGTTCCATTCTATATGGTTGAGAGCCAATTTCCTCAATACAGTTATTCATTCCTTCACTTTAAAACTTGTTTTTACATTGAATACTTGTTGAGTTTTCTGTTGCTGCTGGAGTCAGTAATAAAGGCTGTTTAACTCCAGTGGGAGATAGCTTCGGTTTTATTTATTTCTTCTTTTTGGTTTTATTTATAGCTTTGGTTTTATTTATTTCTTCTTTTTGAAGCCAGTAGAAGTTGGTTGCAGATGTTTCTGTTCACAAGAAATACATAACTTAACCTGAAGTCTTGGTAGAAGGAAACTTAATGACTCCGTTCCAATAAAAAACCTTCACTTTTATATCACTAAGACTTTTAGTTGTAGAGTTGAGAAATCATGTAGCATACTGTCCACAGAGACTTTGCTTATGACCAGTAACTTTAAAGTTATTATCTATATAAAAAAGAATGTGTAAGTTTGTACTGACTAAATGATACCCATAGATTGTTTACTCCAAGTCCATTAACAAATACTTATGTTTGTGTTTTATTTTTGTCTGCAAACCTGCTTATTGATAGATCCATTGGTTTGTCTTTTAAAATGAGTTTAAGCTGTTAATTACTATATAGAAGAGTTCAAGTGGCACATTTTAAAGTTTTATACGTATTCAATTTTTAAAAAATATATACAATGACATTAATTAGCTTCATGGAGCAGTCTTCTTAAGTAGTCATGTCTTGAAGGATAACAGTTATGTGCCCCATCATGATCTATTTCTTTTTTTTCCTTTCTGAGGTGTAAAAGTGACAGTCATATAATGCTTCCATTAAAAGATTACGGGTTTCTTTCCAGACAGAAATATTCAGAATATTCAAAGTGTTATACTGAATTTTTTTATATATCCTTTTTCTATCCTTTTGGATAGTAAACACTACAACCTGTGCACCTCTGTTTCATTGAGGAATACCTTAGTGCCTTGGAGAGGGATGGTGAGCAAGGATAGGGAGAGGGAAGCGATGCTGTGTTCCTGATGCTCATTCCCCAGAGCAGATGAGCTTTCTGTCTCCCAGCTTTGAAGAGAACTAGCAAGATTATCAGCTCTGATTGTTTCTCAATCAAATAGGTGTTCAAGGGAATAGGAGTTGCCAAGATGAAGACAGCCTGAGGGTAAAGGGAGCAGATGAAGCAAAAAGAGGCTTTTGAGATAAAAGTGATGTAAAGCATGAGGACATTAGAATCAGAAGTTGCATATGATGTAGAATAAAGAGAAAGGGCTATATCATTCCAATTAAATTAAAGTTTTAATTGATACCATTTACAAAAGTCTGGTCTTTTTGAGTTCTAGAAATCCACTGCTTTCAGCTAACAGCTGTATGACATACACACCCTATCCTCTTCAGCAGTGAAAAGATTTGTGAGGTAAAAAAGATAACTTAAGGAGGCTAAATATTTGGTATTTTATTCATATGCTTTTGACCACCATGACCTGCACAGCTGCTGAAAAATTTCCTGAGATCGAAGTATTCACATTTTACCTCTAATTGCATTTTTGTTATTTCTGAGTTTTAAACACCAAGAATTGGAAATGAAAACAGCAATGTGTGCTTTGATTATATAAATGTAAGAATTCTGAGAACTCACATTAATCTTATTATGAGTACCAAGCTGAAAAGTCAGTACAAATTACAAATAACTTGTTTGTTCCTCTGTTCCAACATCTGAAAAAAGGTGAATGCTACCTTCTCTAAAATAAAGGTGTTCAAAAGCCACAAATGCCTATTAAATATGTAGGAGGTTTGTAAAATATTCCATTTAAACAGATGAGTGCACAGAAAATTCATGAAGCAATGTTTTCTGGGTTTTCAAGGTTTGAATAATTCACTAAAAAAAAAAGAAAAAAAAAATGTAGCTTAAAGCCTAGTATAACTCTATCTATTTGTGAATGAGAAAAAAATGATACAGAGTTATATTTCAGTACATACTTCATAGTAGTTTTTCATTTGGGGGATATAGTTCTGTTCAAGGCTGAGGAAAATAATTGAGGGATTGATTCTATGACCTCTAGATGAGAGAGATAAAAAGGATACTTATTTTCTGGTTTTATGATCCATGGCATTGCCATTCACTTTATAATTAGAGTAGTGAGTGTTGCACAGAATTAGTGTTACAAATTATTGTTTTCAATTGGATCAAACCATAAAAGCTTATAATTGTTTCAGTCATCATCTATGCATTATTGATATATATAATATGCTTATAACCCATTTATTAACAATAATAAATTGTTAATTTATTTAATGTACAAATCTTAGATACATGATCTATGAAGTATGTGCAGTGGGCTAACCGTTTGAAATAACTGACCCACATCCTCATTATTTGTATCATGTTTGTGAAGCCAATTTGTTTTTTTCCTGTCCCTTTAGCTTTAGAGTGATTTTGAAGCTGACAAATGATGTCGGTGTTAAATCAGCCAGAAAGTTTTTTTAAGATTATAAAGATTGACTATGTTATGCCTCAATGGTTTGTATTTCAGGCAGTGACTGCTCTGTGTCAGTAACTTTAATACTTATTAACTGCTGGATTGAGATCTGTCTCATTAAACAGCAATGAACCTAATGCACTGAAGACTCTATTATGGCTAATCTCCACACAGTTTTCTGTACATTGTTGTAATCATCAATGTCCCAAATATGAGTATTCATTTCTGTCCAAGGTGTGAATGTATACATTTTTGTATTTATATAATTAAACTATTTTAATTGATAGTTTTTCTGGAAAATTTGCATTGGTTTACATTGCAAGCAAGAACAGTACTGATAAAATCAATCTTCTCAAGCATGTACAGATCCTTTTCCCTATGTTTTCCCTTAATAATGTGTTTCTTTCTCACCAGAAGCATTACCCCTTTGGGCACAGATAAAAAAAACAAACAGTGTGTACATTTATAAATATCTCATATGAAAATTTTTTTTATATGCACGTGGAACAATGAAGGTCTCAAATCAACTGGTGTAATGCTACCTAGTTCTGGATATCTACATCATAATCTGTATATTTTGTTGAAGTTACAGTGTTAATTTGATATTAAGTCAGTTGGACAAGCTGGTTTTCAGCCAAGCCGATATACCTTACTCAATACCTTACTAAATGGAGCATTGTGTAGGTACCTAAATAGTAGCTGAGCCAATTTCTTTGACGAGCTGTGAGGTGTGCAGCCAGGAGCTTTTGCTTAAATTAGTTCTTTGTTAGAATTACAGTTGACAGGGCTAGGAGAGATAGCACTGGAACCTTAAAGGAAGCATACATCATGCAGGATGATCCTGCCATCAAAGAAAAAAAACCCAACCCTAGAGTGATAAAAAGATTAGTTTCCTGTATAACTGGCAAAGGAAATGAGTCATTTTGCTTTAAAATAGTATTTCCAGTCAATACAAGGTAGCTTCCCTTTGTTGTCGAGAGTTTCGGAGTAGGAAAGAAATACAGAGTAGCTCTTCAGGATATTGTGCAGTGTCTGCTAAAGCTTGGAATGTACCTTCACTACATGAAATCTAAACCTTTGATCATGCCTCATGATGAGACTTGACTGCCAAGCCACTGTTTCTCTGCTGTCACTACAGCTTAGATCTGCATTTTGCCAAAAGGAACTAATCAGGTGTATTGCTACACAGTGCTCCTTTATTAATGTGTGATGTCTAGTGGTTCTCTTCATTCATTATAGACTTATCCAAGTTCAACAAATTCTTTGGCAGAATATTTTGGTTCAACAGAGGAAGTTAACAAGCTATTTGATTATCAGTAAGAGGGTACAGTCCAGTATGATGGAAAATGGATGTGTATATGTGAATATATATGTGTATTTAACCATATTCAGCTATCCTAAACTGTGTTTCAGTTATTCAGGAAAAGAGGCTGTATGTAGCCTGTTTGGTTTTTTCCCCTCCAGATTTCAGAGCAATTCAGATGGATGGAACAAGAGAAGCATGTTTGTTGCCTTGGGATTAGTACACACGTGGCTCCTAAACTAGGAGAAAGAGAGGAACTCTTTTCCCTTATTGTTTGTTTTCATGCTTTGGGCTACAGTGAGAATTAAAATCATATTCCTTTATGTTAGCTTACCTTAAATTTACCTGAAAATTTATTTTTAATATAATTTAGCTCAAACATAAAATACATCTTTAATTTGGGTTTGAAAGTTTGTTTTATCAGTTGATGGTAACACAGAAATTACAGATCTTTCTGCCAAGTGGATTTACTAAACATAGTCGTTAGAATAGCTAAGTTGTATAGATGAAGGCTTCTTGAAAGAATATTTCTTCTCATTGACAAAGTAGCTTACTTCATTTTACTCCAACTCTACACTAAGGCAGTGAATTATTTGGTATCTACATGAACAATCCATTTGAGATTTCATTTCCTTGAATATAAGGGAAGAAATGCTTTCAATGCATATGATGAAAATGCAAATCAAAGTTAAATTTCTGTTGTAGGAGGTATCATGATTATTAAGGAGCTTGTTGAATTACCTTTTTTTCTACGGTGATTGCAGTTTGTTAAACATTACAAATTGGAGTATTGAGTGCTTAACAAGGAACAAGGGACAACAAGAAAAAGGGACATAATTTTAAGCAGTATGTACAAAATGTACTAATTCTATTACTCTTGTTCAGGTTTAATTGTCATCTGTTACTCAGATCAAGACAGCATCCATATGAGAAAGGGAAGGAGGGATTTTCTGTAATGTACTGTATTTTGTTAAAGTACCATGTAATCTCCAGATCCCTATATTTCAAATGAAAACAACCATGAAAGAAAGAACTTTAAAATTTACATATGCACTAAGGATAAAAAAGTTATTCACAAATGAATTTGTAAATTAGGTCTTTGAAGGCCTTAGTAATTTTCTTTTGGAAAAAAGTATTTTACTGCACAATTTTCTCTTCTAAAAATGTTGGTGCTGCTACAAGGAGGTTTCACAAACTTAAAAATAAAAACCACTTGCATTTCATGAAACCCTTGAATTTACATTGATTTACTGACCTAGACTGGTATTAGAATTCTAAAATCTCTATCAAAAATTTCTCAAAGAATTAAATTCGGTTTAGAAAAGGGCTAGTACAAGTACTGAGCAATATAGTATTGATATAGGATATCAGGTTGATTGTTTCAATTTCATTTCTGTGAACCTACTAGGAAGAAAATGGTAAATAGAACTGAGCTGAACTCAGTTATGTTCCTTGGACTATGAGCACTCTATTCCTTTTCCTTTAATGACTACAGACAAGATTCTGAATATTTTCTGCATTTCAAAACATGTTGAAGGATCAAATATTTCACCTTTATTGCTTCAATTTCAAGTATTTCAGCATTTAGCCACATAAGAACACATAATCTCTTAAAATTGTCAATAAAGCTGTGAATTTTTTTCTCACTAAAGAATACTTCACATACACATTCAGTTTATGCAGTCTCTTAAGTCTGCATTTTCAGACCACTTTATTATAAGTGTTTAATTTTTCTTTTGAATTTTGTTTTGAAACCTCTTTTAAGGATTTTATTGGGGATTTTTATGCTGGTAAAAGTCCTTTGTATCAACTTATAGACAAAATGTAGTAGTAAATAGGATGGAAAATTGTGGGGTTTTATGCTGCAAAATTATCATATTATTACCTGGGGGCACTGGGGATATCTGTGTGCAGACTTCATACATCCTTGGTGAGATAACTCCAGTATCATTCAAATATCTGGAGTCATATGCTTTTGATGACTGAACATTTCTCTAAGTTAGAGAATCAGAGCACAGTTGGGATGGATTTTGCAAAGGTAAATATTTTGTTGCTTTTTTGTTAAAGGAGGAATTGTGTGAGATATTGCAGAGCAGCTTCTGGCTGCAGGTTGCAGATGTTTATCCTTCATAGGAATCCCTGGGCAGCAATGCTGTCCTAACCACTCCACAAAGGAGCTTTCTGGGATTTTTTTTAAATGCAAGGTAATATAAGCAGAGTGATCTGGTGAAGGGCTGGGTTTGTGGGAGCTGCTTCCAAGATCCAGCATAACCATATGGACTATATCTCCACTGCTTAAAGTTGTCATCTTGGCCAGTGGGATTCTCATGAGCAAACACACGTTAGAGTGACTTTGAGAATGCACAATGTTAGGTATGTCAATTTAGTCTGAGGCATTTTGCATCAAAATAAGAAAAAGTCTTTATGATTCCTCTTAGCCTTTGTCCCATGCTGAGTGCAGTAACTGAAGCTGAACTATTAACTGCAGAATGACTGTAAAAGCCTAAGGACTAACATTTTGATTTTCAGTATTAGCTGATATCTGATTAGCTAATATCCAGTCACACTGTGAAGATAAGTCAAAGTAGATCCAGTAATGATACATTATTTAATGTGTAAAAGGATGCCAGCATATTTGGTTTTTTATTTTCATGAAATTAGTTGCCTAGTCCTAAAATCCTTTTGTGTTTGTTGGGGAATTATTCTTGCTTTTCTACATATCATGTTTCTCACAACTGTTCTATGTCTAATCTACTTTTCCACTGTAGTCTTAGCAGTCAGGATATTGGAATGAATTCTGTGGTAAAATTACTTTTTGTTGCCTGATAGGTAATTCTGTAATTCTATGTGTTCTTATTAAAGGTTAATCTAAATGAGAAATCATCTCGTGAACAAGACTAAGAAACAACTTTAGTTGTTAGCACTACTGGTCTAGATTCTAGTAGATCTTGTATAATGAGAGAGGGTGGGAGCAGAGTGGGGATGTATTCCATTAATGGGCCTGGGACCAATCACAAGGGATTGTATATGCAGCACTTATTGACCAGGTTTTCCAAATCAAAGTACAGGGGTGATCTTTGATGGTTCATTCCCAAATGTCACTTCACCTCATTTGCAGCATTGTAAAACCACATCATGAATGTTTTGTGTTTCTTCTGTCCTTGGGATAGCACTGAAGGAGCTGGATTGCTTCTACCTGCTTCTATACTGTGATGTCCTGGAGACCAGTTTCAGATCAGGAAGTCATACCACATGTTGAATAATTCGAGGGTACTAGATATAAGTAAAAAGTGTTGTTTTTTTGTTTGGTACAATGTTTTGATGGCTATGTTTGTCAATTAAAATATTACATAATAATAACTTGACTTGAGGTTAAGTCTAGCCTAATAGAATTCAGAAGTAAATCTGCATGAGGCTGTGAAACTGTATTTGAGTTGATTGGCCGTGAAAGCTGTGTGACAAGTGGTACAAATTTAGATGTGAAGAAAATGCATGCCTAGCCAAGCATGGAAGACAGAGAAGATATTGTTATTTTGTTTTCCATTTCAAGTTTATGTAGTTCTCTGGCATTTTACTTGGAGTCCTGTTTCCTAATATTAGATTGAAAATTCTTTAAGAAAAATAATTTAAGAAAAAGTGTTACTTAGATGTTGTGTGTTCTTCAGAGGAACTTGTTCCCATTGGAGATGTAATAATCTATGATTAATCAGTAATTCTTTAGACATGTAGTTGTCTCTGATTAATCGTTTAGGGGATCCAGCTGCAAATGAATTGGAAAGGATGAAAAAACCAAGACCAGAAAATCCTTCTGTTTTGTCTATGGTTGTATTTTCTATTTTTTTTTAAATATTGATTTTCTTCATGTTAATATCTGGAGTGAATGGGTTTTCTTAACCTTTTATGTAAAAGGCAGTAGCATAACCACATTCTGAAACTGGTTCTGATATCATTGATTTAAACCTCTCTTTGACAAACAGAAGTGGCAAGAGATATAAGTCCTGAATTTTTTTTTTTCTTTTAAATATGCTGATCAGAAATGGATTTAGTATTTTATTTGTTAGTTATATGCATTGATCTTCACTGAGGAGAAAGAGTTCATGTACCACTAACACATGAACAAAGAAATTATTTTGGTGATTCAATTTGTGTGCATAATTAGATGTAAATCACAGGGAAAATTTCTTCTTCTGCTCAGTATCTATATCTTTGGCCTTCTTAATGTAGAGATTGTATAAACAGAAGGTCAACTTATCTTTGGCTGATGCACTTTGAGATGTAAGAGAAAATCTGCAACCAAAACCCAGAAACTAGAAGAGATTTGCACAGATTTGCCCATATAAGGAAGTTTAGATATCGATATCAAGAGTATTTCTCATGTAGACAGTTAGAATTGTACTAAGAGGAACAAAGAGGTAGTTGTCTATGAGAGGTTTGTTGACTGGAAAGTGGATGCATTTAATGCAGCATTAACTTTCTGTGTTTTGATAGCTGAATATAGCCAGTATTTGGAGTTTTATTTTATCCATGTAAAATGAAATTTATTGTCTTGTCATCTTCTGTGTATTTCATGCTTAAATTCTCTGTATGGAATGATTTTAATAAAATAGAAAAAAAAAGAACAATACAAATCTTCATGTGGAAAACCACAAAAAAAAGGATAGTATTTTTGATTACTTGCTATAGTTTTGGTAAAGACATGTGATCCCAGAGGATTAGGATTTTTACCTGAAGGAAAAATATTGGTACACATAAGCAAAATGAGAAGAGTAGATGCTGAATTATATAGCACAGGCTTATTGTGCAGAGTGAACAGTTTGAAAAGTACTGAAAATTGGATTTGAAGTTGAGAACAAACATCAAAGGAGCACACAATCTTTTTCATCTTTCCCAGTAATTATTTCTGCGAGTGTATGTGTTAGCTGCCTTGTGAGAGGGTGTTTGGAGAGGTGAGTGACTGCCTGTCTCGCACAGACACATCACACAGCTGAGTCACTCTGCTGGTGATTCAATATCACTGTGCAGGTTAAAATAGCGTTTCTATTGTTCTGGTATTAAACAACCACTTGCACATTCTGAACAGCTGAAAGAAAAGAATTGGAGCGGATATTAACTATAGCACATTACCTTGTGTGGAGTATGAATGATGTGTGATATCCATTTTAAAATCATAGTGCTGATTCACTGGTTTTCTTTAGTTTTGGGTAGATTTGACAACACTGAAAACTCTAGAGTGTCTCATGAAGTAAGCAGTGAGAAAGGTAGTAGGGTTATGGAAGAGCTAAATAAATAAGGCTTTGAGAAGATATGATTATATGAAATTTTCACATGGTTGAATTAATTTTTTCCCAGTATCTTTTTTATGAATGAAAACATCTTGAGTTGGTAAAATATACCACTATTAAAAGCTTCCCTCAAAGGCTTATAAACATGAACTGTTTTAATGCAAGAGATGAATAGAAACACTTATTCACAAATTATAAATTTGGTTCAGTTATTTTACAAATTTTGAAACAATGGGGAAAAAAAGGGATTTATTTTTTATTAACTTTTCTCTTGAATTGTACATTATTACATCTATAATTTATACTGTTTTTATTTTGTTATTCTATTTTACTATACTTTTACACTCTTCCACTATAATAATGCTCAAACAATATCACTGGCTGTGGGTTTTGATGACATCCTAATTTGTGACATTTGAGAGCATGCTCAATCCTCACTGGACTTAGAGAGTGAGGTGCAGCAGCTTGAGGAGAAAATGCAGAGCCAGCTGTTCCCAGACAATTGTGCACACAACTTTCTCTCTTCTACTTCATCTTTCTCAGAGGGGGAAAAAGAAATTTTTACAAAATCTCTCTTCCTCTTCTCTGCCCCAAGGTATTTCAATATTAAGAAACAATCCCTAAAGTCCATGTGTCCCTAAAAATATTTGTCTACCTTATTTTTTCATCTTTGACTTTACAAGCCCTCATACATCGTTCTTGTTATTACTCTATTGTCATCTCTCCCCTTTCTTTTTACTTTCTCCTATAATGTCAATAGATGTACAGTGGTATTGGTTTTCTGAGGCTTTTTCTGCTGTTATTCTCTGCTGAAAATGGCAATGGGCATTTTGTGATAAACTCTGATGTCAGGTAACTGTGTATGGTCCTGTAGTTCTTGTTTCATGTATTTTTTTAAATATATATTTCTTAGGTTTTTTTGCCTTTTAGACAGTAGATTTTCAAGTGAATTATTTTTTTTCTAGGCTTTTAAACACTGAAGAATTAATCACAGCTGTTATTATTAAGGGCAATCTTAGAAAGTAGGACAAAAGGAATTTTAAGAGATTCCTGCAGTTATCTCCATGCAGAATTAGTTACTCCAAAAGCAGTTATGCATTTTCCTAGTCTGTTCCTAAGATCTTGCACTGATGAAAAGTCCACAGAGTCCCTGGATATAAAACCCCATAGTCTGTCACTGAAGAAAGACACTAAGTGATCCCTGGATATCCAGAGCCTTGTGCTGCTGAAGAGGAGAGCTACCTGCTGCCAGTACAGTGGAATGGCAGGAATTGCAAGGACAATATGTTCTCCACCCAGTACTGTATGGGCTGAGAGAGGGAGGGAGATGGAATGCTCTCACCTAAAAGCGTGGAAGGTGTTACACCCGTGGATGTGTGGTGGCTGCTGGAGGTGGGTGACTTGTACAGCGGGTTCCTCAGCAAGACTTTGGCAGCATTTTAAATGTATGGATTTGCACATTTTGCCTCTGGTATTTCACAGTTGGCTCTGATATAGTAAGTTGTCCTAAAACAAAAGTAGTCTCAAGCTATAAATTTCTTTCTCTTTTTCTACAACTAGCATACATAGTTGGGCATTATTTTGTGCTTTATATATTTAGCATATTCAATGTTTAGTATACAATATTTTTCTACTAGGAACTATCCAGCCATTTGAACACTGCCTTCCATAATGTTACTTATATTTACAAAATAGCAAGGGGTTTCTATTTGGGTAAAATGTGTATGTATTTGAAAATGGCTTAAAATGTTCTCTTCAGGCAATCTTGTGTATAATAGTTGCTAAACATATATATATATATATATATGACTATTCAATATTTGTTCATTAAAAACAGTAAATAAAGGTTTGAACAGAAAGAATAAATTATTACTTTGCTTATCTAGGCTAAAGGAAATAGAAACATACCAAATTAAAGGACAAAATATGAGATTACATGAGAAACTGCATTTGAGTATTAGACATAATGGAAGTAGACGTATTTAAAGAATGGCTTTTTTCTTTTAATATATCTCTATGATTTAGCATAGCTTAAAGCCTTTTGAACAAGTTAAAATACATGGAATCATACCTGTTGAACAGCATCTATGTAATTTTTAATTGGTCTTTGTCTGTTTAAACATTTAAAACCTATATGCCTCACTCTGTTTTCTATCCAGGTCTTTTTTCCTCTAAACTGGTAGTGCTTAGGAGAAAATAGAACTTGTGATTACTGAGTCAATACCTGTTTGTCTTCTCTCAGCCAGTGGTTCTCACCTTCTCTGTCCTTTCAGAAGGTAATGGGAAGGGTTCCACAGGGTATGAGTTCTTTTCGGATTGATGAGATTTGGAAGAGTCAGATGCTACGTTCATGAAACTAGGCAGGGTAATGCCTGAAACTTACTGATGAAAAGTTTTGTTGTGGAACTGAGCATTATTTTAGACACTGCAATGGCAGAACAAAAGGTTGGCCTTTTATAACTCAAGACCAGTTACCTTCACTTAAGAAACATCACACAGAGTAAAATATATTGAAAGAAAATTCAACTATAATTTTTTCTAACTCTGTGTTCTTTGGTGGATGTCTTTATTTATTCTTGTGAGGTATTTGAGTGATGCACAAGGAATTGGTGCTGTGGGCAGGAGCAATTCTGTTGTCAGAAGTGTATGTCAAAAAAATTGGAATAAACCTATGATGATGGAAGGAACTGGACTGAATATAATTTTTTTTTTTTGTGGTTTTTCCTGTTATTGAGAGTCCTCCTCACCTGATAGGTGACCAGCAGAAATTATGAATATTTAACCTAGGACTGACATTGTAAACTGCTCTGAATAAAAACATGAAGCTCTGCAAGGAACTAAGTGTTTAACCTTTCATGTTAATAAGATGCCACACCTACATTTAATAGGTCAAGGAGCAACTGAGAAAACTCAGGAGTTGGATTAACCTTTCACAGGTTTTCTGACAGTCTGAGCTATTATACTTGACCCAAACCCCCTTTGGCCTGCAGTCTTTAATTTTCAGAAGTGTTTCTCAATATTAAAAGAGTCTTTTTCGTTTTTTGATATAATTTAGTAGCATATAACTTTTTTTTTCTTTTTTGTAGGATGCTTCGAGTGTTGCATCAAATGCCTGGGAGGTATTCCCTACGCATCTTTGATTGCCACCATCCTGCTCTATGCTGGAGTTGCACTGTTCTGTGGCTGTGGGCATGAAGCACTTTCAGGAACCGTCAACATTCTGCAAACCTACTTTGAGATGACAAGATCTGCAGGAGATGTTATTGATGCCTTTACCCTGTAAGTTTTCTGTTCTTTTTACTTGTTTCCATTTAAAACTGCTGAAAAATTCTGCAGGGGATACAAGTTTGACTCAAGTAAATGTTTTTTACTGAAAATAATAGAAAAAATGGTCTGGATAAGCTTAGCGGATGAAGTTTTGACCGAGCTGATATTTCTGGTATTTACAAGCAATTTGTGATATGATTAAATATCCCATGGTTTTAATTAATTTATTGCTAAAAATTGCTTCATATAATATTGATAAATCAGTTCCATGCATCCTTGCATTTAAAAAACAAACAAACAAGCAAAAAATCCCTAATGTCCACAAAACTATATAGATAAAGCAGACTTGTGCAACAAGTTCTGGGGATAAACACAGTAAAGAAATAACCAAAGAGTTGTGCAGAACCCTGAGACGTGAAATGTCAAATTTCTATGGCTTCTGGTTTTTCTAGAATTAAACTGTTTTGAAGGTTTCATGCTTTGCTATTCCTGAAAATCTGTTTCTGGGAGACCTTTGTTTCGCTGAGTGTTAGCTTCTCTTTAATTTTTTACATTAGAAATATTAGTTTACTATATGCTGAAATTAAATTAAATTCTTTCTCATATCTTTAAAATTCTCTCTTTAAATCATGATTTTCTTAGATAATTGCAATTCAAGTTCTTACCTGGCTGCCAGTGGTTGTAACTAAAGCTGAAGGAGCCTATCCTTACATTTGTAATTATTTTCTTTCATTAATATTTTTTGTAAAAGTGAAGTGATTTGATCATCAAAAACATTGACCTCTTATGATGGATAGTTCCATAATAAACATCTCAGGGCTTAGCAGTGATCAAAAAACAAACCAAGTACCAACTAATGGAAAAATCAAAGTGAAACAGAGAACATACTTATGCCATTGTATAAGTCCATCTTTCACCCCTATCATTAATACTGTATACAACACTGGTGCATCAAAGAACACAAAAAAGGGTGATTATAGAACAACAGATACATAGTTAAAAATAAGTATAGGAGGATTCTTCATTCCAGAAAGGTGATTAAGAGCTGTTGCACTCATGGTCTGTAAATTCACGGTGTTATGAATAAGACATGCAAGATTAGATTGTCTTTCTATTCCAGTGCAAGAAGTTTGAGGTATCAGAGGAAAGTGGTAGGCACCAGATTCAGCAGGAGCAAGTTCTTCGATTTTTTTTCATGGCAAAAATGATAAACCTATTTGCATATTATGGATGCCAGAAGTTTTTATGGCTTCAAGGAAAGACTGGATATTCTTGCAAAACACATCCATTGATAGTTTCTAATGGCACACAGATTTATCCATCTCAGGCAGTCACAAAGGCCACACTAGTGTTGGAGGTTATCCTGTTGACTTTCCTGCTCTTACTCTTTNGGATGCCACTCTTTTCATGAGAGCTAGAAATGGAATCTTAAATTTTTTAACTTCTCTTGGGTTATGTTATCAACATCCTTTCCAAAGCTTGTCTGTAAATCTCACTGTGGGATTAGTAGCCAGAAGGGAGCATGAACCATAGAAGTATGTCACTGCTATGCCAAATTAAAATTTCTTCTTTGGATCAAGGAATTTTTATGTCCTTGCATAATAGTATGTTGGGTTGAGGGTAAGATGTATCTTCTGCTTTGCCTTGTTGGATTGTTATTTAGAATAATGAGTCTGGCTTGACTTGGTGGCTAAGGTTCATTGTTATCCTGAATGAAAGATCAGTCATTTTATTAGGCTCTAACTTCTTTTATTAATCCCTAGGAAGCTATTAGGGCAGAGCAGCCACAAATCAATGCTTTCTCTTTATAGCACATTTTCCAGCTTCTCTCTGTCACACACTAAAGTGAAAGTATCAGTAAGGGAATATACTTCAAATGCATATAATTCACTGTAAAAGATTAAGGAATTGTAAAGGTAATTTTTTTCCCCTGGCATTTGTTTGTCTCAGCTAGTAGCTTTTGGATCTGTTTGTTATCTTTGTTTACTTAGAGATATTAAACCCTGTTCTTTCTTTGGCACACCTACTGTAATGAAATTTCGTTTTATTCAGTTTTGAAAGGTATATCTAAACTTATGTCTTAAGGACAGGAGGAGTAAATATTTTGACTAAAAGCAGATAAGCCATTGCTTTGATCTGGATAAACTGTGTGACTCATAAACAAATTTGCACATGTTAATTTTCTACCTGTTTAAGTAGCTATTACACTGCTTTTTAAAATAATTTTGAATGGAGAACAAATCCTTGATATTTTCACACAAGTATTGATTAACAGTTGGCAGTACAAGAGTCCTATAGTAATTATACTTTTGAAAGACCAAAAACCAGAAAGAGAAATATGTAAGAAGAAATAAACACTGCAGTGCCTACATTATTGAAACAGTACATATTGAAGTGGAAATAAAACTTTTTTTTTATTGTTCTGATTAAAAATGATAAGAACTTGAAAAAATATAACAGTGTGCTCTACTCAACTGTACTTTTTAAAGGTTATTTGACACATTTGGTCTCTTAATGCTTCTAGTGGTGTGAAGTGTCTCAGGCTGGCATGGAGTCTGTCCTGAGATAAATGTGCCAGGCAGATGCTGCAGTGGAGTGAATTCTGTTTAATCATGCTTATGGTTTCTGTCTATATTTTTATTAGCATGCTGGATTTCAAATGTCATTCAGCATAAAAATCAATCCCTATCTGAGAGCTATTTATGTGGGTGGCAGGAGATAAAGCCTGTTTTAACTGTGTCCACAAGTGTTTGTTCTGAATGCAAATAACACAACTCACAAGCCACCCTATATCTCTTATATCTGTCAAAGCGGCTACTGGCCATTAATTTAGAAACAGCAGCAGACCCCTTAGAGAAAGTAGGGCACAAAGAGAGCATAAACAAAATTTAAAACAGTCTCTAAATGCCTAAAATGAAAGCCAAAGTACCTAGATCCAGCAATGCCATTCAGAAACGCCCATATAAATGTCCCTGAGGGCATCAACAGCCCTGACTGACCCTGTCTGGCCTCTCCTAGGGCCCCTCTTCAGCCTTCCCATGGTCCAGGACCCGGCTTCAGTGAAGCCTGAGGGGTTCATTCTCTCACCACAGACTCTCCTGGCCATGGGGTTGGGGCTACTCTGGCTGCCCCATGGGGAGCCCACACCCCACATGAGGCCTTCACACTTGGGGAGAGATGAATTAATTAAGAACCTGCAATAGGCAGCAAAGTTCCCTTGGAGCATTCAGTCCTTGGGGACTCAGCTAAGAGCAACAGCCTTGTGAAATAAAAGAGGTGATCTGAGTGCTGGTCCTGCAGATTAGTCCCTAATTCCATCTCCCTGGACTACTGTCTGTATTCAAAGAGTGTTTATCAGCTGCAGTTCATATCTGCTTTGGAAATATTGATAAGTAGTAAATATTTATAATTTTTAAAATTATAAGCAGGTTTTGCATCTGTCATTTAAATTCTATAAATGCCAGTCAGTTACATTAATTTTCTCAAATTTATGATTTTCTTCCCAAGTTAAAATATAAAATGACCGTGGTCAATAATTCCAAAGTTATGGAGGCAACCTAGAGAGATGCTGTGTAGGGTAGAGAGAATGCTTGTTTGCTTGCTTGTTTTGAGGGGAAAAATACAACCCAAAATTCATGAGGTACTAACCCTAAAAATTTCTAAAAAATAAAAGTAATTTTTTTAAAGAATTTTGTCTCAGAGAACTGGGTTATATCATGACTTTAGTTTCTTCAGAGGAGACATGTAAAACAGATAGTCTAAATACTTGAAAGCTAATATAAATCAAATGTATTCAAATTCATGAGAACACATGCTGTACAGACAGGTATTCCTTATGGAGAGACCATATCTTCAAAAATTACATAGCTGAATGATAGATTCTTCTCTCTTTAGAGAGTAATTTTTAAATCCCTGAACTTTTAATAAATTTGATGGCTATAAAAATGTTTGGAATTATCAATGCATGACCTTTTCATTGGGACTAAACTCTAATAATATTGCTTTCTGAATCACTTTTTGGAAGCTTCATTCCCTATAGTTCCAGACTTTTTCACTATCAACCTTATCATTTTTCTAGAGGTAGCTGTTTCCCTCCACCCACTCCCCTAACAAGTGAAGGAATGTCTGTTCAGGAATTTACAGAAGTCCTAAGCTTTTGTTTGGGATGTGGAATCTTTCAGTGGCTGTAGAGTAGCTATTTTACCTCTTTGTGATCCAAAGGAAGCCTATGAAAATATATATGATGCTTTAAATTATCCTGAAAACTGCTTTTATAATATTTAACTGCAAGAGGCAAATGGTTTCTGTTGCTGACTTTGCCAGTTTCACTAAAATGGAGCAATCTGCTTGAGGTGGATGTTCTATTCAGTCATACTCCTAATAACTTCAGAAAATGCAGCAAACACTCTATCTGCAAAGTACCAGGTATAACTAGATTTGCTTACTTAATCACTGACTTTGAGAAGATTACAGTCAGCAGAAACAGACATATGATTATCAAGCATGAATCGCATGAGCTGGATTTTTGTATTTTCCTGGTGTTTGGAACAAATTCCAAAAGAAGATTTTAGAAAATCAGCAGGACAAGGTATCTTTTGTGCATTTCCCAACAGCATCCTTTTCCAGTTCTTTCTCTTTAGTACGCAAGGCCAGTTAGTGCCATCTGTCACTTGTTTGTGATATATAGGCCGTGGAACAAGGGAATCATGCTCTTAGAGTGGAAAATGAAGAAATCTCCCTGATAGTAACATTAAACCCATTTTCCTACTACATTCAAAGCTAATTCAGGTCGCTGTAAATTCACTTCCTTTAAAGGTGTGAAACCAAACAGTAAACTAAATGAAGTTGCAATCTGTAAATCTGTTGTCACTGTGTTCTCTACAGGAAGTTCTATAGACACTCCACTGGTGCCACCTTCCTAGGGCTAGAAATTCCCTTCCTTTCAGAATCTGAAACCTGCGTTTCAGGTACTGCTGTGGCCAAGTCTGGTGCTGGCTGATGACTTTTACGTTAGTGTATAGTCAGGATTTATTATGACGGTATTGAGTAAAACAAAAAAAAATTGGTGTAGAATCTTTTAAATCTCCCCTCTTAGTGGTAAAAACCAATGTTCTGAGAGGTAGATAAATGGATATTATTTTGATCTGCTATCCTTTTTTTTTGTTGATGGTGACTTTGCAGCTATCACAAGTTAAATGTTGGTAGCACTAAAATATTACTGCTATCATCGATATTTCTACATTTATATTAGTGGAATGCTGTGAAAGTTATTACAATGTGGCTTGCAGTAAAGGACAGCTAATATGAAATATGATATTTATAAACATTTACATTAGACTGTATGATGATTCCATTTAAGGCATCTACTTAATACACAATAGTAACAGTCTGGTTTTCCCTGCACGTTTGATCTCTTACAAAAGCTTGGCATTGTTTAAATTTGAACTTACATTCTGTTTTAAAAACTATTTGTATTATGGAAAGCAAAACATATAAGACTCTGTATCAGAACAAATAATTTCTAATTTATGCAGGGCTGTGCCATAGCATGTTTGGAAACAGCAACTGACTATGTGTAGAAGAATGAAGTTATCTCTGCAAGGAATATCCAACCCTGACCCATGTGTCTTCTTTGGGTATTATAAATTGACAGGAACCACCAGAGAGAACACAATGTCATTAAAGATGCAGTTTACTTAAGGAGAACAGTTTCTATTTCATTGGAATAATTGAGTCACATGAAAATAGCAACACTGGACAAATACAGCATATTAAATATTAGATGCAGAACATAGGATTTTAGATCTGGTATCATTGGCAGATGCATCAAAGCTGGCAAAAAATATCAGCACTTGAGAACATGATCTTTACAAGCTTATACAACACTGAAAAGTCACATTTACCACCTACTCAGCTATATTATGTAGTCCAGTCTTCTGATTTCTGTTAAATTCAATATCAGTGAGAACCTATGTAAGTAAAATTTAGGATTTGAGAATTACCTGCAAAGACATAGTCCTCATTTTATGAAATGTAATAGGGAAATTCAGAGCACCACAGGAGAATACCGGCAGAATAATCTGGAAAATACATAGCAGTTCATGTGAATACCAGCAGAGTGATCTTACATAAAGAATTTATTGGTCTTCTTCTGTGCAAATACAGTCTCCTACTTTTCTGCAGACATCTGTATTATTTAGTACTGTTTTAAGCAGCTCTCCTTCCTGGTTGACTGGAAACTTAGATTAGCTATAATCACTGCATGTCTTGTGATTTTCCCTTTCTAAGTAGGTGGTTCTTCTCCATAGAAATATCTTTTTCTTTTCAAAATGCCTTTATTTCCGTTCAGTCTTAGTTCACTTTATAAACAGATAAAATAGAAAGTGTGTATTTCAATGTAATATCCATATTGCTAAATATGCTTTATGTATCATGTAAAACTAACTCGCTGTTCCACAGACTATCTGAAAAGGGTAGAATTCACTCTTCTGATCCCAATCTGGACATACAGTAACAAACTGTCAGTCCTACACTGTCAGTATGTACTTCGTATGTTTCCAAGTTTATGGTTGTACTCATGAAACACAAATCCTGTGATATGCTTTTGTCACATCTTTGTACATTTTATTGCTATAGAAGGGTTGCCTGAGAATTCAGTATCCGTAGTGGACAATAACCATTGTGTAATTCCACCAGAAGGCAGCACAGTACTCTGCACTAGTTCCAGTGGGGCTTTAGCCTCCTTCAGGCAAAGAAGGCTCCTGATCTCTTCTGTAGTTAGCATCACCAAAAAGGTTTCTTAGAAAGCAGTTTTAGACAGAACAAAATTTGGTTATAAAAAAACCCCAGACAATGTTGAGGAGAAGCCTTGTCCATTGATTGTAGTAAAAATTCAGTGTTTTGGACTCAAAACTAAAACATGATTACTAAAATTCTTATGCTGGATCTTTTCCTATTCCAAGAAAGTTACGTGATTCATAGAGCAGAGGTGTGGTCTGTGGTGCTTTTGCTCTTCTTCAATTAGCTTGAGGATTCTGTATGGCTTTTAGATGTGCTGCAAGAAATCTCTACTTAACTGTTCCATTCCTAGGAAGGAAGCAGCAAAGTTTTAGAGGAGGATGATCTACGGTTCTGTTCTGCATGCCTGTAGAGCTGTACATCACAAATTAAAACCAATGGGTATTTATGTCACATCAGCTTTGTTTCAGAGTAGAACAAGAAAATATGGCCCTTGCAGAATGTGAATCTAACTTGTAGTACAATGATCTCTTCTTTATATAATACTAACAATCTGGCTGTAGTTTTGAGCAAATGTTTTGTATAATTACACACAAAATTTCTTCCAGAAATACATAATCAGAAGTCTCTGTTTTCTTTCTGTTACATTTTGTTTCTACTTTAATAAAAATTACTTTTTGGTCTTTTTTAGTCTTATCCTTTTTCTACTGTTAATCCTTTCTCTTATCATTTCCTGATAAACTTTAGTTGAACATTCTATACACCAGTTTTATTTTCTTCCCACCTGAAATTTAGAAGTTAGACTGTCTTTTAACCTAATCTAGAAAAAATTCCTCATGGACTTATGCTGACATTTTCTTAGTACTTTTCTTTTTCCCTTCACAGTGAGAATATTTCAGTTTCTTTTGCCTCATTTGGGCTGTTACTTGGGGGTTTTGTCTTTGCAGGTAGTGCATGACTATTAATGAATTCATCTTTCTCCCTATTTGTTTTCCTTCTGAAGTTTGTCTGTGCTTGTCTCCTCCTTTTCCTAACAATTTCTCTATTTCATGGTACCACTATCTTTGCTCAACCTGTTTAAGTGAAAAGTATCATGAACTGACACCAAGAAATTGTTTCAGCTGGTTTGCAGGAGAGCCTGAGCACATCTTTTTACAAGTTCCATGAGGCTTGGTTTCTGCATAGCTAAACGGACCTTTTGGCTTGCAAACATCCCCTCATATCTTGTCTGTCTTCTAAAAACACATTTTCAAAACTACTTCTGCAAGCTTGAGACAGCTTGAGGGGCTAGGCTGCTCTATCAGCGTCTTCACACCCTCTTAGGATCAGTCCCTCAGGGGGCAAGAGGATCCGTGTGGAGGCCAGCATTGCTGGTTTACAGAGTATCAGAGATTATTGTGTGTTCTAGATCAACTATTCAAAATTGCCTTTGAAAATCTGAAAGACAAAAAAATTTAAAAAACAAACAACCCCCCGAAACAGAAGCCCTTCTACCCCAATGGTAACATTTGCATGTATTTCTCATCCTTCTAAATTTTCTATGCCAGCTGAAAAAGAAAAAAAAGGCAGTTTTGAATTAGATATTGTACTATGGTAATCTTATTAACAGTAACAAACTTTGATTGCTTTGGTATTTTATTTTTCTTGTTATGTTTTGGGGTTTTTTAGCTTGGAAATAGGTGTAATTGCCTGAAACTACTTGCATTCAGAGTATAGGTACAGTTTACTGGCAATTGTGTTCTATTTAACATCTGTAATATCTTAATAACATTGTATATATTGGAGCACTTATGTTATAAATTCAGGTATAGAAACATGAGACAGAATTATAAATTCAGGAAAACTAGTCCCACAGTAACATCCAGTAGTCTGGTGGGTAGGCCAGAGTGAATGGAAATCTTTGGAATATCAGGCTTTTATCCCTTGCTCAGGCTGAAGTGCACACATAATTTATTTGAATATAATGGTTTTCTGTGCAGCATGAGAATTGTGTCACAGGGAAAACTAGTGTGAGCTTTAACTGTTAGCTACAACTAAATGTCTGTACTGCATTCCTATATTAACCAAATTTAAAAAAAAATCCCTAGCCAGTACGTAGATTGTTCCAAGTCAATACTAACACACTTTTCACAAAAATCTGCTGCACACAGATATGATCATTCAGCAACTTATTTTATTTCTTGCTGATTTATTTTAATTTTTAATACTTAAATTTGCCAAAACACCATGAAAATACACAGTAGGAAGTCTGCAGCATTGGTCTGACTCATTAAGAATGTTTTCACTCACCTCTGACTTGTCTCTGCTGGGATGGCTACTCAGTGCTCAGTTTCAACCTGTACATTGAGAAGTTTGCCTTGATGGTTTCCATTAATACCTTCCTGCCAGAAGAAGAAAGTGTTTTCTCAAGGGATATTTTAAATATTCTTCTTGTTGGATAGAATCCAGATTCAGACTAATGAATTAAGGAGTCTGGTTAATATGGAATAATTAATGACCTAGCAGCAGAGAGAGAACTAAAAATTGAAAGATCAGCTAGATTTAAATCACAAATTAAAGCCAGTAATGTTTTTGTTTTTAATGTTTCTGAACATAGCATTGTGAGGAAAGGCAGATCCAGAATCCATGGAGAATCTAGCAGATGAAGACAGTATGCAAAATATGGTTTAGATTATTCCATTTTTTTTTTTTTTAAAAAGCTCATTACCCACCTCTTTCCTTCCATTCCAGCTCACACAAGTGTTAGCCCTTCTTGTTCTTTTTCTTTTTCCTTAACCATCTTGCCCATTGGCTCATGTTCATCACCCCTTCTGCCATTCCCTTCTACCTCCCTGGTTGCTCTCATGCTCTGTCTGTAGCATTTGAGAATTTGCTGAAGCACAGATGGCGACTAATGTCCCTGAGTTCATCCACAAAGAATCAAATTTTATTTTAAAGAAAGACAGTCTCCATTTTATAAGGTCTATTTTTTATCCATTATAACTTAATGAGAAAAAAAAAGTTTATGTGAACTGTACTAGATGCTGTAGAATAACTTAATAGCAATGCTATCTCCAAAACTATATATATATATAAAGTTATTGTTGTAATATGTTTTCTTTAAATACAGCAGACACTAAAGGTAGCTGTACTGCAATACAATTCTATCCAGCTTTTAAAGAGATAGTTGAGTGATTGTCCCACAATTTTAATTTATCTTTTTATTCTTTGCTTTATAGGAGATCCTTTTCCCTTGGAATAAGTCTGGCTATTTCATCCTGTGTAATCTGATGAATAGAGATTTTATGACCTCTCTGTAACGAGTGGATGAGGAAGAAATAGATTTCTATATTTGGCTAGTGTTGAGCTATATATATTTTTCCCTTTTGTGAAAGGAAGGCTTAAGTGAAAGTTATTCCTGTAGATGCACATAAGGCTAAGGAAAAAGCAGAGATCTATTAGTACACTTTTTGACACAAGCAGCTCAGTGGGAGACTCAGCACAGATGGTTTAAAGGGCTGTTGTAAGGACTGAAATAGTCTCTGGACTTCTCAAAAGTCCTAATGTCTTTAGGGCAATGATAGCTTGTAACTGAGCACATAGAGGTCTGAGAGGAGCTGCTACTGGCAGAACTCCCAGACTTCAACCACTGGTGAAGGTCACAATTGTTTGAAGTATGTAACACAGGAATTGGAAGAGTTTTTATGGAAGAGTCACAAAGTTGTGGGCTATTTGTTTCTGGAACCTTTTTTTAATCACTAATTACAAGATAGGCTTAAAACACAGTTCAGATGTTAAAAAATGTGTAGCAATGCTGAATTACTATAAAATGAGGGAAATTAGATTTTTTGCAATGTAATCAGACTTATATATATTAAAATAAATTTAATCTGCATTGTCTCACACCACCTACAGTGTTAAATTTGTTTCATCCTTTTGAGCTGTTTATGTATCTATTCCATACAGAAATCAACTGACTATAGTTTTCACTGGAGTGTGAAAAAAAAAAGCAAAGGCTGGAAGTGCTTTGGTGTCAAAATCTTAGGGAAAAGCCTAACCTGTCTCATTTCCAGAAGCATTCATTTATAGTACTTCTTCCATCCCCAACTAGGTCAGAAGTTTGACTGCATTTTTATTGCATTTTTTTTTGTGCAGACTTGAATCTAACTTTGAATCTTTTGAAAACCATTCAAGCTCAAAGATATTTTAACAGGTTTTTGATCTTTTTTTATTGTACTGCACATGTAAAATGTGTATTGTGAGTTATCTTTTGGGTGATAATGAAAAGTGTGCTCTTCAGGAATTGTTATCATTAAAAATTTCCTTTTGTAACAATAAAAATATTGCTCATTGTCTTGAGAAAACATCCAGTGTGGGTAATGGCATGTCAAAATTCATCTGGCAGATCCTAATTGTCCTCAGCCTTTTTTTTTGTCTCATTGTTATGAGGTGTTGCTATCTTGACCTGGAGAATAAGATTGGAACTTAGTACCATCTTAAATCTGCATATTACTATTTTATAAAGAGTTGCACAGCTCCTGGCCTGTCACATCAACAAACTGAAAATTTACTGTGGCTAGTTTTTTAGGTAAGTTCAAGTAGAAAACTTTGAAATCTGCTGACCTAAGGCTATGGTCAGTAAGAATGTGTTCCAAGTTTAGACAGTAGAGCAGAGAGGTGCTATTGAAAATCTTTGCACAAATGCTGGTCACAAGAGAACATTTGGGAGGCAGAGTCTCCTTGAGCCAATATTGAACTTCTAGGCAGTGCTGGGCAGAACAGCTGCACAAGCCAGGTAATCTTCTCTGTAGTAAACTGAGCCCACTAGTACTCTGCACATCACACTGCAAGCCATCCCTCTGTTGCTGCAGCTGTGTGTCTGTGAAATTATGTTTTAAAACCTCATTATAGAAGAATTCCAGATGATCTGACCTCATTACTTCTGGAATAATATGTTTCTGGTTTGAAGTAAGGAATTTCTCTTGATGACTTTATTATTCTGTGTCGAGCACTTTGTCCACTGGAGAATAAGAGGGAGAATAACAGTGAGAAGATAGCACAGACTGACATTGCAGCTTGAGAAGTACTTGTATGTGCAGAAAGTTTTATTGAAGAGTGTAACTAAATATCTTCTATAACCAAAGTGCTGGATAGAATGTGTGACTCAGGAGATTTGTCAGATATTTGCTTCTTTTTTCCACTTCATTTTGAGGAAAAAATAAACTGAAAAGTAACTGACTTTTAAATTTATGTGACTATTTTTGCTGTCTTACCTAAACAGATCCATTTCTACATTTAATTAGATTAAATGACCCAGTGTTTCTTATATCAATGTTATTTTATTAGAAAGTTCATTCCTGTCCTCAATTTCACCTATTATTATGGCAAATCAACACTTAAACTGACTCCAGTCAGTCATAAATTTGACACTTAGGGGATCTGATTATCTCACCCTGAAATTTCAGACTCAGCTTTAAATATTTATGCAGATAATTAATTTTTGCTGCTCCTATACAGGATTGACATCTTCAAGTATGTGATATATGGTGTAGCAGCTGCATTCTTTGTATATGGCATTCTGCTGATGGTGGAGGGATTCTTTACAACTGGTGCCATCAAGGATCTCTATGGAGATTTCAAAATCACCACTTGCGGCAGATGTGTGAGTGCCTGGGTAAGTGGCTAAGAGAGCTTCTGTACTTATGACAAATTCAGCATGCTTTGTATATTTTTTAGTGCCTTGTGATGTTTGTTTTTTGGTTTTGTGTTTCTTTACTATTTTGTGATACCTCAGTTCAGTGTTTAAAAATTACAGCCAAGGAGAACAGAGTGTTATAAATGTTTTCTCTATTGGTTAAATGCTAAGCAAGTCTTGCTACTCAGGAGCAATGAATTATGCCAGTTGAATGAGAAGGGTCATTACCTCAGCTGTCCTGAACAGGACTAAAACTCCAGCTCTACTGAGAATGAAATATTTCCCTTACTAATATTTTCAGTTATTTTCGGAATCTTACCTGTTCCTCTTTGGAACAAGCTGAGACCTGTCACCAGGTTCTATTTTGTTTCTAAATGGCAAACAGCCCATTATTTACTCCTGTGTTAAACTCTGATTTGGAGAGCCCAATCACTTATGACCCTGGGAAACCTGGTTTCAAAAAATTCTGATTTGTACTAGGACTTAAATGGAAGTTTATCATATTAAAATTGCTGACTGTTCAAACTGGGATTATTTTAACATTTCTGTTCAGTGTCAGGTAAGTAACTAATTTTTTTTGGTGTTTGACTGTTCTGCATCTAAGCTAAGAGGCCTGTGCACTTGGTGGCTGTTGGAGTTGGATATTTCTGCAAACAGTCTGCATCAAAACCTCATATTTTGTGATGAATAGTAAATGAATAAATACAGCCATATAGATCTGGGTGCTAAAGTACACTTATCTTTTATGTTTTATTAACAATAAATAATGTATAAAATAGTAGGCAGGGTTGAATTTCCCATTGCACTCTGGTACAACTGTCAACACTTTATTAAGTGGAATAGTCTAAAAAATTTTAGCAACATGTACTTCCAGTCATACAAAGACTATCAAAATTTTGGATATTTCATTATTCTTTTATTATTTATTATTATTGATATGTCATTATTTTGGATAACCTGACATTTAAGGTGACACTGGACACAGATGATCTGCATCTTGTAAGTTGGGGAATGCAGTGTGTATGTCATCTCTACACAGATGTAACCTGCTCCACAGTAATCCTGCATTTTCATCTCTTTTTCTTTCAGTCCTGTCATCATTGTATGATTTTGGCACTTTGACTAAGATTGCTTTAAAATCTTGAAATAAATATATAAAAAAGACTGAGAACATTTTAAATAAAGAGCAGTCGTTGCTTATGCCAACACTGCTTTCATCTCCTGGAAAGAAGTCTCTAATCTATATTCACTGAGGACCTACTAAGCTAGTTCCAATTCTGTATAGAGTAGAAAAATTCTCAGAACACTATTTTTCTTCACAGCTGCCACGGATGCCTGTCCTCAGTATTGCAGCAGAGCAGTGCTGCATCCTCTCACAGTTTGGATAACTGTAATTCTACATTACGTATCTAGAAAAAATGAAGTTAAACGGCTATTCTATGGTTACTATCACTGTTGTTATTATTAGTGATTCATTACATTATTTCCTTCAGCACTTTGCTTGCCTCAATAGTAATTTGCAATGTTTGTGTTTTACTTGGAGAAGCCCTGGGTTGATATACATTGTGCAGATAAGGTTAAGGCTGTATAATGTTTATGATCACAATTACAATAATCCATCAATTATTTTGAGTTAAATACTTGTTGTCTTTATTCTTGAAGCCAGTGGAAGTTTTTTCTTTTTCCTGGTAGAAAAACTGCATGTACCTGCTGTTTGATTGCTTGTCTCATTTTGATGATATGTCAGTAAGGTTGCTATACAAATGTCTGGAGTTTTTTTGAATTATTATTCTAGCTGTAGTGTCTGTGCTCTAGAGAGTATAGGTCAATTAAACCTTGATATGTCAATTAAAATTGATATTTTCATTGTCTCATACTAAAATTCGTAAGGGAAAAGTAACATCTTAGATTTAAAATATATATATATTTGGAATTAGAAAATATTTAAATCCAGCAGTGATGTGTTTAGAATTTATTCAGTTCCTTAACACATGCAATGATATAAAGAAATAAGACCTGAAAACAAAAAGAAGAGTGGAGAGGTAAGTAAAACTGAATCAGTATTATGTGTCAAGGCCAGATTGTTCAATTGCTAAAAATGTGCAGTAATAAATTTTATTTTGTACAGTTGCCAAAATGAGATAATGCTGTCGAAAAGGGTTGGCAGATACTTCAAGTTGCAAAAAAGCTTCCTGGTATACAGTTTTGAGCTAGTAATTTGGTAAATATTAAAATCTAAGATGTTAAAGATTAAGCAGTTGGTTTCTTTTAGCAATGTCTTAATACCAACAGAAATGTAGATACAGGGTATTTGTTGTTTTGAAAAATTAAAATTAAAAAATTGGCTCCACATCAAAAACACCTTTGTGAAAAATCCAGTTGTCCCTATGATTTCTCATCAAATTTGTTGATGTCTTTCTCAATAGAAGTTTAGCATGTTAAAGTCTGAAAATGAAGTCCTTCAGCTTTACCATTGTCACCAGTTGTTTGTCATTAATATTTTGCATGAGCAAATTTGTTATGTCTGTGACTAAACCTATTATGAAAATGGAGGAAAAAAAGCAATAAAAATTTAAAGAAGGAAAAGTTTGTTTTATCTTTGTATGGATAAGCCGTCTTTCTGTATATAGAGATGTGAAAAGTAACATATTTTCCTCTTTTTCAAGAAACATTTTTGAAAAGTGGGCTTTTAAGAACACCGATTGCCAACATCTGAAGGGACTGTTCATGTGCCCTTCTGACCTCCCTCCTTAGCTGCAAATAGCTCACTTTCTAGCTCTGAATGGGCAAAAGGAATTTTTTTGCCTGAAGTAATGGAAAAAGAAATAGTTCAACCTAACCTTTGCAGTGACTGTATAGTTGACTAACCAGCTGATATGAGCTTTCAGAGGCTTAGCGTCCAAGTCAGTCAGTGCTGCCATGGAGTAGACCGTCTCACATCTGAGAGAGGCCTTGTGAAATGATAGCGAAGATTCTCATTGGCAAGGTTTGCAGGCTTAATTTACTGTGAAAAGTAAAACAAAAGCAGCAAAACAATGCCAGTCACATTCGAAGAGGGATAGCTTTGTTTCTAGTCTTCATTTTCCATGCCTGAGCATGCTTTTAGAGTATTAAATAAACAGTCATATATAACTGTGCTGCAGCATGATTAGTAAAGAATGGGAGACAGGCCTGGAGCCAACTGTAACACTGTTTTCAAGTTTGCAATACCTTTCCTATTTATATTCAGCTCCCTTGGTCATGGAAAGCCTCATTTACTCCTTGTTTTAGAGTATCTACCTACAGAGTCAATACAAAAAATGAACAAAGAAACACAATGACAGTTTGCCCCTCATTTGATACCACAAAATGGGAAAGGAGGTTTGGGGTTTTTTTATTTCATCAGAAAAGAGTTCATTGTGGAAGTTGTATTTCTATTTCTTTGTATCTTGCTTTTCAAAAGAACCATGTTAAGGCTCTAGAGAAAGATGTTTTATGTTCTAAACTGCACTGACATTTACCTTCTGTATCTTTAGTTTTAGGAATATTTTATTTTAATTACTGCCTTTGAAAGTAATTCTGGGTACCCGATTACCTTTGTGCTATTTCATACATGCTTCTCGTGTGCCTAAGCTAAAACATGAGCTTCCCAAAATGTTTCCAGATTTTATTTTGCAAGAAAACCATGGAAGTTGCACAAATGTTTTGAAAAACCATCTGTGAACTCATCACTTCATCTTTTCCTTACCAGACCAGTTATTCTAGAGACAGTGAAACTGCATCATACTGACATTTGATTTTTTGTGTAACAGGAGGAAGAGAATACAGTGCAGGCTCAGCTAGCTTTCCCACCCAGAACAGATGTATTATTTCTGAATGTTAGAAATGAAGCTCTCATTTCTGAAAACTACATACTATGTCTGGATATATTGGGGGAAAAACGCTGAGCTGACAGACAGGGAGGCCTTGGTTCTGATTAAATTCTGCTTCATCTGAGGAATATAGTGTGTTTCATACCATATTTGTGAGAAATAAAGGACCTTCTCTCCAACACAGCAGATATACTTATGGGTCCAGAACCCTTTAATCCAATTAAGATCTAAAAAATCTCTTGTCCCCATATAGGTTAAGTTGTGTATGCCATAAACAGTTTCAGACTGTGATATGGGAAATGGGGAAAGGGAGATTCATAGTGCTCTGACCTTTCAGATTGCTCAATTGAAAACCAGAAACATGAATTTTTTCCACAAATTACCAAGTAGCTAATGGAGTAGTTAATTTCAGAGGGAATATATTGTGACACAGATATATCCCACCTAATTAAGAATGTCACCAAGGTTGCCAAGAGAATGGCCTGTGCTCCTTCAGTAGTTAAAGGACAGGGAGGCTTAGGCAAACTTTATCAGTGAAGTGAATTTTTTTGTGACTGTCCTATTTTCTGCAAAGAGAATAAACCTCAAGTCTTTTAAGTTATGTCTTTTATATTAAGCTCTTCAATCAACTATATACTTTTAGTTGGATATATCCTGCCTGCCCCTTTAGTTGGAGTTTAGGTGAATAACATTTTCTATCTAAACACTACTGGAGTTAGTTGATGAAAGAAAACATTTTAGCAATTTTATGGATTGCTGGAATTCATCTAGACTAGTGATGGAATTTTTTTAGGAACTTTGTTCCTTGCAGTCTTCTGTTCTTGATCTTGAAACAGGAAGAACAAGCCCTAGCAATAGTTCAGAAGTCATACGAATGATTAAGAGAGTCACCTTTATGCCATTCTGTCCCAACTGCATTGTTAAAATACATATGGTATCTTAAAAAGAAAGAGGAAAGCAAGTTATTTTTTTCACTATTTGTCATATTTTTATAAATATTGTGCAGTGAGCTCAGAAATTATTTTGTTATACATTTCTAGGTGCTGACTGTACTTTTTATCTGTCTTATTTCTGTAACCATTCCAAGCCTTCTCATTTTTCTTTATTGTATAGTTCCAGATTTTCTCACTCAGGAATATTGCACATATAAAATCATACATTCATTTGATATTCCTTTTCTCCCATAGCTTGCCATGTGTTGTATATGCAGCCCTTTTGTTGACTGTGGTATTCATTACTTCCTTTAACAGAAGAGTGTGCCAGACATTGCAATGTGCCTTGCCAGTACCTTCTTACCTTCTCTTGGTCCTGCTGCTTGCTGACAGAAAAGTTACTGCTGGTGATAAACTGGATCAAATGTTTTTGCTTCAGATTGTGCTGTGTATCTTACATATCAATGACAGATTTTTTTCTTGGCATGTGAGCTCATTCAATAAGTATTTTTGTTAATTAAACTGCTGGCATACATTTTCAAAGTATGCTTAACTTTGGGAGTGGCTACACTTTCTCCATGGGCTTTAACTTTTTGTTATGGATCATATAAATTGCTCACGATGATAGCTTTATTTCTCTTCTGTTCTGATAATCCATCTCAGCTTTAACTTGAATCTTCCATCAGATAATGACAATTTTCCCTGAACCTTGTTCTCACCTGGCTAACTTATTCACTGCATCTAGACATCTTACTCTTTTTATAGTTATTTAAGCCTTTGAATATCAGGAGAATTATCACGAATTCATTATTTTTATCATTTAAGAAAACCCACAGAAACCATATACTTTTGTTCTTCATATGATTTGCATATTCCTGTTGATATCTCATGAATTCATAGTTAGCTTTGTAAATATTTTTAACATTGCTTGCACAGGAAGGAGAAACTTTCAAATTTATCATTTAAGGTCACAAAAAAAGCTTAAAAAGCTGTGTTGTTGACTTTGAATGCTTGGCAAGACAGGAAATAAGCAAAGAATGTCCCTACCCCTTCATTTTCACATAGGCTTCTCAAAGTCCATTAAGAACACGTCAGGAAGGAACACATTCTTTTTTTTGACAGCCAAGTGTTAAACTTGAGTGACACATCTGTTGAGAGTTATAAGTATTATTTTTGCTTTCTAGTTTAAGCTTTGCTGTCTTGTGTCCAACTACAAACCATGGAATCCTCCTGAAAAAAAGGTTGCAATGCAAATTTTGGGAATGTGAAAAATGTAAAAAATCTGTATTGTTCAGTTTTTCCTGGCTGAGTGTTATATCTTCTTCAGTGAATAGAAAACTTGTCATCACTGAAAACCTTTAGAGTATATTTCAGGATTTTATAAATAAGTTATCAGCTATTTGGTAGCATTACCTAGAAAATTTCCTACTAGGACTGGCCTACATTGTCAGGGAAAAGGTAATGATGGAACTGATTGTTTTTCATACTTTATGTGTTTGAATTGAACGCGTATGTGGCATAAACACAGAAAGAAGAGCACATGGAAAAGGAATATTTAATGAAGATATTTAATCAATGTTTTAAAAAGTCAGTTTTAAAACCAGATTATTTCTCTTTAATCACATTTAAATAGAAAGCAAATAGCTTAGCTATATTCCCAGACAGTACCTCCTAGTGTTAGAAAAACAAAAGGAGGAGGATATCTTAGAGAATGTGAAAATAAAAGCATACGCATTTTGAGAAAAAGTAATTCCTATTTGAAAGACTGTAAAAAAATTACATAGGAAATTCTGCTTTTGTAAAGTAGCAGTAAAGATCCAAAGCTTTCTGTAGGGTTTCAGAAGCCTGTCAGACTACAAAAACTATAGTCTTGCCTGAAGGACATATAAAACAACTAATGATAACTTTGGGCAACACGATAATACAAATCCATCAACATTCTAAAGAAAATTCAAAAATAAAAAATAAATTAGAATATTTGGTTTATAAGGAAGTACCAAAGAAACAAAGGATATCATCCTAAGGTAGAGCTAAGTCTTGTTTCAATGCAAAGCCATCTTCTTCAAACTGATATTTCATTTATTTGTATAGTAAGGAATATTTGAAAAAGTGAATCAATTTGTTAGAGAATAATTTCTGAGGTGACTGTGGAAATCTCCTCCTCTGCTGCTACCAATAAATCAACAACATAAATCAGAAAGGAATCCAGTTTTTAAAATGTGTCTAAATAGTTTCCAAAGCAATAAAAATTATACATGGAATATTTTAACCTTGAAATACACATTTAAAGGAAATTTTAGAAAAATGTATGTGCAGATGAAAAGCAGGCAGTGATAATTGCTCCTAATTTTGACAAAATCAGTTTTTCTTCCATCTAAACTATCTGTAGAAGAAAAATGTTTAAAAAAAGCCTAATAAAACTGTTCCATAAAATATAATTTCAATTTTCTGGGATTTTATATTTTTCTGGTAATATATTTTAAAAATCAAAGGAATTTCCAATTAGGTAGTATTTAGTATATGAATGAATTTCAATTAGGTAAACCTGAGAAGTCTATCCCTCTATGGAGAGAAATTTGGACCAATATTGGCTTTTTTTTCCCTCTTGAAGCAGTTGACTTGAATGCAAGCCAAGGAGAATCAACCACATGACAGCAATAGCACACCATGAAATCTATCCATGTTTCAACAAGAGTCTTGGAGTTGTGCCTGGGAGTATAATATGTTAGAGAGAGAGAGAGGATGAACATGTTTTATAGAGGCAATAATAAATGTCCAACAAGTGATTGTTAGCAATGAAAGTGACGTTAAAGACCAAGCAGAAAACACTTTGCAACTGTGTATTTTCTGTGGTTTACAGTGCATTTAGTGGTAATATCAGAATAACAGTCTCTTCCAGTAGCATTGTATATAAAATGAGACAAGTTGAAATACTTTTGCTTCATCTTTTATTTTTCTCCATAAATTAAGCATGAATTTGGAGATGTTAGTTGGTACAGAAATGAAAATGTTAGAGGCCATTTGCTTGTGAGCTACTCAACAGTCCTTCTTAAACATGTTAATGTCTAAAGACATCTGTACTTTTTTTTCCCAGTTTCTGTTTTACTTGCATTCAAATGAAAAATAGCAGTTTTGTTTCTAGATAACATTTTAAATTAAGCAGCTAAGGCTGTTTTAGCTTCTATATTTTTAAAATATTTTCCAGAGGAACTCAGCAAGTTTTCTACCTGTTCTCTTTTATATTTGCATATGGTAATTATACATGTAAGATGCTGTTGCAAAAAAAAAATCCATTGGGAAGAGGTGGAAATATTTATGTAAAGATTATTCTTTAAAAATAAAAAAAAGATTGCAAACATCTGCTGGGTGAAAGCTGAACCTCTCAAAAAAAGAATTAAACTGCTATGGGGTAACAATACAGGTGATGAACAGGATCAAATATCTAATCTTTAAACTACTCTGTCATAAAAGTTTAGTGATAAAAGGCCCTTTTTGAGTCTGGACTGTTGATGAAGGCGTAGTCAGAACCCTGCATTATAGAAAATTGAATGCAAATAAACAACTGGCCTGAAGTGGGAACTCATGTAGTACTTTAAATCTGCTTGCTTGTAACCTGAAGAGAGAACTGTTCACTCTATCAGTATTCTCCCAGCACAACTGCATCAAGACAAATTTCAGCGTTTGAGAAAATATGTGTCAGCTGCAATGAATAATTTAAAAAGAGTATGTAAATGCATTTATGCAGAATGTGTGCAGGGGAAAGAGGCAGTAGCAATAACTCAGAGGAATTTTTTCTGGGTAAAATGAACAAGATGAAGAAGCACAAGGCCAGAAAGCCATAGGTGAGTTATGAATTTGAGGCTGGGCAAAGTGCTAAAACTAAACAAGTCTTTATTAGTATTGAAATCAAATATACAGACTATTGGAAGTGAATGAGACATTTGAGAGATGGGGCAACTTAGGAAGAAATTGAGGAGATCTTTCTGTTCATGCTTCTGCGTTGGCAAAAAAATCCAACACAGCTCCTTGTTCTGGCATTTCCTGTTTGGAAAATGCACCCAAAACCAGGACTACACTGCACTGCAGAGGCCAACTACCCCCAGTATTCCCATTAGACACAGCTGGGCTAACCCTGGGCTCATTCTGGGTGATGTCCAGCACGGCCAGGGTTTCATAACGAAGGCTTTGGGCAGGCTGGATGTACATGATCTTTGTGGGTACAGTTTTGATCTCTGGCAAAAACTGTCAAAGAGAATTTCTGAAGCTGTGAAGAGGTTTGGAAGGAACCTCTTACTTCATGTGGTTGAAAGTAAACAGTTTTTTGTGTGTGTCATAGGATAATAAATCTAAATGGGATGTAAACATAGCAAGATGTACATCTTTTTGCAACTCTCTGGGTTGAGAGCTCACATTAGGTAGTTCATATAAAATAAATATATTATGAGATTGAGAGAAAGTGTAAAAGTAAGTACTGAGTGGTTTGGAACAAAGATAAAATTACATGGCAAAGTGAGTTTTCTGGACTTAAGTTTTATTTGGGCTCTTAATTTTTTGCTATGTTTCTGCATTATTTTTCTTGATGTAAGCAGCAATGTCCTGATAAAATAAAATGAATGAAGTTTAATTTGTTTCCTTTTCAATCCATTTCTATTTGTAGAAACTGTACCTTTTAGATAAGATTTCACTGTCTCTGTCCCTAGGGTCACTGAAGCCATCATACAATGTTTCTTCAGGGGTACTAAAATATTTATAACAAAACTAAAACAAGAACAGTGTTTGAAATTTAATGAACATGCTTTTCATGGGACAAGTACCCATAAATTAGAAAGAAGGAGGGAAAAAAAAAGCAGCAACTGAAATCTTGACCTTCTTAAAATAGACGGGATTTGGGTAATGTTTTCAGTGGAGAAAGGATTTCAAAGAGCTACGACCACCAGGAAAGTTGTGCTCCACACAAACAATTTCAGAATATGCTCTGAAATACCTGCTTCCTGACATCTGTCTGTTTTGATTAAAAAGATCATTCCAGAATGCTGGTGATTTGCCTACTTTGAAAATTTATAACTCTGAAAAGCCATTACAGGCACTGAAAAGCTTACAAAATCTGACAAGAGCGTTTTGCTAGTCATGGTGATGGTACAAAAAAATAACCACTAAAAAGATTAAACATTTGTTTGTTCAAATAATTATTCATTTCAGCTATTCTTTGCAAATTTGAGCTGAGTTTAAATTAGTGATCTTTCATCTTCATGATTTGGTAGATGAGTTTCACTATCACTTCTAGTTTGTTTAGAGTTTATGTGTTTGGCTTCTTAGAGTGAAAATAGAGCTGATCAGAGATAGTTATTTTCACTATAAACACAATAGATAGGATGCTAAAGAACAAATTGTGATACCTCTTTAAGATGCTATACTGCTATTTCAGAAATGTTCAGCTTGTCACGTAGCAGAATGCTACTTCAAAGGAGAAAGATCCCTTTTAATCTCAGGAGACTGAGTTCTGAATTTAATTCCTGGAGTGAACAGGATCTTTAAGCATTTCTTGTAAGTTCTCTAGAGCAAAGAGGGTAGGTTGTAATAGGAGAGAAAATTATCTGAAAAAAAGACTTTTTTCTTTCCTGTGCATGTTTTTGATATTAAAAAAATCAGAATTTAATTCAATTGTAAAAATGATTTATTAGCTGCCAACTGCTGCTGCTAGAAACTAATAATTTGTTATGCAAGGTTACAATTTTTTTACTGCCTTACATCAGGACATATATTACTGCCCAGATCACATTTCTGTGGTTTGCTTCACTGGTATCAGTGATAGCAGCTTCCAGGTGTAACCCATAACTACCACATGGTTTAACTTGAAGTTTTTTATTTTAGCTATTCTTACGTAAAACAAAGGAAGTTTCCGCATATTTTCCTGTCTTCTTGGTGTTCTTGGTGTTATGTCATGAAATTAGGCATGTCATCGGCCACTGGCTCTTCAGGTGAAAACAACTGATGGGGGAAGTTCTCCCTTTCCTAAAATATGTTTTTAAAATGAAATCATCATTTGAGCGACTTTTTCTGAGACAGTCAACCAATCAGATTCACTCTTTTGAAGATAATCCATTCCATAATAAGCAGACAGTTCTCTCTGAGAAGGCAGATCTTGTGACTCACAGCAACTATCATCTGACAGATTTCTGCTGCTATCATTTTATGCCCAAGGCAGAATTTTTAGAGGCTAATAAGCTCTGTTTCCCTCCTCTTTGCTATACCAATGCTTTGTATTATCTCAGTGGAGATTTTTAAGCAGGCTTCTTCATCCTTACTGCAGATTAGAAAATATATAGATATTAAAAAGAATTTGTAATGCTCATAGCAAATCCTATCTTTTTTCTCCATTTAGTGCTGATCACAAGGAAGATTCTCAAATCTATATGGAGCCCAGTCAGAAAAACAGATATTACATTTCAGTAATGTAACTAATATAAAAGATTTAGTACTCCATTAAATTATTATGGATGTGCTACACTGAGACATGTACTAAATTTTTTAAGTATTGTTTATTTCAAAAATTATAGAAGGCTCACAAGTAAGACTTCAGACTTCCTTGTTTTTGACAAGCTCAGAATATAGGCTAGGAAGCTGCTTTACTTTTAAAACATTTCTAGAAAATCTGAGAATTTAAAGTGTATACCAAGACAGTCTTTTTTCTTATTTATTATTCCTGCCTTAGAAAAAAATTAGTGCAACTCTTTAGCTTGAAAATAAATTAAGACCGGACATAGCACTTTAGCTGGGTATTCATAGCCCTGAATCTACATTTCTAAGTAATTTTCCAAGTAATTATTTGTAAGTGCGTGCCTGGGGCTGAGGCAGATGTTACTTCATTAGCTTTAATATTGTAATATGGAAAGGAAAAAAAGGAAACAGTAAAAGAACAATAACAACAACAACCAAAAAAGAAGCATGTACAGAACAGTATTTACTTGTGCTATTTTCTCTACAACAGACGGAATTGAATTTCCAATACATAAACTGACACATGGAAAAGTCTGCAGTAGTATTCAAGTCTGTGTATTTATTTTGGACTTTGCTATAACTTTCTCTATTTTATCAGTTGGGTTTCTAGTAAGTGGGTTCTTGGGAAAATTAGGTAAGGAAGACAGTCATTATCTGCATGAATATACTTTTAGAAATCTTTATGTATAAATTAGACAAATCACTAGATGGATGTTGAGTGAAAAGTTAAACTAGTTTGTAATTCTCAAACTGGCAAGCATGGAGGTAAAGTTTGAGTATTGAAGCATGGAGTACTAACTCAAGAAAAGGATAAAAGCTGATATCAGAAGTATTAGACAGCTTTTCCAACTACTTCTACAAGTCTCATTTACCTGGGGACAATCAGGAAAATTAATCTGAAATAAATTTTAAACTGGATTAATTAAACTACTTAAATCCCTATGTAAATATGCTTCCTCAGAATTAAAATTACTTTTATTTAATAATATTTGGAAGTGAGTTAAAGTAAATCAAATTAAGGTCTCTTTAATATTGCTTGAGAATATCCATCCTATACTTCAAAGCAATAAAAGTACCTAATTTGAAATTCAGACCTTTTTGTTGTTTTGGATTGCTTTTCCTGATCAGGTCCATGTGGATAAGCCACCCTGCTACAATTTTTAGTACCATTTTCAACTGTTTGGAGTCTGACCTTATTTGATTTCCATGACTAAAATCTGTATTTATATTAGGCTTTTTCCTGTATTACCTGAATGGAGAGATTTTACATTAAAAAAAACCAAAACCAAACAAGAAAATATCTTCCACTTTCCCCTTCTTTATTCTTTAAGGTTTAATTTTAAGCAGATTGTTGACCAACTTACTCAGCTTTCAAAAATATTTCTTATTTCTTATTCTCGAAGCCAATATTTTTCTGAGGTAAGCAGCTAGAAAAACGTTAGTGTGATGAAATCTTTTTGTATCCAGTAATGTGTTTAGATTCATCATCATTTCTGTAGTCACCACATTGGATTCAATATTTAGAGACTGATATCCCCATTTTACCACGTAACCTCTTAATATCCTTCCCAGAGCATAAAATGAAATGATGGTTTGTTATTGATGAGTAGTGGTCTCAAGCCATCAAAGGAGTAGCAAGGTAGCATGTTTACATATTTACAGGACATTTACCTACTTTTTTTTCTGTATGATGAATTCACCTGTATGTAGACCCCAAATATGTCTAAATGCAATAACAGAATTGCAAAAATATGGTCTCATTGGTTCAATGCAAAATGGATTTGCCAGTGACATTTTTTGGGGCAGTCATAGATAAAGGTTCATTTTTATTAAGAGCCTAATTTTAAAAGCAAAAGAAGTGAAGCCTACACTATTTAATTTTCAATTTCTGCATCATGATTGGTAGTGGAAGATACAACCAGAGGGCCTCTTGTCCTAACTATGGAGTGGTGGTGGTGATGAGAGAGACGGGAAGATAGGTTTCAAAAAGCATGTACTTCAAAAAGTCTGTACTTCAGGTGCACTGCTTTGCATCCATCGTTGGCGCAAGAGTGAGAGGAACATGGAGTAAGCTTGCACTTCTGGAAGCAAGTTCTTGTTCTTCAGAAGCATCGTGTTCATGCTCTGGCATCATTTTGACCTGATCATTAATGGATTATCAGAGACCAAACCCATAAATTAAATAAGGACAGAAACAGATGGAGCCAGTCATAGATGCATTTGTTACTTCTCTGGGGTTCCTTTTTTTCCAGTGGTGTATCAGTTATGTTCTGACTTTTGTTTTTCTCACTGATTTTGTTTTCCCTCTTTTACTGCAGTTTATTATGCTGACATACATCTTTATGTTAGCTTGGCTTGGCGTTACAGCTTTCACTTCTCTGCCTGTTTACATGTACTTCAATCTGTGGACCATTTGCCGAAATGCCACCGTAGTGGATGGAGCTAATCTCTGCTTGGATCTTCGCCAGTATGGTATGTAAATAAAAAGCACTAAATGAAAAGTAAGATTTCACAAAAGAAAACATTCCGCTGCTTTGCTTCCATGTATCTGAAATGAACTGTTCAGTGTTTCTGAACCAATTGTTACGTGTCTCTTTCTGCCCTTTTACCCTCTAGTCTAAGCAATGTCTCAGAGATGAACTACATTTCTGGACCTGACAAAAATTGAGTCAACTTTGTCCATCTTCTCCGTAATGAAAATCTCGCATTGGGCTTTGGCTTAGTCTCTCCTTTAGAAATTGCTGGAACTTGTCTAAAATGCTTAATTAGTCATTTATCTGGAGAATGACTCTCTAATCTTGTGGTAGGACAGTGACTTGGGGATGTGAGATCCTAGGGTATCTGCTGTCTCTGCAGAGGTGAATTGGGACATGACAAGATTCATTGCTCTCAAAAATCTTGATGAGGACCAACAATACCAATATTAATACTCCAATAAAGTAATGGAAAGGGAGATAGAGAGGGAGCAGGGCTAAAGCCTGAGCTGTGGAAGTTAGAGTAATGTGGGGAGGTGCACCTATGTGTGTTTTGAGAGAATGTGAAATTTGGATAGAAAAGGATCTGTAGTCCCAAAATATCTGAGAATTCTTGTGTAGGCGATGGTAATTCAATTCCTTTCTTCTACAAGACTGATTTGATTCTAGATGTTATGGCCTTAGTGATTTCTCAACCCACAGAGCTTTGGGTAATCATACTCTCAACAGTTTCTCTTCTTTCGTTTCCTTGGACTAAAATAAAATCCCAGTATATTTTTAAGTGTTATGTGGAGATATAAAAGATGCTACATTTCTTGGCAAAGAAACAGTTTTAGTCATAGTAAGCATTTAAATTAACCTGAAATAAAATATTTGGCATTTTCTTTCATGAGAGGGAAGAAAACTGGGGGCTTTTATTATTTATTGTTTGTTTTCCTACACAGCATGGCAGATGAGTTTAAAAAGCAATTATTGGTTTAGATCCAATCAAGTGTACTAATTTTTCTTTCTATGACCTATTATTTTATTAATATTAATGGCTATTTTTAAATAATTGTATTTAGAATGTTCATAGAACACTAACATATAAAGTGTATATACTGTGAATTTACCTATTTCCTGTAGATTCAGTGCAAAAAACACTGATTAATATTAAGAAAGAACCATTTTTCATGATAAATGAGTTAATTGCAGTTTTTTCTTCAGGCTAGTCTTTGATTTAGTATCTGGACATTAGCTAAAGGAAGCAAGGTAGCAGATTATAGTTATTATTGCTGATAAGAGAAAGAATAAAGTATAAGTTTGTGTAATGCTTTTTTATAACTTGTGAAAGAAACCTTAGATCAGATCAATATGTTTGAAACCAATATACAGCACATTTCTCCACATGAGAGTGGAGAAGGTTTGTGAGCATTTTAAGTGTATATACTGGTTGCAAATAATTTCTGGTTTTTTAATCGTTGTGCTGATCAAAATGGGGATAAAGATATTTTCAAAAATGGCAGAAAAAATGTTAACTTCATGTTACTTTCTAGGGCTTTTACTAAATAGATGATGTGTTAGTTTTGTGCTGGCTGAAATAGAATAGAATCCTAGAATGGTTTTAGTTGGAAGGAACCCTAAAGACCACTTCCAACCCCCTGCCATGGGGCAGGGAGACCTTCCTCTAGACCAGGTTGCTTAGGACCCCATGCCACTGGTCCGCCATTTCTCAGGAAAACATGTTCCAGTGCCTCAACACCCTCGCAATAAGGAATTCCTTCCTTACATCTAACCTAAACTTATCCTCTATCAGTTTAAGCCAATATCCCTTGTTCTATTGCCACATGCCTCTGCATAAAGTCCCTCCCCAACTCTCTTGATGGCCCCTTTTAGTTACTGGAAGGCTTCTATAAGGTCTCCCCAGAGCCTTCTCTTCTCCAGGGTGTGCAATCCCAACTGTCTCAGATTACTTCACAGAAGAGTTGCTGCAGACTCCCAAATGTCAACAAAACCCAGATGTCATTGTTAAAATACGTTCTTAGCTTTTCTCATATAAAGGAAGTTGGTCTGCGCTAGGAATTCAAAGTAATGTGAATATTTATTCTTCTCCAGGTATTGTAACTATTGGAGAGGAAAAGAAGGTTTGCACCTCATCAGAAAGTTTCATCAAGTTGTGTGACTCTAATGAGGTAAATAAATATCACAGTATTTTTGGCAAATCCATAATATATGGTGTGGTAGGAAGCAGCTGATATGTGTTTCCTTACTGTTAATGTTCTAATTCTAGCTATGGTGATGAATAAAATCACAGTGAAAAATACAGTCAAGTAAGCAGTTTTCATAGTCATTTACCAAGTACCAAATTTTGTCAGTGCAATTTCTCCATCCAATTGTTTTCTAAATACACTTGTGGTTTGTTTGTTTGGGGTTTTTAATAATTCCAATATCTTGTTCTTTGCTACTGAGATATTTTTGAAAGCTAATGCCCCTGCTGCACAATGAATAGGTCCATAAAATGAATCACTGATTGAAGGGCTTATGATTACTGTTGTGACAGGAGAGTAAAGGTTTCAAATGGCTTTGGCCAAACCTTGTTTTGTGTTAGGATAGTAGCTCTCTGTACATTTTTCTTTCTAGTTTTTCCCTTTGGTAAATGCCACCTGTTTCAGTGCAGCTGAGCATTCTGGTTTTGTTTTTAAATGAAAAAGGATGAACAAAATTACATCTGCCTAGAACAAAGAGAGGGTAAAATGTAGATCACTCTTAAGCCAGAAGGATCAACATTTGCTAAATGTTTTACTGGGTTCTACTATGGTTGAATAAATCTTAGAGGGAAGGTACACAATCTGCCTTGATATCAAAACCATCTCAGAAAATGCAGCTCTTGTGGTGCAGTTGACTCTCTGTGGCTGCTACATAAACCAGGTCACTGAAATTAAAAGCAAATGTAATCATTTGGTTTGGGGTGAGGAGAGGAAAGTGGTTAATTTGGATTATGTAAGTAACCTGGTTTATATTATATCACTATAAACAAATCTGAGGGGAAAGTGGATCAATATATGAGTATGGAAAGCTACAGTTAATGAAGGGAATATGGGGTTTCTCAGGCTGTCTCACTGGAGAAGCTACCACAAACATAATTCTTGTAAGGTAGTATTGTAGAATTGTAGCATAAAAAAAACCCAAACAAAACCCTGAAAATGTACTGAAGTATTTCTTTTTAAATAATTGATTTTCTTAATATTTTATTTTGTAAATGCTGTGTTTTAAAATAGTTGTGCCTTTTCCCTGATGTGAGCATTGTAACAAAACAAGCACAAGTACAATGACATGTAGTGATGTCAGTCTCTTGGAAAAATATTCTTATTCATTACTTTTGTGGAAGGGTGGCACCAGGAAGGTAATTATTTGTTCTATGTTATCCTGAATTTTTGTTCATTTTCTGTTTGGTGTACAACCATGAAAGTCCTTTTCTTTGCCTCCCTTTGCAGCTAAACATGACATTCCACTTGTTCATTGTGGCACTTGCTGGAGCTGGAGCAGCAGTCATTGCCATGGTAAGCTACCCAACACTCTGCTCCTCATCTGAATTGCTAATGCCTTCTGGTTCTGACTTAGGATCAGCTGTTCAATTTCCATACTATCACTCAAAGCTATTATTAAAATAGAATTCTGTAATTCAATACTCTCTCTTTTTTCTTTTTTTTTAATATATTTTTTTTAATATATTGATGGATTCCCTTTGAAGTAGAATATCATGATTACTTTCTTGAATTAAAAAAACACCTTTAAGTACATGCTAAGAATTTTTACTATTCTCTTGCTGCATTCAGATGAGTGTCTGAATTCACATGTCTGTGCTGTAACCATAGTGTTATACTTTTATGATCCCTGCCTTTCTGGGTATTCATAGGCTTGCCACACTGCTATTGTAGGAGCAGAGTCTTTTTGTCAGTTCAGTGAATATATATGAATGTGTTGATTTTTCTGTCAGGACTAATTTTTCTGCTCCTTTATAATGAAGATTACTTTAAATTTAGTGACATTTTGTCAATGAGAAGGTTCCACTGAGAAAAATGTGTATGAGCTAGTGCCCTGTTCTTCTGTCTTTTGTCTGCTGTATTTGCTTAAGCATAAAGATATTTTTAGACTCGTGATTCTGTGCTGCGGTAGGTTTGCATTATGCACGCTGGAAAGGGAAATGAAAAATGACTGTTACTTGGTGCTGATGCGCTCATAAGTGTTAGTGGTGGTGATTACTAGTAATTTTTTATGGATCCTGGGGCCATGATTATTTTGTTATCCTTAGAATTACATTTATAAAAAAGTACGTTCAGAAAATATTCAATGAAGCTTGTACTTGTCTTACATTAATGATTTCTTCGATTTTTATCTGCCATTTTTTCAGTATCACATGACACCCCGCATACAGCAAAGATAGCTAAATGAAAAATATATCTTTTGAATGTAGTTTTTTATTTCAAGGCCACAAATTATAAGTGTAATAGTAGAATGCAATTTACATTAATAATTTAATTTGTTTTCCAAACAAAAAGTTTTCTTCTTGCAGTTCCAAAAATGGTGACCATATAGGAATTATGATAATATAACATTTTTGTAAGGAAATTAAATCCAAGAGATCCTTAGTTTTCCATTGTATGATTATTTTGAAGTATATTCAGTAGATTTTATCAAATGCTATTTTGTTCAGATGAAAATTCTGCATCTCAAACACTAGTTTTGAATCCGAAGAGCCACCAAATGATATTCAATGAAAAAAACACATCTTCAGTGAAAGCAAATTAAGTAGGTACAATGTGCAACATAGTTTAAATATATAATACTTTCAATGAAGTTTTTAAAAAGACCTTTCAAAGCTCAGGATATCAAAGATGCCATAGCTGTATTACACCAAGCACAAATAATCTAGGAATTCACTACGATGGCCCACATTTTTTCACATACTTTTGAAGGGTTACCCATATCCAAGTGTGCTTTCTGTTGAATTCTGTAACTGCACAGAGCAGACATGATAACACTGTTCCAACAAAAATATAAATTTATGTTCTAAGTGCTACTAAATTGCATAGTGTCCCAATGCTGGTAGATGTATGTCTCATTAAATGTTTGCAACAGTTTTATAGATTTTTTTTCAAGTTTGTAATTATACTGTTTGTTTTAACCTACCATTCGAATCTTTTCGGCACCTGCTAAAGACTAGCACCTTCCACCCTTTGATGGTGGCAATTTCTAAACTCATCATACCAGACCACATCTGTAGGTTGTGTTCTTCACACTTGACATAGTAGGCCAAACACAAGGGATAGGACATGAGGGAAAATTCAGATTTTTGTGGTTGGACATGCAGATATTAACAGGTTCTCCTTTATGGTAAGTTTAGGTTCCCAATGAAAAAAATAATTTAAGGGAAGAAAAATTAACTTGGTGTCCTAACTATCTCATCTAGGAAGAAGAAGATACCTTTTTTCCCCAGATCCTACACTCAAATTAGTAGACTGAAGTAATGCATCAGCAGTGGACTGAGGTGGGAAACAGTGCAGAAGCCATTTAGGTCCTTGGAGAACCAGTGCCCTTCACTACATGTGCTGTTTCAAGAATAATCACAAATACGAAAGGATGACATTTGTCTTTGTAGGACAAATCCAGGACAGTAGCAGATCTTCATGTTTGCGAAATTCAACAGGAAAAACAGATTAAAATACCAGTTTTTTACAAAAGAAAAAGCTTATGAATCTAACACACTCCTAAAACATTTGCAATTACTTTAAACCAGAATAGTCCTTCTGACTAAAGTGGTAAGTATACTGTATTTATGGACAGCCAGTAACAGTAGTGCGACATCAGGAACACTGTTGAATAACTGAATTGGTAAAATCTGGTCTCTGAAACAGCATTTTAAATTATGACATCAATACACTTCACTATATCCTCACTTCTGGACTTTTAAACATTTGCAAGTGCCAGACTATTTAATTTCTGAAGATTTCTTAAACTCTCTAATGGGAATATGATTCTACAAAATTCACAAAAGAATCAGCTTGTTCATAAATGTTAAGTCCATCTGTCCTCAGGATACTTTTCATGAAACAATATTTTAAAATTCCATTTTTTTTTAAATAGTAGTAATTTATTGCAAAACCACCACAAAACTTGTTAATACTTGCAACACCATTTGGTCACAAATCACAGTTTCCCCATATCTCTTGGTCTCAGATTTGCATATGAATGTTAGAATTTTTTCACAATTCACTAGAATCCTCTTTAGACTGCAAAGGAGAATGTTGTTTTGGAGTTCAAAAGAAGAATTCTCCTATGTATTGGCACTGATACAAGGAAAACCTCACATTTTTTTACAGTACGTGTCAGGGAAACTTTCGTTTTGTAGGAAACACTGTCAAAGAGTTTATTTTGAACATTTATCATTCTTATGTCAATCCAAGATGGGAAAAAAGAACCAGTACCAAAACCTGGTAGAATTATTTATATTGTAAATGCTCTTTGAGAGTCCATAACAGAAAACACAGCCAGGATTTTGAATTATATTTAATTTGTACCGTGTATGATTCTGGACAGTGCTTTTCTTTCTTATGTCTGAATGGATAACAAATGCATACAAAAAAAGATCATTGCAGTAATACATATTAATTTTACTGTTGTTGGTGTTATGTCAAATAGAAGATGTGAAGGTGTTTAAACGTAAGCTTTAACAATCCAGAGTTGATTGAAAAGCTAGTATATATTCCACCTGTGATGTTTCCCCAAAAACACTGTAGAAAAACTTCAATATGAGATGCAAAATTGCCTTTCTCAAAAATTACCGTGTGAACCAGTAACTTTTTTGCCTTAACTTCCACAGAAATTATGTCCTGCAAGGTGGAGATGCAATCAATTCTCCTGAAATAGGAACAAGGGAAATATAAAAGTGGTCTGCTCTTCTGCCCAGCATGTTTGTGCTCTTCTGCAGTATATGAGATGTGTGTAAAGGGAGGAAAAAAAGTTCTTTAAACTTGGTTCCAGTGGAAGTAGTGACATGTCCTGAATAGAAAAATAAAACAAACAAAAAAAACAAAATACCCTCCTGGCCCAGCTGCAATTCCACAGTTTCTAAACACTGAAGCATACTTTCACCTTATGAAGAAATCTAAGCAGAAATAGGTATGGAAAGACCCTGCACTGTCTTGCATATGTCTGCAATTGAAACCTCCTGAGGCAGACTGTGGAAGCTGCCTGGCTTCAATTTAAATAAGCCTTGATGAGGGCCCCTGGCTTCAGGCTATTCAGGTCATGGAATTGTGAAATGCAATTAGATAGCCACTTAGAAATGACCTCCTTAGTGTGGAAATGTTATCTAGGAACTTGGTGTTAAAATAAAAAGGGTGGCAAGACTGTTCAACGTATGCATCATTATAAAACATGGATAGATATTTGAGATTATATAAGTTAAACTATGTGTTTCCAGGCAAGTCTTCCTACTTACAGTGAATGTGAACTCCAAGAGCTTTCAACAGTTATTACAGTAGTTTGGTTCAGTAACTTCTTAAGGAAGGGATGGGCAGACAATGGATGTTTAATGAAGGTCAGACTGTGACCAGTATACCTTCTATATAGTCTATTTTTTAATAAAGAAAAATGACGAGTGAAACTGCCAGACATTAAGTTTAAATTTGTCTCTTACTGGATCATTGCCAAATATTTTGTGAGGATAAAAAAAGTGCCCACATCATCCCATTTTCATCACAGATTCTTCAGTTGCAAGGATTTCTGGCAGATGTGTTTTAAAAGGTCATGAAGATTGAGTACACTGCTCAGGATTCTCATGTTTACAATCTGTTTTGGGTTCAGATTGTATTTTTAACTGAAATTTCAGCCTCAAAGGACCAGTATTTGTGTTTTCATTGCATCCAAATTGCAATTGAGATGACAAAATTATTAGGATTACCAGCCTCTTTATTTTGATTTTTCTCAGTAGTTTTACTTTGGAGGAAATTTAAGGCATTTACTTCAGTATAATGGGGATTCAGAATTAGGGTCTCTTGTTTGGTCTAGAAATGCCTAATCCAGAAACTACCCCATGGTGAAAGCTTTTGGAAGAGTTGATTTAAGATAGAAGATATTTCTTTTTCCTGTGTGCTAAAATGTGACCAGAGAGTGTTCCAGAGTGACATGGGACGTGCTGCCATCTCCTACATATATACTCACAGGTTGTGCTGCCTGTGTTGTTCCATAGATATTAAGAAAATCCTAAATATATGTAGAAATAGTACTCTTTAGTTTTTTCACGAAAAGGATAGATTCTCAGAACAATTTCTTTCTATTTTATGCCTCCTCAAGTCAGACAGTATTCCTCAAATAAGGATTAATCAGAATTTTGACATAAAACACGAGGATAAAAAAGGCAGCAAAAATATTTGGTCTTTTTAAGGGTTTCAGAATGCTTTCCTTGATCTTAATTATCCAGATTAAAAAATGTACTTTCACTTGTCCTAATCAGCAACATTGCCAACAAACATTTGTGAAAAAAAACCCACTGGCATTTCCAAAATGGAAAAAACATATTAAAATGAATCTGTTCATTTAGTATGAACCTAAGATACTCATATCTACAATAGCGCAACATGAAGGGGAGAATTTGCATCACCCCAAGGCGATTTTTTATTACTTATTGTATTCTTATTCCATTTTCTACTATTTGAATCCCAGTACAATTTCTTGATTTCTTAGGGAGGGGTGAAATATTTTGGATCTCACAAAATTGTCCAGTGCCTCCGAGGAAGTTGATTCATATAAATTTAAGAGATGCTCTTATCAGAAAGTGTCTGAAAGGCTGCTAGGGAAGGAATAAATGTCCAGAGAGTCCCAGCATTAACCAATTGAATACCCTTGTGGAACACTTTTATATTCTGACTGAAGACAGAGTATACAGAGCATCCAATTTTTTTTCAACTATATTTTGTCACTTTTTGCCTAACTGAACTTATTTTTCAGTTATTGACAATTTTTCCCCAGATTGGTGAGTTAAATACAAAGCTAGAATTGTAGTTCAAAGAAGTAAGTCATGGCTAAATGAAGAGACAACGCTAACTTTAACGAAAATTAAAAAGCAGAACCTTCTGCTATTATATTAGATGTGCAATCGTAAGATGTGTCTATGGCATTTCTATCTAAAGAACTACTTTAACAAATAATTTTTTAATGGGGAAAAACATCCAATGAATACATAACCAGAAGTCATTTCTACATGTACCTTTGCAGCTTAGCTGAAAAATAACGCAGGGATGATTTGTTGATTTTTCAGGTGTTAAGGTTTAAATTCTTATAACCATTGCTACTAACTACTAGTAATAGTAACAGTAACGGCTGTAAGATGAGTAATCTGAAGATTAATGGAGCCTGAATTTGCCATCATGGTCCTATACTACTTGACATAAGAATGCCCAAATCCTGCTGATAAGAGCCCAGTCTCAGTCCTACAGCCTTCAAGTTTACACGTACTCAGTTTTGACTGACTCTATTGCTTCTTAATGCTGTGTTACCTCTCTTACAGGTTCATTATCTCATGGTCTTGTCTGCCAACTGGGCCTATGTGAAAGATGCTTGCAGAATGCAAAAATACGAGGATATTAAATCAAAGGAGGAACAGGAGCTGCATGATATTCACTCTACTCGCTCTAAAGAGCGGCTCAATGCTTACACATAAAAGAAACCTTATCTTACTTCCTAACATGTGAATGCTTTGTTGTTTAACTAAAGGCCATCCTACCATTTTAAAAACAATTGAAAGTGCTTCTCACAAAAGATAGTTTGGGTGACTTACATATCACCTAGATACAATTCTTGGTTGTCTAGCACTTGGTTTCTTAATCAGTTCTTACTTTGTGTGACCATTCTATACCACAAAGCTCCTAAATAGCCTTTCCTGAATCCCTTTAAGCTAATTAGTTCTGATAGGTCAAGGATACTAAACTATTGTCAAATACAACTATGTGTTTGATTTTTTTAATCACTTTGTATGTGTTATGCATAACACCTTTTGCATTGTTTCTTATATGTTTTTGGAAAAAAAAGTAGCTTTTTATACTTTTTAGTTTTGAGTTCAGTAACTACTTTAACTACAGGTATACTTCAAAGGGACCATTGTACATGATGTACAATATATAAAGCAAACATTCTGATGACTTTCCTTTATATATGGAAAACCTGCCAGAGGGGCCCTGATCAACTTGAATGAAGGTCCTAAGAACGTTTTAAACAATCAAAGGTGCAATTTCTAAATTTGTAATAGTGGGTAAAAAAATCAAAAAAAAGCGAAAAAAGAAAAAAAAGAAAAAAAAAGAAAAAAGTGCTTCTTATCTTTGTTAACATTGTATTATTGATGTTTTTAAAGAATATTCTCTTGTTTCAAGTTCCATGGGTGATAATTCCTGTTTGTATTGTGAGCATGCAGTCCGTGGTGCTAACAATGCATGGCCACTTGCCTTTTGAAGGAATTCAATACCACGGCTACCTGTTAACGAGTTATGGTATATAGACAACTGTTAATTAAGTGATATAGTTATTCATAGTTTTCTACAGAATAATCTCTCTTTAACTCAATGATGGTTATGCTAAATTGGAGCTGTCCATGTGATGATGTAAGAAATTACTGCTTAGCTACATTTATGAAAGTAATATATCAAAAATGCAGTGACCATAGGAGTCAGATGTCTTTTTACCTGCTTTAAAAATTTAAATGGATTGCACCTGTCTGAACTGTAAAAGATATATTAAAGGAGACTTCCATAAATGTTATAGCTTGGCTTCTAGCTTTCCTACACATAATGGTTTACCTGTATTACGTTGAAGTAAGGTGAAAGACCACTACAGAGCTTATTATTTCAAAGTGTAGTAATATATTTGAACCTTTATTTTGATAGGAAAATGTTTTCAGAAAGATAGGTCATCTTAATTTGAAAGAATTTCCTGTATCAAAAACAGAACAAAAAACCCTATTTAAGAAAAGTCGGTATTATTGGACCAAATTTGGTGGATTTTTTTTTTATTTTGCCTATTTCTAATGCTACAAGAATGCTGTAAAGTGTCTTTTAAAGTGATGTAGCCTGACAAGATATTTTTGTCAGTGTTAAAAATCTTAGGTAGTTTTGTGCACTTATTGGACCATTGTGAATTCTCTCTCAGTGTAAGTGCATTTCTAATAAAACTTCTTGAGTAAAACTCTTCTTTGTACTATTACTAGTCATGCATCATCAGTAATTTTTAACAATTCTTGTAGTAAGTAGAAGGTAATACTATAGTTATTTGTGGCATGATAATGCATTAAGTAGTATTAGTTGGTTGAGTTTTTTTTCCTTTTTTTTTTCTTTTGCTTGTTTTGGGTTTTTTTTGGTTGTGTTTTTGATTTGGGGTTTTGGTTTTGATTTTTATTTACACTTAAGCTGTCCTACGGGGTCAACAGTTTTCTGATAATGTGCAGTACCGGTATTACAGTTCTGCAAAAAGTATTAGGAACCTCTTTTTGGATTCTATATTGTAGTGTTTCAGTTTTGTGTCTTAAAATGTTTGTGCTGATTTTTAAAACTCTGTCTTTTAAACTCATGTAATGATGTTAATGCTTTTGGCTCTTCTCTGGTATTAGAGTTTGTATTTTCACAAAGAATGCTTTGTAGCAGGCATTACAATTAATCTGTTTTGTACATAAATGTGCCAACAGCTTGATGGTGGCGTTTTTGAAATGTAGAACAAAGTGCTTGCAAAATGTAATAAACACACTTGTGTACTTTGTGTTCTTGTTAATTCTTTGTGCAGTTTTTCTTTGCCTATACTGGACAGGTCACTATAACCAGAAATGGAAGAAGCTTGCTCCTCCTATAGACCTTGCTATTGCACAGATTGCTTTGAAGAAGTCTCTTAATCAGCATTTAGTGTCAGAAATCCTAAAAATAAGAGAGTAAAATATTTTCTAAGAGCAGAGTTTCATAGTCTAGGAAGTGACAGGTAACAGGAGCTATGCTTGCTATATTTTTGACATATCAGTCAAAAGAACAGTTGGGAAAGATTCCCATTACTACAGTGCCATTTGGAACAGCTCAGCAGAAACTGGTCTGACAGCAGTTTGAATATTGCTGAGGACACTGATTACTGGATGTTACAGTAACTAATATTTTGAAACCTCAACAATACTACATTACTTACATGCATGTAAAATAATTAAAATGGTTGGGAGATCTATAGCTGTGCCGACTTACTTGATATCACTAAGGAAAATTATTTAAAATAGAGTTCCACAATGTTTGTTTCCGAGTTCAGTAGCTGTTATGTAGCTCTTTGCTTGCTCTCAATGAAAGCATGTGTCATAATGGCAAAAAATTTTTCAAAAGCAGCACAAGCCGAGGGAGTAGAGGAGCTTCACACAGCACAGCACATCAGTCATAAGTGATTCACTTCAAAGTCTGCACATATTTGATTTATTCCAGAGTCTCCCCTGTTTGTTGACAACCAAAGCTGCTTTACCTGAGGTAGGCTGAATGGATCTTGATTTCTATAGACTCTTCTGTGCTTAGTCTAAACTTGGAACTATTGTGCTTTTGAGAAACAAGAAAACCATTGTGGGTTAATCTGTTTGGCTCAGGTTTTTGCTGCACAAAAGGCTGCAGTTAAATGAAAATTTTCAGTTTAAGAGGAGTCCAGCCCTAGATACTCAGTTTTGCATGTTCATCACAGTTTACTATGCCCCATCAATACTACCACTAGCATGTTACAAAAGAGATTCAAAAAATGATTTCTGGTAGACATCATTCCCAGTCACTGTCTCCCACTCACATCTTCCCCCTTTTTTTTGTACAAGGTTATTTTATCCCTCAGCAGGACTGTTTCCCTCAGCAGCAGCATTTCTGCTTTGAGCACAAGCACATAAAACATTGAATCAGCATGATTTAGACAATGCACAGCAGTGGGGGGCAGACATGGGGCTGAGTGTCTAGACCACAGTAAAGAGAAAGGCAATTTTAAAACTGATGTAACATATAGTTAGGTCAGGTACTTAAAAACAGGAGACATTGAAATGATTTGCCTATTTAATATTTCTAAATAGTTGATGATTTTTTTTTCCCACAGAACATAGAGTAAGAGGATTTCAACTATAACTGGAAATATACCCATAAATTTAAATTATGTATGCAACTTTTAATCTTAAATTAATGCAATTATTTAAATTGTAATATGTATGCATTGATTGTAAGCATTTATTGAACATTACCATGATTGCAACTCACCTTCAGTTGATGCAGTATATTTTAGGACAGATTATTTCTGTACTGCACTTCCTACAATAGTCAATGGCAACAGTTTATTGAGTCTTTTCCATCATCATAATCCACTGCATTTTTAAAATGTTTGCTTCTGGGTTACCACAAGTTTCTGAAAAACACAGCTCAGTTTATAAACCATAAAAGATCAAACTATAGTAAATTTCATCTCGGGGGAAAGGGGGTGTTTATACAAGCTCTCTCTTTAAAAAATCCCAACATTTTATTTTCATTGGGTTGCACAGAAACACAACATATGTATGTATTGTTAAACAGCAAGCTAATTTATGTCTCCAGTGTCATCACATTTCAGCACTGCCTCCATTTTGGGTAGGTATCAATTGGAAAGAACAAGTCCGGAGCACACAGCGTCTTTAACAGCTCTTTCTGCTCCACATGAATTCTTCTAACTTGTATTTTCTACAAGGGAGGAACTCCAGCAGTTCCTGAATTTTGAGATTTTCAACTATAGTTTCTTGTTCTTTCAGGTGTATGCAGAGGATCCCAATACACCACAGAGTTACTTCTGTGTTTAACAGTTACTAGCAACGATGGAGACTGGTAAGTGGTTCTGCAGCCACACCAATAGGGATAGTGACTAGTAGAGAAATGGATGCTCTTTGGGTTGCAGTAGCCTAAGCATCAGCCAGATTTGAAGCTATTCTGCAGAGAGAAATTTATCCTGAGGAAAGGGTTCTGCCCACAAGCTGCTGTGGACTCTTTGCCCATGTAAAGTGGAGTTTGGTCAGATAAATGTGAGCCCCAGGGAAGATGGTTTCAGTTGGTCTTTGAATTTGCACTGCTGAGCTTCCCATGGCTGAAAGGGATGATTTGAGGGCAGGTGTATCTACTTTAAGAGTTACTAAAGAACAAAAGAAAAAAACCCCAAGAGACTTGTAATAATATCCTATGCTTCTACATGTTGAGTTACTCAAGACAGAAATACTGTGTTGGCCAGAAAAGGGATCATTAGAGCTAGGTTTTTCAAAGGGTCTAAATACTTTTTCTTCTCAGTTGTCCAGAAAAATGACACTTAGCATGAATCACTTTCTTGTGGTTAATAGAGAATATTTTTGTCTCTGAGACTGTAAGTCCTGCATTTTATTAAATGGCTTTGCTCACATGTATTGCTTTGTAAGGATAAATATTAATTTTAGAACAAATCTCATGGGGAAACAAATTTATCCTCAAAAAATTAATGTCCCTGTTAAAACATGCAAATCAATTCCTGCAATTTTACAATTCAGCTAGTTTAGTTGTACGTACAATCGCACCTCACCACTTTGTCCTTTTGGAATAATAAACTAAATCATATGTTTAAACACATAGGAAAAGTGTCAGGTTCATCAGCTCAGGGATTTGAACTGACTAAGCTGATGGAAACCTTTCCCAAGAAGGCAATGTTGAATGCCTCATATTGATGCCATCTTCTGAAGTATGGAACATATTAATCATGGATACCTCATTAAAATGTTTAATTCATATTTCTGCTTTCCTTTCATTATTTGCTTCTCCATGACTTGCTGTTCCTTGTGCCATGATTTGAATTGGAACTGATGCAACATAAAACTTGCTGCTACTGAGGAGAGGATGTACCAATGCCACTCAGTGGTGATGTACCAGGTGTTTGGAAACAGGAATGAGGGCAGCGAAAAATGAAGGCAGAAAGAAGGAAATGTAAGTTTTTGCTTTCCCAGTAAGCCTCAGCTGCAAGGTGACAGGCTGGGCTTGAGACCTGTACCTTAGTTAAAGCATTATATACAGGTATGCCTTGCAGGGCTAGGACTTTAGGACTAGTGAGAGTTTCTGACAAGGTACAAAGGGCAGATGATGCTTGAAACATAGTGATTTTGGACAGTCTAGAGCCATGTTTCTCCTGAAACGAGCAGATGGTCGAGAGAAACTTGCAAACCTTTAACTGCCACAGCAGGACCTAGTCAGTGGTCACCTGGCCATGTGTTCTCAGCATCTCTTCCCAGCGTCAGGAACATGCTGGCAGAGCTGATGTGTCACATATGCAACTGCACGGAGCTATGGGGTAGAGTTTGTGTCACTTAAACCAGCTCAGGGGATAATGCAGAAAAGAACTTCTGCTGTAGTCATAGTCCTGGCCCCTTGCCTGCAGCAAGGTTGTTTTTCACTAACACAAGGCAGAAAAGTAAGGATTTGAGGGTGAAAAAGCTGATTTTTGTAGGTGAGACGTGTCAGATGTTTTGGCAGTGTAATAGCTAATGTTAATAGCGATTAATGTTAATAGCTCGCATTTTTCATATCTTTTAAATATGCACACACATACATGCAATACATAGTCCAATAAAATAGATCTTTTTAAATGAACCTCTGTGCTACAGCCTTAAAGAAAAATAGAAAATTCAATGATTAAGTGAATTTTTCACACAAGAAATGGCATTAATTTTACTCTACCACAGTTATCAGATACAAATTATTTGCAAATTATAAGATCATCTATGGAGCTTTGACTTTTCTTCATGAGCCTATTCAGCTTGTTTTGCTTTCTGATAATAGCAGGCCTCTGACCTTCAGAGTGGTTTTTTTTCCCCTACAGATCTTTCAAACATTCTGACAGAAGTGTTAAGATTAATTCTCAACATTTAACACATGGAAATACATGCATGAGCAGATATTTCCCCCTGCCTTTCTTCAGCAAGCTCAATACTGTTCTTTCTGTCACTGCACAGCCTCCAGAGTATATCCACAGGTGCTGTGCCTTCATGTTTGCTTTCCCCTAACCCTTTTCCCTTCACCCACAATCCCTGCCCCTGGGCAAGCCACTGCTGGGCCTGGCTTCCCCCTTCATCTCTGTGACTCTGCTTTGCTCCAGCTGCGAGTGGCTGAGAGGGGCATTAGGATGAATCTTACCTGGCTCTGATCAAAGCCAGTGCTGTGCCCAGCCGAGACCCCGACGCAATTATCCATCGTGCTGCTCCTGGCACATTCCCAGCATCATTATCCAAATCTGAGCTACCCTGTGAAGAAGAACTATGGAGAAGATGTTAACTAAGGAAAAAAACCTGAGCTCCTTAAAGAAATTTCTATCATCCTTCAGTATTCCTAATGTAAAGGGAAACCCAGGAAGTGGGGGAATATTTAGATATATATTATATATTTATATCTGTCATGTTACCATAAGCCTTAGGCAAATTTGTGCTATGCAATACTTTTCAACTGATATTCAAGATTTATTGTTGCTCTTCTTTAAGATCAAGCAAAATAGTAAATAGTAATATTAGACAAAATAATATTTTCCTAATTTGAGAGGGGTGTTCATCTGTGACAAAGAAGCTGATAACGGAAAAAAAACCCCACTAAATTCCCCCCTAAAAAATGAAAAATAATAATGTAAGTTCATGCCCTAATTTATGTGATTTAATTAAGTGAACTGTAGGAGGTGACTATCCTAAGGAAAAAAAGTTTATTTGAAGAAGAGATTAAAAGAATGTCCTTTTTTAAAGTAAAAGACCAATTAAGAGTACTCAGAAATGTTTTGGTTATTTGTGTACAATGTGAAATTTTTGCATTTTGACAACAAATACACAGATTTATATATCCATTTGTACTTAACTTTATTAAAATATAATAGAAGACCACGCACATTGAAGGAGCCCCTGAACTGTGAAAGTCGTCTCCTCTTACCAAAGGCTTTCCTGTGTGCCATGGGAAGCAGTAAGAGTTTGTTATCTGCATTAATCTCTTTAACTGGATTAAATTCTTGAGAACAAAATCCACTCAGTTCCTGGACTGGGCCAGATCTGTCGTACAGGTATTTATGAACAGACATGCAGACAATTTGACTATGTTCCAGAAGATTAGAGTTGAACTCTGTGTCACAGGTTTTCCCAGGAGGCTAACTGAGAACACTGCACCTTTTCCTAGGGTCATACTTCTTCTAACAGTTCTACTGCTTTGTTTTCTTTAACCCAGCTGGAAAAAAATAGATGAAAAAATTATAGAAAGCTGAATGGAAACAAATCTGTGTTTGATCCAGCATTGGTTTGACTATTGCTTGTGAGTTTTTGGGTTGATGCTAGTCAGGGGGAACATAATTTAGGGCTACATTTCAATTTCAATAAATGTTTTGGAGATTATTTTTACTTATTCTATGTTTTTATTTTGGCACTTGCAGCATATACCTACAGGTAACCTAACTTAATTTCTTCTGCGTATAGAGAGAATTTTTCAATAGCATTCAATTTTTTTGATGTCGAACTTTTTGGTCATTGTAAAATAATTTTTGTTTATTTTTAAATCCCATTTTTCATATGAATTTTTGAAAATGCAATCATTTCAGCTCTATTTCTTTCTAGGAATTCATTCAGACTGAGAAATCTAACTAAACTAAGCTAATGTACTTACCCTTTCTTTTTGAAGTCTTATAAGTTTTGAGCCTTAAGCTCAAAGCAAATCCTTCCTCTACCTAAATAATTAGATTCACAAAAAAAAAAGGTAGAATCAAGTAAAAGTGTTGTGGTGACACCTAAATTGGATATTATACACATTTTTCTGTCCTGAATTGGATGTCAAGATGTGCTACAAATAGCTGGAGGCAATCTTCCTATGAAATTCTGGCATTCAAATTTATTTTTTGATGAGTAGGCCCTCATGATCACACCTCTTTAATACAATTTAAATAAACATCAGTGAAAATCCTGAAGGAAGAAAAAAATTATTTTTTGTGCCTGTATGACAGAGCCGTGTGTTCTATTCACAGACACAATTGTGGATAAATTGAAAGCGTGCTGATTTTCTTGCTTATTCCTCATTAAATACAAATATCTTTACATATAAACACCACCATCACCCCCAAAACACAGCACAAGGAGATTATCCACGGAATGTATTATTTTGTAGCTTTTAATGACAGCGAGAAAAACGGTTGAAGGGGATGACGACATCGTTAATCTCACACCGATGTGTGTAGAGTACTGACATCTGGTGGGAAAGCCATGTAAAACAGAAGAACGTGGCTGATCGCTTTGAGAGGGTCTGATTTTCAATAATCGCTTTCAGAAGACCAATCTGTTTCTTTTCTACTTCTGTATGTTTAGAAATTATTCTGTAGCGTAGCTTAAAAACATTCAAACACTCTGCCTTTATATATAGATATATACATATAAACAGATTCAGTCCTTAAATGTCAGTCAAATGTGGGTGTGAATTAAGAGGGAGTGAATAGCTGAAGGATTTCAGTGGGGAACCTGACTTCGTGGCATTGCTCATTATTCTAAAGGGATTTCTTTAATCTGTAGCAAGCTTTTCCAGCTGCTTTAGAAATGACATTTGTACATAATTATCGTTGCAAGATAGTAGTGTGACTCACCACACTACCATCCCCCACTTCAAATGACACTTACTTTTGTAGTACAGCAATTTTTCTTTGCATCTTACGGGTAAAATTTATAAAAATCCTATTTATGATGCTGACTTTCCTTACTTGGTGGGAAAGCAGGGATGCTAGCCTTTTAGAAATACTTGTCGTTTTCTAGAATAAACATATTTTTAATTAAACTAATGAGTGGTAAAATTAAGCAGTGACAGCTTCCAGCTGTATCTAAGCCTTGTTTGGCATTAAAGTGACAAGCACAGTTCTAAATTCCTGTGGAGCAGAGCCATGCTTGGTTTAAAAGCTGTGGGATCCAGAGGCAACTCAGTTTGGGAATGACCGTGGTCAGGGGAGTTACCTCTGCAGGCATGGAAGGCATGGAAGCAGCATGTTAAGCTACCTTATGTCTACCTAGCCAAGCAGCTGGCCAGAAATAAGCTGTGCTATTGCTAGAGCCTGAAAAATAGAGGGGGATAGACTAGATGGTATTTATGGTCATTTTAGAGGCCTTAGGGTATCTCACGTGGTCTTCACCTGCTACTCCAGAAAGGGTGCCAAACATGACATCTCGCACCTGCTGGCCCTGTCGGGGGTATCAAACTCCCTGAAAAATGCAAAATGCCACCAAGTTACTAGACTTAAGTGAGTCTTATATGCCTTTATCTCCATTGTTTTGTCTGGGGCTTCTCAGCACAGGGTGGGCATTAGAGTCTCTAGCTCAACCCTCCAGTCTTGTTCCTTGGCAAGAAGACAACACAGTCAAATCCTCCTGCAGCTCTTCTGGATCCCAGCTGGAGGAACAGGTACATACATCACATGTGTAGCTCTTCTCTTGATAGAGCATTTCCTCTTAATATATAATTAAAATATAGATCTGATTTAATAAGGAAAATAGGTAAGATTAGGGCCGAGGAGAACCTTGACACTTTACTTGCTGGTGCCTTCCTAAAGGTGACAAAAATGGAAAATATTTTTTTAAAAAACACAAATTCAATTCAGATGTGGTGTGGTTTTGTTTGGTAGTGGGGGTTTTTTGTTTTTTTTTTTTTTTGTTTTCCAAATGTAGGGAATCTTATCAGGAAATAAGTCATTATCAAAACAAGATTTTAGCAAGAGAAGCAAAGCCTTAAAAAAAAATATTGAACTAAATATCGTACCAAATATGTAACTTTCTCAGTTCTTTCTTAATTCAGTTTCAGTGTATAGTCCCTTTCCAGGAAGAAAATTCCAAGCTAAATAGCAGTCTTGCTAAATTTGTTCTTGATATATTTAACTATGGGAAATGTGTCTTGGCCATGGCTTAATTTCAGGAGATGCCTAAGTTTACTTGCATATAGACATTGTCTGGATGACAATAGCTGGCATAAATGCATGTTGTTTTCTTGTTTGATTGAACCAATTATTAAGATTAATTGGAGAGCTTCCTCAGAAAAACTTTTCTCCCCCAAAACAAGAACTTACTTGTTCATAAATATGTATTTATCACTTATTTTTCTCTTAAAAGTAAATCAGAACTAGCTGCACAGTCAGTTAATCTCTAAGTCCAGAAAAAGGCACCAGAGTAAGTGACTAGACAAATACAAAGACAGAATATGTGTAGTAAAATTCCTGACTCAGGAGGAAACATTGGCAGTGTTTGAAAGCATGTTACCTGTCAAAGGCTGACTTCGCTGTTCCCCTCTCTCATCTGCCAAATGTGTGAAATATCTTCCTGCACGCCTCTCATCATTATTCCTGCAGTATCTGCAGTCTGGAAAGAGTAATGGGACTTGGCTTCTGACACTAAACACAGGAAAAGGAACTGTCAGCACGTAGTCCTATAATATACTTGATAATTTTAATTGGTGCACTACATTTTCGACATATCAGTAGTTGTGCTTGTGGTGACAGTGTCTCTCCTTAACTGCCACACAGCCACGTGTGCTACACATGATGCTGTTAATCCCTCTGGTAGTCTGTGTGTGCCTGCCTCAGAGCCTGTGCTGGGAGAGGACAGCAAAGAGTTCCAATGAACTGGTGCAGGCCATGGGATGGATGGACTTGCAAAGCAATTGATGGGAAATGGACAAATGGGTATTGCTAGTGAGGCAAAGAGGATGTGATTAGACAAAGAAATGACAAGACAAAGGAGCATGATGCCATCCTGAGAGTGGAAACAGAGCTGGGATGGGTCATACCTCAAGCACTGGACAGGATAGGAAAACCGCTGAGGCATGGGAATATTTTCCAGTCTGATGTGAGACTAGAGCACAGATCTGAATGAGCAAGAAAGAATTTGGAAAACCAACACTCACAAATACATATTGATATAAGAGAAATAAATCTGTTTAGCAGTATTTGGAGACCATGGACACAAGTCCAGAGAGAAAGTAGTTCTGCACAACTTAGAAACTCAGCAGGACTTTGAAATAATAATAAAAAGAATGAGAAATTAAAAAATCCGACTGTTAAGAGATACATTCATAGAATACCTCCTGACAGTCAGATATCTGAGAATACCTATAATAAGGCTAAAATACAGAGTGAAAAGGAAGATGAAAGATCTTCCTCTATAAGTACATAACTTTGCAGTGACTCAGCCATTGAGACTGAGGGAGATCCCATGAGATCAGAGAAGAGAATGAAATAAAAATATTTCCTTCTGAATTTATTTGTGACATCAGAATTATAGCAAGTAGCAAAACGATTTCAAATACCTGACAGGACTTCTCTGCCATGTTTTTGAAAAGTTGTGTAGAGTATTACAAATGTATGTAGCATATATTGCACGAATTAAAATGAGCATTCCCAAAGACAATTTCTTTCCATAAAAATGTTAATTTACTGATGTATTTTATACTGCTGTTTGCCCTGTCTTCTATAGTATGCTTTTCTACTCCACAATTTTGGAAATGTAAAATATCTTACTGTGTTATGACAGTCTTCACGTTTCCAAAAACTCTTCACATATCTCTGAACACCTCAAAGGGATTTCTAGCTTGTGTGATTTGACTGGCATCACTTGCTTGTAACATTTTTTGGTTTTTTTAGTTAGCAAGATAACACTAGTAATCAAAAAGGATAAACCTAACAAAACCAATGCAATTAAGTATAGTGCAAATGTTTGCTTTTAGGTTCAGAATGTTATTATACTTTCATATTTCTAGTATGAGATATCCTTTAAGGAAAATTAATTTTCCTACACTGCTGTCCAACCAGGAGGAAACTAAGGGTCTCCCAGGAAGTAGAAGCTTCTCCAGTTTTCAGCCAGAACTAATGCAGATGAAGCTCCCTAGATCCATCTTAGGAGTCTCTCTGATATGAGGTGAAGGACAAGGCAACATCAATACTTTTCTTTGAATACCCGCTCATTTTTAACAGAATCATCCCACATGTCCTTATCAGCCTCTGTTTTGTCCTTTTGTTTTAGGTGATGGGAATTGTCTGCTGTGTTACCTGTCTGTGAAGCATTTCATTGAAAGGCAGGGTTTGGTGTTGGCTGTGCTCTGGCTCCTGATACATGATGATGAGCATACAGCCTTTCATGTTGGCTAGAGTTATCTCTTAGTTCCCTTCTGCCCATTGCATCCTCATTTCTATGCAGTTTTCCAGCTCTCAGAAATGCATTTTTCATCCCATCTTTGTCTAGCAACAAGCAGAAAAATGAATGCCAAGCAACACAAATATTGCATACACAATAAATGAATGTTATGAAAGATTGTCAAGTGTCTTGCAAGTATTTCTAGTCTATTCTGTTCAGATTACCTGGAGGATACTAAAATAGGCAGAAGAAAGAGCCAGATAATGAGAAATTAATGAAATTCAGAAATATTGCTATTTCAGTGTGTGTAAATTGAATAGTTTAAATTCCAAAAATTTTTTTAAAAAGGAGAAACCCTAAAAAATTGACTTATGCTCTGTTTGAACATGTCCTTTCATATTTTCATTGCAATCTGTTTCAGGATTTCTGAAATGGAAGTATTTTATTCAGTCATTGTATTATTTTGTCTTTCCTCACTTGAATGAAAATTGAAGTCACCAGGATCTCCTTGCAGGACTGTCATGGAGCAGTGCAGATTTGGCTCTCAGAGCTGGCTGGTACATAATGTGGTTGTTCACACAGCTCTCAGAGCACTCAGGGGCTTTACTAAGGAGGCTAGAAAGGCTCACATTGCATCTTTCCCAATGTCCTAACTTAAAGAAAGAGTTTAATGTCTTAGAATTTTTAAAATAATTTGAAATGAAACATGCCAGGTAGCTTTGGGATGAGTAGAACTAAACCAAACCAAACTATTTGATTTCAGTTTCAATCAAAAATATTTTGGGAGCACTTTCCCAAATGGCAGTTTGGATTGGAGGAAACTGTTTTCATGAAAGGAGTCACTCCTGCAGAAAATAACTTGTCCCATACTGTGTTCATGCTTTGCAAACCCTTGGGTTTTTTCCTAAAGTCTAACTCCAGATCCCTTGCTGCCACCTGCTGTTGTCACACAGAGTGGCTGGAATAGCTCTCCATAGGATTTTGTCAGTTTTATAATATTGTACTTTGTAAACAAGGAGAAAATATTCAGAACCTGATGCAGTTTCTAAGCAAGGATGGGCGGTATTCTTCGTGAGATTGAAAAAGACTACCAAACCCAAATGACTAAACCTTCAAACTAATTTAACAGCTATATAAATATGGCAATAATACACAATTTGTGTTGTCCTTTTACATGTGTAGTAAATACTCAAATGAGTGAAAAAAACAAGTGTGGGATTAGATGCTATGCCAGAATGTCAGCTGGAGGTCTATTTAGGTCTCTGCTCTACATATGCTTACATAGCTGCCACTCCCAAAATCTCTTGCTTACATACCCATGTAAAAACATCCACATAGCTGTGCTACTAAAAAAAAAAGAACAGCTGTCAGAATCTTGCTTTAGCCAGAGTGAGGATGGAATACACCCTCAGCAAAGAGATGGAAGCAGGGATTTCTTTCCTCTCCTTATCAGGATATCAAAAGGCTGCAAATGTCTTCTATGGTGAATGAAAATTTTTTTAACTGAGGAAAAAACAGCATGAGGTTACTGTTTAAATCTGTAAAACAGAAAAGAGTTGAATAGGACTACCTCCAGATCACTGGTCCTGATGATTACATGTAGTCAGAGGTTCTGCAGATTTAAGCATATAAAATATGCTTTTGGAAGTTTATTGCGGAAAGAAAGAGAAAAATAAAACCTAGGTGCTCACTGTTATATAATGATAAAAAGTAATTAAAAGAAATATCATTGATATTGTGATGTGTCAGAGAAGCTTTAAAAGCCCAAGCCCCGAGCCTTCTGTCCTCTGCTACCAGTCCTGCACCCAACACTGATGCTTTGTCGAGCTCATAGCTGTGCACCAACGAAGTACTTGCTTTCCATATCTGAAAATATTACTGCAGTGTCCCACAGGAATCCAGTTTATGTGTTTTGCCCTTAAGATTGCATTCTATAAGGTGAAAGGTGATCTTAAGCACTGACTATCTGGTTGTTCATTTTGCTTAACTTCTGACTCAGTTTGTCAAATGACGTATTTTTAGACAATGCCGAGGCTGGGTTTTGTGGGATGGTGTGCACCAGGCAAAATGGATGAGACTGTGTCAGGTTTTGTCTGTTAAAAAAAAAAAAAAAAAAAAAGAAAACCAAAACAAAAAACAACCAAACTTGTGAAGTCCCTCAGGAAGTTTGCTGCTATTATTTCTCTACAGTTTCATATAAAATCTGTAACACTCATCCTCAATTTCCCATGTAAAAATATTCTGATGGATTACAATATTACTTTTATTTTAATATTTCACTCTGAAGTTTAAATAACAAAAAAAATAACAATTATGCTCTATCTGTAAAGACACCATATCCAGGCTGGAAGTGAGGTACTGCCCAGAGCTGTGCAGCACAGATGTGGCCAGTCTGTACTACTTGAACTCATATTCAGAGTCCCTTGCCTTGTTCTGTTTGTTTATGTGTTTACATAATCTTCCTTTTGTTAGCATCTATGGTGTCAGTAGCTTGTGTTCTGTGCTTTTGAAAGGTTTGACATTCTTCCATTAAGATATAGATTGGAGCACGATGTTTAAAATCTACTGGAAGGCTTTATACTGGAGGTAAAACACTGTTTCTCACTAAAATCAGAAAAAACTCCAACATTCTAAGTTGTTTTATTTTTCTGTGAGATGAAATAAAAAATAGCTTGTAAAGAATAGCAGAAAGAAACATATTGGTTACAAAATATTAAGACTATTATTTCAGTCTATGTTGGTTTTGGGTTTTTTGCCTATTAGTAAAATTGTGCCTCTTTTATGGACTTGTAAATAAGCAGTACCATATGTACTATATATATTGGATTTGAAACCTCACTAAAGGAAACCTAGGAAAAATGCCATTTTAAAGAAAGCATTTTTTTAGCTATAAATTAATGTGAAACCTCCTTCTCTTATCCTGCTGATTGTTTCTCTTCTGTCCCACATAAACAAAAAAGGTTTTACCAACAGAATGAGGGAAAAATATTCAAGAAAAAGAATACAAGAAAAAAAGGTTTTTTTTGTGAACTTGTTGATCACAGGCAGAGTGGACAGAGCTCCTGCAGAACTGTGATTCTGTTGTGCTGACTGAGAATAAATACCTCAATATGATAACAGGGCTGCCTTGTGTAAAGTCTTAGCTTAGACACTGTGTGAGGGCACTTTGTGCAGTTCAAAGGAGTTGATTTCAGAAAAAAAAATGCATGGAAATATTCCAGAGATGGCCAGGTAAATGGAAAAGAGTCCATGAAGGCACTGGCAAATTCTCACAAGAAAACCAAGGCTGAGGGGTTTTAGTTCTTGCCTCTAGCAGAAAACTTAAATGACAGCGAGCAACTCTAGGAAAGGGCAAATTATTATTCAGTCAATTACCTAACACTAGTAAAAGAATAAATAAGTAAAAATTAAACAGCTTGAGTTTAAGCTGGAAACAATAATAATAATAAATCCTAACCTTTAATGTAAAGCTTTTCTGTAACAACCTTCTAATGGGAAAATAGAAAAAGGGGAAAAAAACCTTTTAAACAGAACTTAACAGTGAAATTATTCCACACTGTTTTTATTCTAGCAGAGAACCAAATGCAATGATATCAGGGGTCACTTTAGCTCTTCATTTCTGCATTTCTCCAGATTATTAAATACAAGAAGATAATATTCTCTTCTAGAAGAGGACTTTACAGTGGAGCTGTCACCTAAAGAAGTTTTACACTGTGAGTTGCAACTCCAGACCAATGTAAGAATTAAGATTTTAATTTTTTAATTTATATTTTTTGTCCATGATCCTGGTTTCTTTTTGTATAAATGAATTATCCAATGCTTCAGTGAATTTTTTGTAGATTGGATGGGATAAATGCTTAGAGATATAGCTGTGTCCTACAGCATCAATTCATCTTAGTCCATCTCTTATTATCTATGTTTCAGATTTAAGTTTGGAAACAGCAATCTCTAGAACAAAACCTGAATGTGAATTTTTACTTGGCCTGATACTCTGATCTCCTCTCTTTCCCTCTGATAAACAGATTCAGCTCAGGCTTACCTAATTGAAAACCTAATTTTGGAGCTATAAAAGTCCTCAACAAGGTGAATGCAAGAGGATCTCTATGGATACATTACTTACTTCAGCTACATTACTGGAATCATTCAGATTATGCCCACAAATTTAGTTTTTCAACTAAGTAATAACCTATGCAGAAAATTTCCACAAGGTGGGGATAAAGCGATGTTTCATATCAAGAAGCTTTCTTTGCACAAGACTCAGTTTATAGTTTGCCCTTCTGTATGAAATCTATGGAATAGAAATTTTGTCTTACAAATCAGGGATTCAAATAAAATATTCATGGAAGCACAATGGCTTTCCACTGAATGTTGTAGTATAAAATGTAGGCTTGTTTTCATAACTTGAACAGTATAATCCTAAGGATTATTTAGCATCAGTCCTAGAGGGTTCAATTCAATATTTTTCACTTTGTTTGATTTTAAATTGTCAAACTTATGCTTCATTTGCCTAATGTTTTGTTATCCTGCATCAGAGTATCAACATTCTAGTTTTATAATTATGGAATAATATGGCAGTTTATAAAAACCTCATTTTGTAATGCTGAATCCAAATAAGAATGGTTGTTGCAGCACAATGTAAGAGAAAATTAAACGCAAAAAATTTATAATACATGTAAATTAGATCTGAAGAACTTTTGATCTAAGTATAATTAGAATGAAAGAGTTTGCATCTTCAGGGTATTAATGAGTTTTTTACTAGAAGGTTTTGCTTAGTTTGAATAGTCCTCAATCCAGCAGAGGGCAAAAATTCTTTCAGAAGTCACCCACTTGTTTGTCTGAAAGAGATTTAAGGCACTTTTTTTATTAAGGAGAAAATTAAGCAGTGGCTTGATTAAGAGCTACAGGAAACTGAAAGTTCATGGGTGTAGAACCAGAGTACTAATTCCCCATGTTAATTTAACTGTGTGTTGTATTACACACAATTAGAAATTGAAGAAATACTGCATATAATGGTTTAGATCAAGAGGAATAGGCCAAAATCAAATCCAGAGGAGACTTGCATGCATTTACATTTGCAAATTGAACACACAAGTTTCCAGCTTAGATTAATTATACATAACTCTGACAGGTTATTTTACGGTCCAATACTTTCTGAACCCATCTCTTGGATATTCTACGCAGGAAGAGTTTAATGTCTTAATATCAAACTTATGCTTTTGAAGATATTTGACTCTACACAGGATTTAGATTCAGCAGCATGATTGGGTAAGTTATTGAAATCACTACCTAATCATAACAGTTACAACATACAGTTGGATCGCAATGCAAATGTGATCCCATGACCAGTGTCAGGATGCTGACTCTCACAATGTTATCCCCCTGGTTGCTGGGAGGAATACATAACCTGGAGTTTCTTTGAGTGCTCAACTTACTTCAAAGGCCATTTTCTAGGTGGTCAGATGTTGAGCTAGATACTCTGTGTTGAGCTGAGCCACTAAACACTTCCCCCTGAGGGTCTTGATAGGTCAGGAAGAACATTCACATCTCATTTGGTGTGGTCAAACTTGTTCACCAGCAAAACTCCACTGGACATCTGGTAAGACCTGATTGTTGAGAGAGGCCTCTTCCCAAATTAAGGTGCAAACAAGACCATATGCTGAAGTCCCTAGTACAGATTTTATTTAACAGTAAATCATGATGTAAAGAGAAAGAAATAGAAAAGAGAAGAGGTGGGGAGGGGGAGGAGACAGAGAGAGGTTTAGGAGAAGATAGTCACTACCTGTAGATCCAGAGGCTCTTCACTTCAGGTTTCTCAGCAATGGTCACTATTTATGCATCTAGCAAAAAAAAAAGGAAAAAGAAAAAAAAAGTAAAAAGAATTAATGCTCATTGGCTATAGAGTTCTCTTATTCTATTGGTTAAATGACTCCCTTACTTCTAATGCTAATTAGTCCATACTCAGTCTTTCCCTTCTTTTGAATCAATGGGTTTTTTGTCTCAGGTTGGTGGGTTTTGATAGATTTATATGTTGCATTTCTCTTTCTATTCCTTTCCCTAAAACACTGCATACTGTTCATGTTTTGAAGACCATAAACATATTTTTCAGTATTCTATTCTGAAGCTCCTTATAAATTACGTGTCCAAGCTTGGATCCATAATGAGGTTTTAGCAAGTAGTATTCATATTTTTTCAGGTCTGTGTATCTTTGCTCTCTCTTATACAATTTGATTCTAGAAGTATTGCTCTTGATCTTCTGAATCATGCTCAATTCCATTACTAACAGGAGGCGTCAGTATACAACTTCTGCAATTCTTCTCATGATGGAATTTCACTGTAGATGGCAGAATACTTTTTTTTTTATCAATAAGATGTAAACACATTAATTGAAGCTATTTAATTGCACACCTTCCTTGATAACACTTTTATTAGCTGCTAGCAACTCCATTCATACTCTTGGGTCATTAACTTTGATACAGCAGGCAATTTTGTTGTAATCAAGAAAGTAATAAACAGATAGTTTGTGCACCACAGGACAGTTTACGATAGCAATAAAGTCTAATGAATTCTATTATTCACTCTGTCCTATGAAAGGTTGAGTTTAGATTCTGATATCAAATATCTGGGGAGTGAAGCAGATAAGAGAGGGACCATTCTGTCCAAATATGCAATTTATAGTTTGCACTTGAGAAATTAAAATGAAGCAACAGCAAATAAGTGGACTCCCATGGGTATTTCTGTGAGAACAGTGTACTGTCTGAAATGGAACCTATTCTTTGACATGATTGGGAGTCAGCAAGATTAACCTCAGCTAGATCACACTTTGATTATTTTTATGGCAGAAGATCCCACTGCTGGGGTGGAGGAGTTAAAAAAGTCATTTTTGGATTTGTCCAAAATGGGCTGACAGCTTTTCCCTGTATTTCCCTGTTTTTCCCTGTGTGTGCATTAGGCATTGGCATTGGGCTTGGCACAACAGGTTCCCTTATCAGAAAAAAGGGAAAGCTATGGAATCCTACCTTTCCCATCAAGTCTGTATCAACCCATGTCTTGTAACAGTTCCTTTGGACGTTTGTGTCCTGGATAAGGTTCCAGAAAATGATTAGAGTAATAACGAGTGGTGGAACCTGATGAGGACCTGAATTACAATAAATTGACTGCTTTTCAAGGACTTGTCAATTTTAAGGTTGGAGAGAGCCTTTGAATTTTGGAATACAGGGAAGCCTCCTGCGGAGGTTGTAGCAGTTTTGCAAATCTCCTAGAAATTTGTGTGGTTTGTAAGAAACCTTTCCAGAGACTGAGGAAGAAACCGAGTTGGCTTGAAGCTGTGCTTTGCATTCTTGAGATTACTCTGTTTTATTTAACTAAAATAAAAAAACTTAAATTAAAAATTCATCTTCAACAGATACATACCAGAAATGGGCTGTACCTCCTCAGGTATGTGCTGTAGCAACATATAGCATCACTACTAGGCCTATAATACTCATATTCTCAGCTACGCTCTTGACTACATTCAAAAAGTAGCAAAAGGAAAATGCATAGCACTGTAGTAAGGTGTACAAATGGCCAGGTGACTAGGAAAACCCCATGTTTCCTTTATTCTCCTTTTCCGCCTTTCCCCACTTTTTGGATGAGTTGTACCCAAGTGCAGTTCACTTGGTGTTTGTATGCATAGTGCTAGTCCTCCTCTTTCACAGTAACAATAACCCAGTTTCGTACTTTTCCCTTCCTCCTCAATACTGTTATTCATGATTGCAGGGCTGACTCAAACCCTGCCTTCGTCTAAACCTTGCTTCTAGCCTTCACCCCCTCACCAGCGCAGTACTGCCTTGATCCTATTGCCGTTTCCTGAGGGGGAATGCAAGCCCAGGACTGTCTGCACTCTTTTGCCAGCCCTTGTGAGTAGCTTGGATGAGAAAGTCAAGAGCTTCTAATGAGCTGATTGATGTTAACTGACAGTCATCTGACAGTGGCAATCTATTGTCCAGCAAAACAAAACAACATATACACAATTCCTGTCACACAAGCCCTCCCTGTACTTGTTCCTGTTCATGGATGCCAAGAGGGTGACTGTGTGGGGCTGGTTTGAAATCCCTGCATAAAGCTGTTCAGCAAAATGTGGCCTTTTTCTGCCTAATCAGGCAATTCCAAATGAATTCCTTTTTTTATGTTGATGCATATTGGATCAGCGTTCTCAGGGAATGAAGGTGCAACACTCTTCATTTCCTGAATTTCAAAGTGCCTGAGGCAACTGGATCTGCACCTCTGCCAGAAGAGTGGCACCTTGAGGCACATGGCTTAGTGAAGATTGCCAGCAGATGTCTAAGGCATCTCCAAACATAGAGTTAGACAAATTTTGCCCTATTTTCATTCTGGTTGGAATGTCAGTTTAAGCAAATGAACAAAAAATACTGCCAGTGTAATTTGGTGAAAAACAGATATGGCTTTTCATTTCTTGTCTCGGGAGCTAATAAATTTTTGCAGAAATAGAAAGAATGGAGAAATTTAGGTTAACTGCAGGGGCAGTGGGATTTTTTTTACTCTGGGGAAATACTGTCGAAGACTGCCTAGAAAGGCTGTAAAATCTCCATCCTCAGTCTGAGGCTGGAGCAACCTCCTTCAACTGGACTTTATTTGAAGTGGAACCTGAAACTGGAAGACCTCCAGATGTCTCTTCCAACACGTTGAATTCTGTTTCTATAATATGTGTCTATCTGATAACATTGTTGCAAAGCTGATAAACTCAATTTAGCAGCTGATACAAATGGGATTATTCATAACAAATACAGGCAGCTATTTTTTGCCAAAGGTTTTCAAGCCTGTACTTCACAGTTTAAAGCCCACCAGTAAGCAGTGTAATACTGTTGACATCAGCAAGCAATTCTTAACACTGACAATTTCTAGTCCATCAACTGCGTATCAGCAGTGTTTGAAAAACTTCAGTTCCCTACCAAAAAAAGGATTCTCAAGGATCCTCAAAAGGATGCCCAATTCCACGTTAGAACTACAACCTGGGTCTCACAATAGGTTTTTAGAGAAGTTCAGCTACAGAATTCACCATTTCTTCCACTCATTCCCACTCTTTTATGTAGTAGGTATGTTTAGGCACCCTCACTGACAATAGCTGAGGGAGCAGTGTTCTAATCATGCTTCCTCTTCTTTTTACTATACACTTCTGTACTGCAGCCTTCCAGCAGCTTCCTTTTGCCAAAATCCTTTTGCTGCCTCCTCCTTCACCTCATGCTTCTGTTAATTCTTAATGCAACTGATGATTCTATTTTCAGTCTGACATTGATTCCCTTCAGTGAGTGTTCAACCATTGCCAAATCTGAGCTCCCCAGCTCATATCCATCTTGCCAGCTCCTCTCCTTCCCTGAACTTTGCACTGTACTGCTGGAAAGGGTAAAATGCTTTTCTTTCCCCCCTCAACCAAATGATGAGCCCAAATGCTGTGTTTTACATAGCCCTTGCTTCAACCAAAACCCTGCATGACACAGTATCTGTGTACAGTGAAGAGCAAGAAGAAAGCTTTTACTCAGATTTGCCGCACACCGTGTTCAGGGAAATCACGCACCTCTGTGTTAATTATAAGTTCAATAAAGGATGGGGAGTACTCAACTTCCAAAATTCCCTGACGGGCCTCCTAGAACATAGGCTTCAAATGTGTACATGCTATATATAAATATGCATGTGTGTGTGTGTGTGTGTGTGTGTGCATATGTATATGTGTGTATTTATAATGCAGTACAACCTGGTTCAAAGGCAAAGGACTCTGGATTACCTCTATGAAATTGTCTTTCAAAAATAAGAGTAAAAAAGTTAAAATAGCTTTGAAATCTAATAACACTCCAACTTATGCCGCTGATGATTCTGCAGTGAACCATGAAGATATTTATATTACTGTTATTATTTTTGTGAAGGGATATCAATCTGCAAAATGCAAAATTAGAAAGCAACTGTTTAATCCCAAAGCAGACAACTGCCTTGCAAATGTTTAAATATGACCTCAGGAAATATTAAAATGAACACTTGCAATGAATCCTCAATTTTTATCAGGAATCTTCAGTTAAAAAGCTATGAGCTAGCAAAGAACAGGAAAAGACATGGCCACTGCACTTTCCCCGAATTATTAGAAAATAAATATCTACGGAAAGAAACCCAAGAGTGTCACTGAAAAAGTTCATTTGAAATTCAGAAAACACTGAAGAAATATTCAAGGATGCAAAAGTGTACAAGTTAGAGAAATCTGTAGACAGATAACATAACAAACACAGCTGCATTAAAATTTGTTTCATAGCTTTAGGTAAGCATACATATCCCAAGTTTATTACAATTCATTGTTGCAGAAAGGGAAGTGAATGAGAATGTATACCTGTTCAAAATATTTGAGGACTGATCCTAAAAAAGGAGATACAACGAGCTAATCAATGTAATGGCCGTCCAGATGAGAAAAAACAAAACTAAACCAGAACTCTCTGAAGTTTGTGCAAAAGGACTTTTTTGGGCCTGACTTAGTAAATCACTCTCTTAGGTTTGGTTTTCTTCTTCCTAATGTTGCAGATTTAAACTCATCTCTCACATTTTGATAGCCAGAAGATTTTCAGGTATCACTTATTCAGTGTAGTGTAGCCACTTCCACAGATTTTTTTATATGAAAAATTAATTAGTTAATTTTCCACTGACAGAAAAATGGAGCAACAGGAATAATTGCTCAGGAGTTAGAAAGACCAGGCACTGCTGCCACGGGCAGATGTTTTATGCACAGTCTTCACTGAAAATAACTTTTCTGTTCATATGTAAAAGATTCTTGAAAGTCAGTAGACATTTTTATTTTATTAATCATCGAGCCATCAATTCAGAGTAGCCACAAGATGTCATTGTGGGCCTACTAAGACAAGCACTGTTGGGGTCAAAATAATAAAAATAGCAGAAATTAGAAGCTACACCTAAGACCACAAAGAATTATATTATTATATGTTAAAAAATTATTTTGAAACATTTTCCATAGTTTTTATGTCATTATTTTGGAATACAGAAAACTTGAGTATGTGGGTTCTTCACGTCAGCACTTTAACACTGTCATCCTTCTGGAAGGCATTTGCTGCTGGGGCAAAAACTATTTTAGATGAGATGAAACATATGGCTACATGAGGTAAAACCAACACAGAAATAAAATAATAGAAAATAAGAAAATCACAGAAACACTGTGAATGCTTAGGGGTTTTTAGACTTTCTGTTCATGCGGTCTTAAATTTCCAGTTATTCCTTTGAGAGGATTTCCACACATAGAAAATTAAGATTTTGCATGGTACAAACTTCTTGAAAGCAGATATTTTTATTCTTTGTGAGTTCCTCATGAATAGGAGGATGTAATAAAAACAAAATTTTATCATGGACTATGATTTTCTTCCAAAATAGGAAAATTTAAAAATGCAATGAATATTACTTTTGATAGATAAAAATTTCAGATGAGATTACTTTTAGCTGAGTTCCTGAGACCAATTTAATTATGAGTCAAAAGATCTGGTGGGAAGCTTAGGCTCTTTAATGGATGTTGAATATGCCACAATGTAATTTAGGTGTTATGATATTTAACATTTAGGTGTTTTGAAGAACACCACAGAGATTGGAAACGGGGGGTATGTAGGAATTCAGGAACTCACATGTGCCAGTAGAAGTTTGACTTGTTCCTGCATCTTGCAGAGAGAGAAGTGCCCAGTTCTGTCACTCAGAAATGTAACTCCACTCTTTTGAAACTCAGTGTTACTGTGGATCAGCATTCTCCAAAGTAGGATAAAAAGTTCACCATCAAGAAAGGCAGTGCAAATAATGCTGGAAGAAGAAAAGCAAACCAACAAAACCAAACCCAAATCAACTTACCAGATGTACATTTATATTTTTATTTAGAAAAATAACCTGGACAAACACGCTGATGTACAGAGAGCTGTGCTCAAAGTCCACAACTGGAATGCATAAGGGAACAGACAATTCTTTGATGATGTTGCAATATTACTTTTCTGAGAATTTTGATTTCATTAAAAAGTTGCAACATTTCAGGATTTTCTACTCAAAAATAAAAAATACAAGTTTTCTTATTCAAAAATGAATACAATGTAAAGTTATCTTTTTGTTCTGGTATCACAGACATTTCTGATCTAATTACTGCGCATGACCTAGGTCATGTATCTTCACTGAATCTTCAGTGTTTTTCCCTAAATTAACCCATGTTCTGTTAATTAATGAACCTGGCTTCAACTACATCTTAGAGAAATTTGCAGTAACTGAATGATCCTCAGTGTCTGTGGTCTGACTCCCAATACAATAATTAGGAGAAATTTCAAAAGGACCCGTATTTCTAAAGATAACCCTTTTTTGTGATTAAATAATGACACATTTGTTCAGCACCTCTCACACACTTTATGAACTTCAAACATAATTAGTTTGGCTATGTAAGGAAAAGGAAAAAGCAAAATAAAGTTACTTGCAGTAACACAATTCCCTTGGCACTGACAGGATTAAGATATGGTTGCTGTTCCTTCTTGAGCATAGAAATGCTACCCAGAGAGTGACAAATGGTTTTAGCATTATAACCAGGATTATCTCTGCCTTCACTATATGGTGTTGTTTTATGCTTTTTGGACAAGTATTTTGCGGTAGCTAATGATTCTTGAGATCTCACTTTTCTTGTATAATACCATTATAATTTGGTAATAAGACATAAAAGAAGAAAATAAAAGGAATGCTAATCAAAGCTGTAGCTATAAGGCACTTAATAAAAACTTACAGTTATAATTAAAAGTACCTGAACATTTTTACTGTGATATGTAAAACAGAAATTAGCCATTGAATGTTTTTAGTAAATTTTGCTTATACATATTTTAGAGTCTTTTTTTTTAGATTTTTTAGAGGAAAAATCCATTCTTAATTATTTTATTCTTTTCCCCCCTTTTTTTTTTGCTATGCCTATGTCTGAATTTATCAACAGAGAGTTTGTACCTCAGTGGGAGCACAACAGGGGTCTTCCAGCCAAATTCTCTTTATACTTTAGGCTAGATGATGAAGATCTGTAAACCTATGAATATTCAGAATGCAACAGACAGAATCAAAATGAAGTCATCAGCAGAAGGTAAAGTTTTTATGGAAAATTATTCAGTAAAAGTATCTGAGAAAAGGAGGAGGAATGTTCAAATAACAGCCTCAAAGGGACTATTGTTGTGGTAGGAATTCTTGTTGGTAGAATGATGAGGCATGGATGTGGGATGGTAGCAGACACTGATGTTTTGCCAACTGAGATGTTTAAATTAGTGACATTGAGAGAATTGTCTGACAGACTCTCTCAACATAATTGTCTCCACTAGGAAAACATACAAGGAGTGAAGAAGGCAGGTAGTGCCTTTGAACTATTTTCAATGGAAAGAAAATATGTATAAGGCCAGCGATTACTTGTTAATTATTTCTGTGAAGGAAGTGGGGAAGGGAATTTTAAAAAAAAGCTTTCTGAGAATCTGAATCACTGATAGAGCAAGGAAAGTAAGTAATGGAAATGGAGTTTATCTGTGTTTTTTGATGAGGTGATGTCAAGTGAAAATTTGAGACATGAAATACATTATTTGGACAAGTCTTCATGAATTAATAAATAAATATAGGGAAAGGGAAGCTGTAGGGTACAAAACATAAGACTGACATCACATTACTGAGCACATGATAATACATAAAATATTGATTCAATAGAAATTTTTATGTCTATTTATTTATTGTCTGATGAGAATAAAATGCTTCTATTCCTTGGCAGGGATTTCCGTGGTGTACACTTGTATCCACTACCTGGATTAGTCATACTCCTCATGCTCCCTGTTGCAGAGCTGGAGGCTGGAAAATCTGCTCGTCTTCTGGGTCCTCACCAGTCTGCTAAGAGTTATGTAAGGGACAAGGAGCCCAGGTACATCTGAGCTCAATTTTATTCGAAAACTCTGTGAATGAAGCTCAGTTACATGAAATGAAATTCTTGGTTGCTGGAAAATTTCCAATGGCTTTTTTCTGCTAAAAATTTGAATATTTCCACCCTGCCCTTCGCATCACGTTCCTATAGAACGGAAATTCTGATATCTTGTCAGCTCCAATCATAAAGTTCTGCTTGAGCAAGAAAGACCAGTTTGGCTATAATATGCTGCTGTAGCCTTGCAAAACAATTTAAATCTGCATCCCTGAATTGTTCATGGAATCTGAGGGAATTATTTAAAAAATTATTTCAGTTCACCCTCTTTCTGATTTGATTTGATTGGACACATAAGCATGTGTAGGTCAGGGAGCAGGATGGGACCTATATGTTGTATCAATGAATTTTATTTTGTCACTATATGTTGTTTTGTCATGGATATTCCTGACATCTAAATTATTATGTTTCAGACTTCTCTGTCTAATAAACAATGACAATTAATATTACATTTATCTGAAACAGATTTCAACACAGTATGTTCCCTCTTCTTTCCTCTAGTGAGAAAATGTTCTTTTTGCTTCTTGTTCTCCAGCTATGAGCTAATAACTTTATTTGAAAAATATATCTCTAGTGAGATAGTTCTATCTATATGCATATGTATTCTGCATCCAAGTATAAAATTATAGTTGTCAGAATTTTTAGCACTGTTCTCCATTCTGCTTCAACTGTGAGAGTACAGAGCAGTATATAGACGCTATGTTTTTCTCTAGATGATTTAGAAAAAATAAAACACAGTCAGATAAAATTTGACTCAAAATATTTGAGTCAGAGATCAAACAGGATTTTTCACTTCAGAGACACTTTTTAAAAACTGATCTATTTCTGTCTTGGCTCCTTGTCTTGCTTTGCTGCTTTTGGTTTTCCTCCTGTATTGAACTGATTACTCTTGACCTTTCTCACTAAGGTTAATGTGCTTTTATAACAGGAATGATGACTGACTCAATCCAAAATTTTTGGCCTGGTAGCATAATTTGAAAACACACGAGCAATACCAGATCTTCTCTGTGAAAAAGTCTTTCCAACACAAAGCCCATTACTTACAAAGGAAAATTTTTCCCTGTTCTCTTCAGGGAGAGAACATCAGGATGATCTTTTTGTGATCCATTGTGTCTATTAATCTATATTGTTCACATATCATTTATATCTCTGGGTAAACAGCAGGGATACCCTATGTTAAATCTCTCCATATGGAAGCACCATATTTATTACAAATGCAGGAAAGATGAAAAATTCAATTATCAATGTAGCATTTAAGTATGGATTTTTTCCACTAATTGCTCAGTTGCAATAGCAATAGCAAATGATAACATAAAATGCTGGACTTATTATTTATAATTTATATTGCATTGTGTATCTGACATACACAAGGGCTATTTTTACAATCAAGTATGGAGGCAAAAATTTCAGTTTTCCTTGATTCTGTGATAGAATTATAGTTTTCCATATTTCATTGGGTGGAGTCTGGAGTGAGCAGCATGATGGAGAAATGGAGAAATTACTGGAATACACAGAAAGATGGGAGGTCTCTCAGTTATGTAAGCACAGAGAATTTTTATGGGAAGTCCAGTTAAGACTAAATAATTGCCTGTGGAAATGGTTGCTCTCCTTCCTTAACCAATACTGGAAATATTTAAGCTCATTTTCACCCTTCCAGCAGTTTGCTCTTGACTACAGAGTGTAGCTCAGTTGGATAAGCTAGCGTTACTAATAGAAATATTATGCTAATCCCTAGTGACATTCAATATACATGAGTGTCTGTATATTTAATGTGAAAATTTATCTTCTGAAAAATATGAATACTAATCATTTGCCTCAGTTCAAGACCTTACCTTTCAGTCCCATACTCAGAGCTGTAGGTAATCCTCCATCTCTGAGAAAATATGGGTAAAATGAAGGTCTTATATTCTTGTTTTACATCATCATACTACTTAGAATATGAATTCTCTAAATTAGAAAACAAAACAAAACAAAACAAAACAAAACAAAAGCCACTATACTGATATTTTGAAATTTTTCCCACATGATCTTACTTTTATATAATTCAAGAAATTCTTATCATGTCAAATGATTAAATGTCTTTGCAGTATTGCACCAAAATTAATGTGTTTAATGAAAATTATAATGTTGGCATTTTAATACACAATTGAAGAAAATTAAATATTAAACCTCTTAATTCTGTAATATGAATTTAAATTTGTGATTTAATACATTTTTTGGTATGTATTGATGGTGATGGGATTTTTTTAATGTAAGTATTATAAAAACTCTTGGATATGGACTATTTAGATAATAAAGTACAATTTTTTTTTGTGGCAAGTGCCTTGAATTACTTCAGTACAACTGTATGCTCTGAAAGATTTGAAATTTATTTGCTTTAGTTTTGGACATTATGTATGGAGGTAATTTTGACCACAAGTCCTTCCTCTGCTTTTACAGATTTGCTTCCAGTCTAGAAACAGCAATTTGTATTTTGCCTGATTTAATTTCTTTATATATTTTGTCAGCATCTCATGCTTGTGTTCAAAATTGGAGAAAAAACTCTCACAATCATCGCCACTTCTTTTGAGGGGAGGGATAATACTAAATTTTCTTCTATTTATTATTGCATAACTGTCTTCTTGCACTTTTTCCTCTCTGCTTTTCTTTGTATTTATAGAGTTATGAAACTCTACCATTTGTTTTAATATCTTTTGTAGGATATCACTTGCTTTGTCTTGAAAAAGCTCACATGGTATCATAGATATACTCTTGTTTTCAAGGTTTTTATTTATTCAGAGATCAAAAAGAAACAATAAGTAATAGTATCAGAAATTTAAAAAATAGTATTAAGCAAAGGACTGTTGCTAAAATCTTCATCTCATAACTTAAGCAAAAAACTAGTCTTGACTAAAAAGGTATTTTGGGCTTTGGAACATCTGTGGCAGTATAGTTATCCTCAGAAGTGGCAGGAAGAATGCACAGTACCCCACCAGAGTAAAGGTAGCACATACACAATCATTTGAAAAGTGGTAAATGGTTAAATCATCAGATTTTGTGCTGTAACACCATGAGTTCCTTCTAATTCTTCCTAAAGGTCTTGCACTTCAAAGAAGCCAAACTGAGAGTTGTCAGAAAAGGCACAGGGACAGGAGAAGTGAGGCAAAAAAAAAAGAAGTTGTTATGAGGTGACTAACATGAGAGAAAAATCAGCAACTTAAAAACTTGTGATTTTTAAAATTTGGGGTTTTTATAGACTGAAGTTTCCCTGATGAGGATTTTGCTAGTGTTTGAATGTGAGCATGACAAATGACAACTCTGGTGTTCTTAATTGTGTGCTAAGCAGAAATGACATGTGAATGTCCTGGGTGGAGGGAGAAAAACAGAAAATAGAAGGGACTTGTGAAGGGTCAATGGCCCAGCCATGAATAGGATGAAGGTCTGTAGCTTTCCATGCAGTGGCCTTTCTGCTGAAATACATGGTGTGCCTAATCTTGTATTATATTGTTTAGAAGAAATATCTAGAGGATAGAGAGAGAAAATAACACACCTAGGAAATCTAGTGGAATTACTTCATTAGCTCACCTCCAACACGATTTTGAATACACCTTGTAAAGCTGGCATCATCTGACACATATGAAAGAACAATTGGCTGGTTTACCCCATGAAATGTAATATGGCAGCTGGCAGAAAACTGTGAGGGAAGCACACAGTGATATTCTTAATGAGTACAGAAAGCTATTAAGGTACACATAAATAGACTCCTGGAAAAAAAATAAACTCTAGGAGATAAGCAGGGGAGAGCATCAGTAAAATACTCTCTTTAGACATCCACTGCAAATGGCTGTGTACAAATATACACCAACATAAACCAAATAAACAAGAAACCAAATCCAAGAGAGAAGATGAAAGTATCAAAATTTCATACACAGATTGAACTACATTCATTTGATAAATAAAAGTGAGGTTGTATTATCCAGCACTAATAAAAAATATGTATATTCTTCAGCATTGCAAAATCTGAATTAACCAGAGATATTGCATTATACATGGAGATTAGACCAGAACTGAATTCAGCAGAAATGGAGAAAGAAGACATAGAATTTTAAGTAGTTCTGTGATACTGCAGCCTGTGTGACTGCTCTGAAGATTTGCTGCCCCTCATGAATAATGCATAGAGTGTGATTTCTTTCAAGGGAATAATAGGCTATCTAATGAAAACTTTGAAGGGGGTTGCAATTTACCTGCCTGAAGTGAATTTAAAAAAATATCTAGATATTTAATTATCAAGCAAAATAATATCAACACTAGAAAAAACCAGCTTATTGTCTTAGTTTCTAGTTATTCTCTCACTATTTTTTGTCTGAATATGCTGCATTAAAAACAAGACATTTCCCATGTTAAAAACAAAAGAAGTTTTCACCTCATTAAATAAATATATTTTTTATCTCTACACTGTGGTACAACATGTTGTAATATGCCCCTAAAAGCTGATTTCAATATGTTGCCCACCAGTGATATAAAGACATATAATATTTATTTTATATCTTTTTTCCTCTGTCTTTTCTTCGTCCTTAACTTTCAAATCGGGGTGAGTTTGTTTGAATGTATTTATTGTTACATATGACACTTGACACTTGCAATTTTATCTGGAATGCATGGATGGTAAAATAACAAAGTGTGAGGAAAGTAAAATTAAGAAGAATCAGTATGTCTGCTGAGTTTAATGTGAAGACTTTCATTCATCTGTAAAGAGCTGAAGGGTCTTGAGTGACTTCTTTGCAGGTGTGTGCCATAGAGCAGTAGAGAAGGGAATGAAATCTATAATATCAACCACTCTGGAAAGATTCCTGAAAGGAAGAACATAATTACTGAATAGTCTAGAAAGCTGAAAGAATATGTTTGTGTGGGATAGGCACGAATACTCATTCTGAGTGAATTGGATGCCAAGTACTTTTATTTAACAATTACGGCTTGCTTTTGGTTTTGTAATTACCATGGTAAGAAGTAAGAATTTAAAATACATCAGAAATCTACACTGAAAGACAGAACAGAACCTGTTCCCTCATATAGAAGCACCCTAGTAGTGCTAGAGGGTTCAAAGTAAACCCTGCTTTGTAATCCAGTCTCTGTGCTTTGCTTCTGAACATTCTAAAAAGTTGACTTTGTGCTGCAATTTATTGGAGGATATTTGGTGATTGCTTCATTTGTCAACACAGAATATTTTGCCCACAGCAATGGTTTAATTAAAGGGCTTACAAAGGACTCCAGTTCTTGCACAATTTCAACTGTTTTTTTCAGCCCTATAGTAATATAAAATCTCTAGTTATGATAAACCTCATTGCAGAACCTTGTGTCCAGGCAGTGGCAAACTTTTGTACTCTGCAAGGAAGCGTTTCCTGGACTATCATTTCTACGTGAAATTTAGTTAAACTTGCTGTGCAAAAATCAAGCATAACATCCTTCCTTATTTGCATTTACTCAAGTGTAGAAAAGCAATAAGTGGCTCTGGCCATTATACAAATAATTACTAAAAAAACCACATATTATTTTTAATGCAACAGAGACATTCATTTTAAGATAAAAAAAAAACATTATCTGCATACAACTAACAGAAAAATACAGAGTTTTTATAATTGATTGTGACAGATTCTGTGACAATGACATTAAAGAACAGTTAGAGGGTTTATCTATTTTTTATATAATAGCTTCAGGTAGAAACAGTTTTTCCAATTGCAGAGCAGCTCAAATAATTTTTTTTAATTTGAAAATTATCCCTTTGCTCTTTATTAATAATTAACTACTCTGTGACCAATTTTCTTCGTGTAATGTATACAATATATTTTCCTACTCTCTGGGTAGAACAAGGTATAAAGCACACAGAAAGTGATGATCAAGAGAAAAGCAGGACTTAGAAATTATAGTAATCTGTCTTCAGCTCTACACTTCTATGCTGGGGAGTAATATTTTTTCTGCAGAAAAAGAGACAGGGGACACACTGAAATTAAATACTCAGGCATTGATTCCAATATATGCTAGAAGTGGTCCAGGTTGTACCAGAACCATTCAGGGCTTTATACATGACTTTCAAAAAATGGCTAGTTTAACTCAGTTTAACTTGTCTTTTATCATATTTCCTACATTTATGCATATATGAGAAATGAGAGGATTAAAATGAAATGTATTTTTCTACATTTACTAAGAAATAACTGAAGAAAAAAATTTCAGCTGGCATTGGGAAGACATATTTATTATCCTTTGCAGCTGAATAACCTCCTAGGTATTTAGAATTCTATGGGGAAGTTCTGTTCTATGAGCAGTAACACTGAAAAGGAACATGTCTGAGGACAGAGCACAGCACTATGCAATATGTTGACTCTCTACAATTCCTCCTTACATAGTGAAATTTATTAGCATGCTTTTCATAAATAACATTTAAACTACAGTTCCTAAAAGAATGTAATGAACTAGTGTTCCCCATCAAAAGCTAAATGGGTAAATTATTAATTATCAACAGAAGACAAGAAAATTTCATCAATAGCTTAGAGTTGGTGTTAGATGTTTTTTCATATATACTAATAATTTTCTATATTATCTTACCATATCTCTATGTAAATTGGTACAAACTCTAAGGGTTTATGCTATTGAAAAGCATAATTAAATTCATATAGCAATTCTGAAATAAACTGATATTATAATTATCCCTGAAGTCTATGAGCTTCCTTCTTTTTCCTAGACCTCATGGTATATCACACAGTGCATTACTCACAAAATTAAAGCTGTTTGATTGGAATTATTCAGAAAAAAGCAGCTGATAAAGGGTTGCTTATTTTTACCAGATATATGTATTACTATTTACCCTCAACTCAAGATTTTTAATTTGATATGTTTTCTTAAAAGATAGGCTCCTATACAGATGCTGAAATTGTTTGCTGTCATGGCAGCATGTTTTATGTAGAGATATTTTAGAAGGCCTGCTGTTGCAGTCTTTTCTCTGTGTGTTAATTAGTGCACATAGGCTTTTTCATGTAAGCATAGCTTAGTCATCTCTAAAATGGGCATATGAGTTGAAACCCCAGAGGTGCAGTTTCAAGTTGAATCACTGAATGTGGTGATGCAGAGTGTAATACAGGCCGACAACTAGGAATTTACTGTTGTGCTCACTGTCAAGCCATGCTAAACAAAAGAGAAGGAAAGGTGTTGTTTTGAAAGTATTCACTTGCCAGGCAAGAGCAGTGGGCTTCCCAGAAGTGTTCAGTTTTGATCTCAATAGACACTGAAAACAATGGCAGAATTTATGAACTCCAAATGAATTCCTTCTAAAATGAGAGGGGTATAACCATCAGTGTTATCAGTGCTGCAGTGTCAGACAACTTGGTGTTTGTTAGACAATGGCAGTAACTCCAACTTATGAAGCAAAATCATGGTATGGCTTCATGGTAGATCTGAGATTTATGGTTTTCAGGTTCTGTCTCTAACAGGCTTCCTTTGATAAGGTGTTACAGTGTGTACTTCTAACAAAGCACTGCCACAAAATCACATCCCATGGGATAAATATAAAACTTTTATTGTTTCTGTCTCAGCTTTTAAAAAAGGTTAAAACCCAATGATATAGCAAATTACATTTGTATACCAACTTTGATATTGACATTTCATTCCTGTCACAGGGAGCTGGGACACCTTGGAGTCAATGAACATTTCTTTCTTGTGTCTGCAGGACTACATGTCCTGTACTATTCTCCTGACTCAGTCTAGTCCCCTGTAGACCATTCTTTCTGTAGGAACTGATATGATAAATATTTTAGCATTTATTTTGAGGATATACATAGCGATCCATGTCATAGAAAGATCCCTTACATCCCTCCCCCACTCCGTTTTTAAAGGGTATGATCCACTTACTATCCTGGATGGTTATGAGGTACAGAAACAAGATAAATAAATGAGCCAGAGCTTGTTCTACAGCCATCTTTAATGTATATAGACCTTAAAGGCCTATTTGTCTGCTTTATTGGTTTACACATTTGCTCATATGATGTGTAGGCTGTTGTTATGCAATTAATTTTTTCTGAATATCTTGTGTGGGAATACTACTGTTTGCATTCAACGAATTAATAAAGACTGTTAATAAAGATTTACAAGAATCACTTTAATAACAATGATCACCTTTTCCAGTAATACAAATTCTTGTCAAGGTTTTTTTCAGAATGTTTTTCTCTCTAGTCATAGAATCCTAGAATGTTTTGGATTGGAAAACACCTAAAAGATCTTGTAGTCCTGACCTCTCCAGTCTCAACTGCTCCTGGGCAGGGACAATTTTCACTAAACCAGGTTGCGCAGAGCTCTGTCCAGCCTGGCCTTGAGCACCTCCAGGGATGGGACAGCCACAGCTTCTAAGGGCAACCTGTTCCAGTGCCTCTTCACCCTCACAGTAAAGAATTTCCTCCTAATATCTAATCTAAACCCACTCTACAATGGTTTGAAACCACTCCCTGATCCTGTCACTACATGCCCTTATAGAAATTGTCTCTCCATCTTTCTTGAAGGCTCCCTTCAGGCACTGGAAGGCCTCAATTCAGTCACTCTGAAGTCTTTTCTTCTCCAGGTTGAACAACCCCAACTTTCTCAGCCTTCACCTGTGGGAGAAGTGCTCCATTCTTCTAATCATCTTGGTGACCTCCTCTGAACTTGCTCCAACAGATCCATGTCCTTCCTGTGCCCTTTGTAATGTCATTTTTCCTTTCTGTGCTAAAGAATAAGAGGGAAGTAGGTTCCATATTATGTCCTCTTGTGTCTAAACTATAATTTCTTAACATTTTCTTCCTTCAGACATCTAGTCCTATAAACAGAATATTAGTAAAAGTATATTACAGAAACTTGTATATTGGAATGAAGGCTATTTTCCTGATTTCTAAATAATTCAAAACCATTAATTCAAGATTTGTAGTGGAAAAATAATGCACAACAATAAATCTGAAAATGTGTAATAGTTTAACCCTGGTCCTGATTCTTCTGCAGGTGTAAACTGGAGTGTCAGATTGCTGTTCTCACAGTCCTAATTAGACAAGTAGTTACAGGTGTGTGTCTTCAGAACTCCACCAAATGGTTTTTCAACTACAATATAGCAAAGGTTTGCAGGAGTTTATGAGTGGAGGCAACTGGATTAGCTGAGCTGCAAATAGTATTCACATCATGTCCTTTTGAGTCTAAAATTCTATTTAGCAAGCATAACTAAAGCACAGGTCTTCAGAGACAGCAATATTGTTGAGATACAGTATTCTGTAAAAATATTCAGGATTGGTGCTCTTCAAAAATATATTGAAAAACAGTGCACTATGGTGTCTTCCACAATCAGATTACAAATATAAAATATGCATAACAGCACAGCATCAGGGATATAATTCTAGATCATGAGTCTTGCTTTCAGAATGTTGTAATATATCTTCCCTGTCTCTCTATTGGATTCATTTTATTCAGATTATGGTTCAGGCACAGAATGTGTCTCAAGTCTTTCAACCTATGATCTGTAAAATGAGAATTGAAGCATTCCTTATTAAGTATTCTCTCTCTATGTTTGCTATTTACATTTATTTTTCTTTTTTCTGTGCACCTGACTTAACCAGGCTCCATTTTCTCATAGATACCTGTGTTGCAGCAATGAGAAAAGAAAACTGTCTCAGCTTCCGAAGGAATGGCTCTATTTTCTTATTTAATGAAAACAGCATCACATTATTAAAGCTAATTGAGTAACTATGCAAGATGATGCTCAAATCTTTGCTGCAGATGCAGAAAAAATGCCAGCTATATAATTAACAAAGTCTAAGGATTTGCTACCGTGATGATACCCAATGCCATGTGAAAGTTTTTACTTCAAAACCTTAGCCAACGACTGTGTTTTCATGTCTAGGAGTATTTGCAAATTTGACTAAAAGTTGTTAAACAATTTTTATGAGACCTTTCCTTCCTTCCTCCCTCCCTCCCTTCTATTTACATATACTGAAAATGCAAGATATAAGTTTTCCAGTATGAATTTTTTAAAAGAAGAAAGAAATCTACATTCAATTTAAAGACATTTGAAGAAAATAGAAAATGATACATTGTTTGGAGGAGTGACAGCTTCTGTTCACCCCAAACAGTTTTTGTAGGTTTTTTATTTGTTTATTTATTTGGTTTGTTTTGAGAAGTTTGTAGAATTCATTCTCTTCATTTTGAGTCAGTTTTTCACACGACCAGTGAAATGAACAGTCAACTTTTTGCTTAGCACCTTTCTATGCCAGTTGTCAATCTGCCAGTATGGTACTGATGCTGTTTAAACAAAGCCGGTTCTGTTTCAATGCCGGCAGCTGAGCCAGTGAGTTGTAATGATGGGAACTGGAATCGGCTGTTCCCTGGAAAATGAAGCAGTGACTCTGAAAAGGAATTTGGCCGACTACATAAAAGTACCATAGCTGCATCATGAATTTTTGATGTGCAACATTTCAGATAAAAATTCATTATTTCTATGAATCATAAATAAAAAGATATATGGCCAATTTAAATGTGGTCAGCAAGAAACTGTTCTTCCCTGTATAATAAATGGTAAGATGTGTGAATACATAATTAAAGGCAGCTTACAGTACCATGATTTTTAGAAAAGCAGCCAGACTGGTATAGCTGCCAGTGGCAAATCAACTTTATTTCATTTAATAAGCTTTTAGTTGTTGGATGAAGCCCAGTCTTACAGAACATTGGACTTTGCCAAACACATTTCTTATTCATAAAATAAAGGCAAAAACCCTGGGACCTCCCTCCTATTTATAGTTTTCTAATTAGATGGTGAGCAAGACAGCAGAAGTCATCCACAAACTAACTGCAAAGCATTTTGAGTGCTGAATCAGGGGAATTAAAACTCCATTAAGTTATATACAAAACTATAGCAGTAATTTAGACAAACATAAGCATAAGAGCAATTCCTCTCATGGTGGGAATGGCTAACATCATACTCTCCACCATTTCTTCCTCTTTGAGCTTCAGATTTGGTATTTCATTCAGCTACAACCAGGTGGTAAATATTTACTTCTGGCAGTGCTTATTTGGGTTTAATGACTTAATAACTGACAACAGCTAATTGAAAACAGCCTGGGATCACCCAACACACTCTAAACTAATCTAACTTAGATTGTAAAAGCCTGTAACACTCTGCTGTCTGATGTACAGGCCAATTGTAGAGGAAGTCAAGCAAGATTAACAGATGGCTCAGAGATTGCTGCGGGGAAGAAGGGTCTCAGATGCTCATATCTTATCAGGTGAGCAGAAAATTCTCCTGGTAGATAGATTTCAACTGAGTACCCAAGAGAGCCTTCCAATCTTCAAGCTGGCAGGAATGATAAGAGCTGTGAAGGATGCTTCTGTAGCTGCCAGTTTTAACATGAGGGATGAACTAGCCTTTACAACATGTTATGGAAAATACACGACATTTCATTTCCTTACAGGCTTCACAAAGTGGTAAGATGTGTGAAGATGTGCTGGAAGATGAATCTTCTTACCTGCTGATCATATGAAAACCATTTTATAGTCTTGATTATCTTGTCTATTTTTAGACTAGGTCTTAGGAAAATTATTTTCCCTGAAAGGATGATAAAGCATTGGAATTTCACAATATAAATGTGTTTGACAGCAAGCAGTGTCTGCTCCTTGTTCTCGCTTCTTAGTAAGTGTGCTCTTCAAGTTGGGTAACCAAATCTATTTCACTGAATGCCATTCCTGCCACACTCCCCAAAAAAGAGAAAGGGGAAAAGCAATCCCTTTCCTCTGTTTGAAGTTGGAACCCCAGCCTGATTCCTAGCACAGCCAGGAGAACCTTTCTTCCAACATGAGCCAGAACAGCAGCTTATGGAAAGGGGCTGGGGCAGATGGAACGTCATGGTTTCTTCATCTGCTGTATTCTCCCTTTATTTGTAATTTAATCCTTGTGTGTTTAAATTCTCAGCTATTCTGAGACCAATTAAAAGCAACAAGAAGAATACATCTGTTTTTTTCTTTTAATCCCACATATTTGCTGACTTGTAGAATTATTATATTTAGGCAATACATTTTCTTCCAGATAACATTTAATCCATTTGTATTTATTTTTTCATATAGAGTCAATAGAAATTCCGTTAACAAAAAGGGAGTTATCTGCCATCTATAAAAGTTATGTCTTGTTTGCTTTATCTTGATATCAAATAATCAAAAGCTGCAGAAATAAAGTTGGCCTTTGGCAGATGCAAAAACAATTATTTTTTTGTGCATTTTATTTTTCATTATTGTTCCTGACCCTTTTGCAGACATTAATTATAATTCTAAGAGTAATATCAAAAAGAAAGAAATTGCTTTTCCAAAATAATACAGTTAATGTGTGAATTAATTCCAGTAAATAAAATTACAGGAATTTAAGGGAAGCTATAATTTCTTTATCTGCTCCTACAGCTGATAGGCTTTTCAATATTGTGTGCAACATAGTACTCCAATAGCTATTTCTGAAATGTTCTCTGCAACTTCTAATAGTGACCTAGAAGTATATCTCTTTCTATAACTTTGATTAATATAAATATACATGTTCTCATCATCTTATTTTAATATTACTTAATTTTGGTGACATCCCCTTGCAGTTAATTCCTCATGACAGTACTATTTAATATAATTAAGAATTACAAATCCTGATGATATGTTTTCATATGTTGTATTCAGAAGACCCTAAAGCAGCTCAGGTAGGTAATTTATATTTAATAAATCTATATTTAATTCACTTTCTTCTTCCACTTAATATGTTTTCAGCAATCAGACAGTCTAAGTCTAACAGGTCTTGATTTTTTTTTCCAAATAACTCCAGTAGTATGCCTGGATTGACACATCCAGGATGCAGTGCCATATAACAGAAGAATTAGCTGTTCTGCAGTTCCAGGTACTCCTAGGTTTAGGTTTTGAAATAGGATTTTGTAGGTTTGTAGGAGGGGTATAATATACTGTATGATTAAACGAAATGCATTTGTATATAGTGAAGGTATGCTAGGTGTTTACTATAAAGTTTTGAAATTTCTTGCTTTTTTGCATGAACATGAGTTCTTTTAATAACATCCTTTGTGATGCCTCTATTGCTGAAAAGCAGTAGAGACTTGTCCTTGTTTAAAAAAGTCACGCTAATAAAATGTGAGTATTTTTATTCCTATGTTAGTAAAGAGGCAAAGCCTTGAAATCGAGGAGAGTTTCCTCAGAGACTAATACTGCAAATCCTGTTGCTAGGAAACCATTCTTATTTGTTTTCCTCCAAAATTACTAAATCATTTTATGCCTGGTTCCAAAGACAGCTTGGAGAAGAAGGAAATGCATTTCAGAAGTCTTACCTCTTCCCATTTCTTTCCAATATGAGGAGAGCAATGAGTTCCTACGATGTGGTGGGATTCAGGGGAATGTGTGATTAAATTACCCAGGAGCAGTGGGGTCAGTGTGTGAAGCAGGGTGGGTATCTGGGTGAGCCTCCCTGGCTTCCCCCTGGCTTCCTCTCTCAGCATCTCTTGTACTCCATCCTGTTTCCTGCTCCTTTCCCTGTGAATACCCCAGGTATTCCTAGTGCCTCCTTTCCATCCATTTTTGGGGGCTCTCTGGGTCTGTCTTCTCCCTTTCACCCTGCTTTGTCTCCCCTCAGCCCAGGCTCCCCCAGTGGGGTGGATGGGTGGCTGCTGTGGTCCTGTGTGGCCCTTGCAGGAGGTGGGATTGGCAGGGCTGAGGTCTGGCCTGGCCTTTTGGGCAAGCTCCAGCAGCCTAGGAAAGGGGACTGTGGGCTACACCAGGCCAGAGGGAAAGCAAGGAAAAATGGGTCCCCATGGGGCAGCTGTTGTGTAATGGGAGGTGGGAAAAAGCCTGGCTCGCTCACTTCTTCATGTACCTTCTCCCCACTGAACTCCCATGGCTTCAGTGCTTCTTCAGACCAGGAGTTTCCTTGCTCCTGGCTTTCTCCTCTCCCACATTTCCCTCTCTGTCTTGTCACATCCTGTCTCTCTTCTGGTGTACTCCAGCCTGGGTTGGACCTTTAACCAGAGAGGGTGAAGGGGATTCTCTGTAAGTGTATGGGAAGCTGGGTACCATTTGGCACCTGACCTGGAAAGAAAAGAAAAAGAAAGTTGCTTATTACCTCTTAGTTATTTCATGGAACTTGACTCCAGTAGCTGTTCTTGTCCAAAGAGGAAAAGATGCAGTATGAGCCTGCAGGGGAGTAAACAGTTTGGCACAACAACCCCTCCACATCCCTCTGCTGCCCACAAGTGCCTTATACAGAATGGCTGCGCTCCACATTCTCTCCTGTCAGAACAAATGGGTTTTGGGTGGATAGTGAATCTTCATAGAAAGGCCTTTGACTTTCTTCTTCCCACCTATCCTAAAAAGGGACTCTTTGTGTTTTGATCTGGACAACCCCTTGAACTTAAAGACTCCCTGGTGATAGCTGCAGATCAGCTCAGGAGATTCTTTTGTCTGTGCCAAAATGAGATAGTGCATTGAGATATGGCAAAACTGAGGCTTATTTTGGTTCACTACATTCACTGGATAGGCAAAATTTTCAATTTACCATATTATTCATAGCCTCCACAGTTTTGGCAGTGCTAAATACTGGTGGTTAATTCAGAGTTGTGGAGTTTTTGTTGCCTGTTTTCAAGAGACTCTGGGTATGATCCTAAATAAGTCTATATCTGATGAGAGGCTGCTGCTTCTACCCACATAGATTTTGAAAAAAGCAGTGCTGTAAATCAATCATTCTCAGGGATAAGCTAATTAATAAAAGACTTTTCTCTTAGCAATGGTAATGTTTTATAATGCACTTCCAGAGCACCTGTGTGCCAGTGAGATCTTTTCCTAAGTGATCATGAGTCAGTGTTGTTAATATCAGTCTTCCTAAGTGGGCACCCCAGGACAGAATCTGACTTTAATTCTGTTACTTGCAGTTGTACTGTTTGCTGTTGCAGTTTATAAAACAGGTTCCTTTGCATTGTGTTGCTATGGGTTTTTCCTTGTATTTACTGAGAAGAGATAGCTGATTTATTTGTCTAGTGTCTCAGCAAATTCCTTCCTCCTCTGTGTAGATTTTTCTGGGGAGGGTTGAATCTGATCTCTTTCAAGTTATGAGGAATGGTTTTCTTGGTTTCCAAAACATTAAAGATTGTTGCACTTGTTTATATATAGGACTTAACACAAGTAGGTTATATCTTAGCTCTTTTTAAACAAACTTTATTTAGATCTGCTCAGGAGGTTCTCTCTGTGCCAAATTGAAATAGTGCATTGAGATGTAGCAGAACTGAAGGATATTTTGGTTCCCTTCATGCACTGGATAGGCAAAATTTTCAATTTATCTTATTCATAGCCTGCCACAATTCTAAAATCACTCATTGAAAATTTAGAAGCCGTTGATAAGACAAAGCTCTGTAAAATGTGGAAAATTTAATAGTTATTGGTGTATGCATTGAGCAATTACTTAACTGCTGTTTCTTGTTGGTAAGACACCAGTGTAGCTCCAAAAAAGGGAGGAAGAGGGAGAAAGAAGAGTCCACTAAGAAAAACAAACTTTAAATACAAAGTCTAAGCAGAATTTCTCGTTTCCGTTAAAACTCTTTCCCAGATGGAAAATCCTGGAAATGAAAACAACTGCGTCAGAACACCTGTGGACAAATTATTTATGTGGCTACTATTAATATTTTCTGTCAGTGTTCAGTAAGACTGAAGAATTACCTCCTAACACCCGTAACATCAGTGTCTCTGTTGCAGCCTTCTGGCAAAATACAATTTCTATAACATAAATCATGTGAAGTTTTCAGAGAAAGATGGAACACAAAAAGAAAATATAGGTCATAGTCAGATAGGAACTTTACTATGGAGCAGCAGTAAAAGGAGAATAGTGTTTATATGGTATGTTTGAATATAAACTTGCAAATATTCCACTTAATTAAGATACACTTTTAACTACACTTTTTCATTAATACTTCCAGAAAGTAAGTACTTTCTGTGAAAGCTTGTTCTTCACAAATTCTTATTCTAGACTGTTATTTCTTTTGTTTGGCTTCTTATATATGTCAACTCACTTTTCTGCTATTAAAGACTGGATGGCAAGCTTAATTTTTCCTTCAGATAGGAAAAAAATTTTCAAATGATATAGATGTAAAGATTAAGGATTTATAGGGCTGTATTCTGTCTAAAGAAACCCTAGTTCTATAAACTAGTGAGTTACTTGTGTTCTGCAAAGTAGACAGTAGAGCAGCTGTACTGTCCTCTGTCTTGGGTTTCTGTGAAGGTGAAAAAAATGACAGGATAACTGCTTATCATGGCAGTTTGGAGTCTTTAAAACAAACAGCCTTCCTGAATACATAGAAAGTGATGGTGGCAGCAGCTTTTGATTACAAAATGTCAAGGGACAAGTTTTGGCCAAGGTTTTCAAACTAATTGGGTCAAGCTAGAGGCAGCAGGAGAATACAGACTCCGGCTTCATGTAGGCTGATGTGTTTAAGATTTCAGCAAATCTGGCACAGAATGGCGTTACAGAAATGGGTAGTAAGCAAGCTTTAAAAAGCTTAGTAGTGTTCTTATATTCTCAGATGCATTATCTAATAAAAAATATTTCAGCTTGCCAGTAGAATGCCTCGTGTACTTGCGTGCTGCAGATTAATTATAATAAAATGTGTATATTGTGAGTCCATTTTCTGTTTCACTTTTTTTCCAGAGAAATTACTTAATGATGGAAGTTGTCTCTGCTTATTTCCCACGAAGCAGGGAACAAATGGTCTGTGGTACATTTAGTTTGTGAAATCAATTCAGTATGAAAAGTTTTTACCTTGGGGAATATTTAAATACACTGAAGGTTCTAGGTGCCTCACACACTAAGTAGGACTAAAAACACTTTCATTTTTTTAATCAAGATTCATTTGTAAAGAAGAAGGATTTTCAGCAGTAACAAAATCTAGTGACTTTTCAATAGTCTGTGAATTAGTGTCAAGTGCTAACTTTGGGGACAGGATTCCAAAACTAAGAAGAAAAAAATAAAAAGAGTAAAAACATGTTGATAGTTTCTAAATAAATCTTTTTTATACCTTTCATGTTTTGAAATTACTTTTCAGTTTAGAAATTCTTTTAATCATTTTAAGAGGGTCAAAATTCAATAGCTATATTCTCTAAAATCCAGAAAATTTTTGACTTCAGAAAATTACTGTCGAAGTTAAAAAAGAATTCTGAGTTCTATAGTCTACACTAATTTATTCATCTTAGACTTCTACTGATTCCTTGTATTTTACTTTTTTTCCTTGCCAATCATTTTAATTTCAGCATGAAATAATCCTTAATTTTCTGTTCCAAGCTAAATCTGTCAAATTCAGGAAGAAAAAACTACAGCCCTCTGCTCTTCTTTCCTATTGGTAGTCAAAAAGTAGAGTTACAACCTCATACATTGAAATAGGCAGTCTATTGAAAGCAATGCTCTGCAAATTTTTGAGGAAATTGCTATGAGATCTGTAGCAAAAGTTAAATAAAATCCCTGGAATTCAGTTACAAAGTCACATTGAAAACTAAAGACTAAACAAGACTCTAAGAATCGTGGGGGACAGTTTTGTTGGACAACTGTTTCCAGAATCAGTGTTTTGCCAGTAGAATTCAAAGCGGTGCTCTACATTATTGAAGTTTTGAAAGAATACTTAAATTTTTGTTTCATAGCTCATGAGATGTTAATTGACATTCTTACTAATGTAGAAGGAAGAAAATCAAATTTTAATATTATTTCATCATCTTTCCTGCCTTTCCAGTGTCTGGAATTTCCAATGATATTTGGAGAAATAAAAGGGTAATGATGAAATGCTTTTGAAAGATACAGTTAGATCAGTGCTCCAATACTTGAAAAAATCTTATAATAGTAAGCATGACAACCAAGTTGCTTTAAAATGACAACTAAAAGAAACACTTGAATCTCTTTTAATCTCTTGAAATTTTAATTCTGCCTCAAGAATACCAGATCTTTTGGGCATCTTGCACAATTTACATACATACTTTTATTTTCAACCCATTTAGGCATTTTTGCTCTGTAACTGATTATTTTATTAATAGTGTACTTTAAATTAGTTATTGCAATAGGGAAACTATATCCATATCTGTCTTTTTGAGCCTATAAAGTATGCAATTTTATGGGCCTAAAATATCTGGGTCCAGTCATGCAAAGTCCTGCAGTCACAAATCTAATTGATTTGTTTGTTATTGATGACTGTTATTCTTTGAAGAAATTTCGTAACTTTGGCTTTTATTACATAAACAAATTTGAAAATTTGGCTTTTATTACATAAACACATTTGAAAACAAAACACTTGTTGGGAGAAGAATGGTAAAGATAGTTTAAGCAGAAACAAAAAATTCAATGTCGGAAAGCACATATCAGAACTTACCTGGAGAACCTGAAGCAGAATTCAGCAAATATGAGAATGACAGACATGAACAAGAGAGAGTAGGCTTTGAACTTCATAATATTCTTTTAATTTTAAAACCAATTTATCCCTCTATCTTATGTCTCATTCTATTTCTTTATACAAAGTAACCTTTTCTGCTTCAGGAAAATTTTGTGGGATGAGAGGACCTGGCACTGGTACAAATTCAGCATAGAGACCCCCTGTCTGTTTTCATTTGTGCTGCAGAAAACAGGCATTTTAAATAAGCATCTGATTCTTAAGCATTCATCAAAGCATGTTTGTAAGGAGAATATCTCAATAGATCTGGAAAAAGGATATAGCATCTGAGAATTTGTATGCTTTTTCATCTGTACTCACTGCCTAAGATGTGTTGCCAATCCCTGAAAATCCCGCACCTGTTTTATCTCCAGACCTCAACCCTAATGCCAGCAGTATGCAACACTGCCGTCAGAATTTCCAGGAGCTGAAGCCACGTCTAACACTGAAATGGCAATGAGCATTCTAGTGCATCAAATGATGCTCAGCACGGTCTAACTTCTATACTTTTGCAGTTTTATGTACTTGTCATGAAATAAAGTCCTTACTGAGGAAAAAGGAAGATTAATTTGCCTCAAGGCTCTCATCTTTGAAAATATTTTCATTTCCTCCTAACTCTTCACCCGTGCACCACAACAGAATTGTTCTGTCTGCTTTCAAAGGCCTTCACCCTACTGCAATGGGAGCCAGGGAAATGACACCCACACTTTTGTGCCCCGTCCTTCTTCTCTTCCCTTTTTTTTCCTGGTATGTATTCAGTTCTTTCCCTTCTAATCTACAGAAGGGAATATATTCTCATTTTACACACATCCCTGAAATAATTTCCAGTATTGGTAGGGTATCCATCACACTAAGATTCAAACTGGAAATTTAGTTTAGATACTAGCTAGCTGTTAGATAATAGGTGAAGGATGAAGAGTCCTCTTCGTCCCTTATCTTAATGTCCAATTGCATTCCAATACCAAAGCAAAACACATTTTCTGGTTATTAACTTGTTAATGAATGCTACCTGTTGGTTGGCATAGGTCAGCTATGAAAACTAAAAATATTTGTTTATATTTAAAGTCACTTAAGAGTATTGGAAAGCATTGCTTTTACTGATTTTTTTCAGGAAAAAAACACCAGATAGAAACCTCCTGCTAAGGTCATGATTAACTTCTAGTCCTTGTAGACCAGTCATGCAGTGTTCAATTAATTCCTTTGTGATGGAAAACTTTAACAGAGATTCTAATACTACACTGTGGGAGTAGCCTAACTGAAAATAACTGCTTAACTTCACAGCAGTACAGACGTAAAGATTATCTCACATGGTTAAAGTGTGGTGTTGATAATGCCAAGATTGTGGGTTTGATCCCTATATGAGCCATGGACTTAAGCATTGGACTTGAGGTTTCTTGTGGGTCCCTTCCAACTCAGAATATTGTGTGATTTGAAATAGATGTAAGAGAGTAATAGGGGAAAAAATGGAAAGAAACAAGAATTAAATATTTTAGTTCTGGCATAGAAGTGTGAGAAGAAATTTAGCCTTTGAATAACATGACTGTATAAATTACATATAAATGCATATTTGTTTCCACAATATTTGCCATATATATTTGTGTGTTTAAGTGGTTTTCAAAGTCTGGATTCTGCATTAAGGAAAAACATTTGTTTCTTTCCAGCTGTATCTAATATGATTCAGAATAATGCTTTAAAGAAAGAAAAAAATTATCTTTTGTCTGATAATCAGACAATATGAAAATCAGAGTATCACTCAAGTTCCTAATGCTCCTACTGCAAAAAGAAAAAGATGGCTACAGATTGAACAATAACAAGTTTTTTGGGGTTTGGGGCTTTTTTTAGGGAACAAAGAAATGCACTGACCTCCTATAAGAATATTTCAGCAGCCTTTCTTGATGTTAGGCTGCTAAGTATTGTATCCAAGGACTGCTGACACATTCTGTAGCTAGGCAGAGATGAATAATTTGTTCAATAACTGTACTCCCCTTCACCATCTGGACGTTTTCTGAAATACAACAACATTAAACTTATTAACTAATAAAAATTCATTGACTTCTCCAGCAAATAGTTCTTGCACTGCAGATTAATTGTGTAAACCTACTGGGATTACTGTTTGTGAGTCTGACTTTGCTGGTTCATTAAGCAAATCACTTGATGTTTCTGTGCTTGTCTAAAATAGAAATCTGTACAGAGAGGGTAAAGCTGCACTTTTTCTGCCTGGTGGCTGTAAGAAAGAAGATTTAGACCTTCCAAAACTGTTGCTGTATTTGTAGAACCAGGTTCATTCTTGTCTTTAACACTGCCATTTTTAGACTAAATGGAATACTTCAAAGAATCTTGCTTTCATGGCCTATTTTCTCTCTTTTACCCATCCTGGAGTAAGGAAGAGAGAGAAAAAGGAACTGGCAGAGCCCAGATTTACTATTTTTCTTTAAAAGCTAGTGCTGCTACCAGTGACCTACCTCTTACCTTCATTCTTGTGCCATTATTAAACATGAATATATTTTGAATATTCTTGTGAGGATTTTCACTTGTGCCTAAGTGAGGTAGTTATTCAAGGTAAATATGGAGTTACAGCCTAACTGAAAGTCTCCCTGGGAAGTTACCATATTACTGGAGAAAATGGGTGAAGCACACTGTCAACCTTCACCCCCTTCCAGTTTTGGCTATGCAGATGAAGATGCTGGGGACAAATAAAAAAGTTTGGTCTATTCTTTAAATTTCATGGTGAATGACCTTCCATTTTGCATTGCTATATATTCTTTGCTCTTTCATCAGTGCTGCTGCAATTAATATTTCTCTTGTGTATAAAATAACCGTGTTAAAATAATTAATTTAAAAATGTAATTGCTTTGTTTCTCCTTTCTGTTTATTCTGTTTTCCCCATGTCATCTATACTACAATGAGAGAAATAGACAATTTCTCATTAGTGCAAAATTAGTCTCTATAGCAGAGAAGATTTCACAGAATATTAGGATGTTGAGCAATTGATATTCATGATGTCCAAGACCTTCACATCACAGTGTGCTGCTTGTTAACTGCCTTCTAGGGCTGCAATCTGAAAAGCAGTGTCCCTCTAAAACTGCAGCATATTGATTTATCCACTGATAAAACAAAGTATAATATATGGGTAAATATACTGTTTCACTGAGAAGCACCAATAAACTGACACTTTTACATAAAATAGAGAAGGTAAACAAGCTCTCAAGGTGATTAATCTTACTGTAGCTGATAAAAATTATCACAGGGTGAATGCAAGCTCAATGAAAACAGTGTAAATCACATTTACTTTCCTTGAGTTAAATCTAAACATCCCATTGCTGTGTGGGACATTCATCTTGCTCATCTTTCTTAAGGTCTCTGTGTATGTCTTTAGAATTTCAACTAGATTTTCGCAAATCTCCTGCTCTAATAATGGAAATCAAGTTGAATATATTTTGCATATTATTTAAATGGGTAAAATCAATTTTAAAAGACAAATAATTTTCCTTTTGTATATGCAAAGGACAAATTCTCAAACATGTTTTTTAAGTTTCTTTGCAGATTGCCTTTTAAATGGTTAACCTTTAGAAACTGTAGCTAACCTGCAATTCTAAGTTCCAAATCATTTAACAATGGCTGGGTAAATAGTTATATGTATTAGACTAGCCTTGTCTGAGTTTTTAATTGTCATTATTCAACTGTTGTAGGACAAATAATTTACATAAAAATGTTTAAAATAGTTTTATGCCTAGTGAAAAATATCAATAATCTATTTCAATAAAGTGCATCAGTAATATTTTTAGAATTAAGAGGTTTATTAATTGGTCTATATTCAACTTATTTCAATGGAATGTGTGTACTTTTTTGTTGTCTTTATGATGAGCTGGATATGGAAAGAGCTCCACTTTCTGCCCTGTAGAAATTTGTAGCATAGTCTGATCCTGCACCTTTTGCTCATGAGGTGTTTTTATATCAGTAAACTTGTAGCTAAATGGTCTATATGTGTGTCCAATAGGTGGTCCTGCAATCAATAAATCCCTGAAGGCTCTATGCAGTCCATTTTGTCACACAGGTTCAGCACACTAATAAGCCATAACAAACCTTCCTACTCAAGATACTAACTAAGAGTGGATTCCAGCTGTTTTTGAAAGGAATTGTATCAATGCTGATTTTATTGATGATCTTTGTGTGTCTCGAATGGAAAACAGTATGATCAGAACTTTACACAGAATGCCAAATGAAGAGAGAAGAACATCAGACTTTTTTGGAGTTACAAGATGCAACTGTAATCGTGCTTATCCTAACAGGAATGAGCAGTAGCATTTAGTTAGGCATGGCCTTAAGTGTTTGCTTTCCATGCAAACTTGAACTGCAGCAAATATCAGGGAAAAAAAGTTATTGCTGGTTGTAAATAAATGCTGACAATACTGAATAAGCTTGTAAAATAAACCCTTATTTTTTGTGTACTCCCAATACACATTTCAGCTTATCACACTGAGGATATGTGAAGTATAAGAGGAAAGGGTATTTTTAATAGGTCTGCATGGTGGTTGTTTGAGTTATATGAATAGCTCATATTATTTATCATTTCAGCTGGAGAACTTGCCAGTCATCTCAATTACAATAACAATAAATGCCTTGTGTGTTTAATTAATGTAGAGATCTACTGAAAATGCAAATGCAAATAATTTCTGATGTGCATTGTTATTCTTGAGATTCGTCACCTTATTTGCAAATACCAGATTTATCCTACAGAAAATTTTTAAAAAATTATGGAAAACTGAATTTCTTTTAAAGCTGATAGGTAGAACTTTATATTAAAGCCTTGCATGCCTGATGATGACCTTGCTTTCTTGGCTTTACCTGCAGAGGACACTTCGTGTTGAGAAAAGGAAACAAAAAAATGTGTCTTGCATTATCTAATCTAAGGTGTGACAAATCAAATACTGTGCAAAGATTATTTTGTTCTGAGAATTAGGAGAGGCTTAGGGGACCCAGGGAGAACATTGTTGTTTAAATCTGTAACCAAAACTACCCCTTTTAGCAAGATGTTTTTTTCAGCAGACACATTCTCCTGAAAAGAAAGGACAGTGAACTGCACTAAATATTTGCATACTTTCTGGTCATGCAATTCTTAGTCATACATTTTTATTGCCCAAAAACCACCAGAAGAACTGTGTAGGAGCTTCTGAATAGATAAGGTCTTTAAGGGCCGCTCATTTTGTAGATCTGAGTATTCTCACCTTGTTTCTCAGACCTGAATCAGAGTGATGAGCTGAAGAAACCAGAAAGAAAAGATGTCCAAATAAATCTAATTATTCAGAAGAAAGTATAGCAGAGTGCAAAGTTTTGGTTTGTTTCTTCCCTCTGTTTTGGGATTATTTAAATGCAGTTTACCTTTCCCTAATGTCAAAGCTGTTGTGCTGTCTTGCTTGATTCATGGGAGTCTAAGTATCTGTCTTTGTTGCAAGGCACGGTTTTATTCCTGGAAAGACAACCTGTCATGAGTCTGTGTTTGACAAGGCTGGTCTGAACACCTTGTTGTGCCTGCTATTTTTGTCACTGTTTGAAGTGTCAAGTATCATGTTGAAAGGAAGGCTTTGAATGAACAATTTCTTTCTAAATTTTAACTAAAATAATAATTATTATCTTAATGTATCAAAAGCAAAAAAATAAAGAAGCTTTTATTCATGGTCCTAATCTCTAGCTCCTTTAAAGTCAACAAATTAAATCTCCCTTTACTGGCTTAAATTTCAGTGTCGTTCACTTCCAATAGAGTGAAATATTTTACACTTTTTTTGTGTGTGTGTGTATGTAACAGATTTTCCTACTTGCCTTTTTGTTAGTTTTGCTCCTCCTTATCAAGACTGGCATGCTTGATAAAGATTAAGTCTTCAGCAAAAAAATAAAATTCTGGTTAAAAGTAAGTGTTTGCAATATTCCACCATGTATGGTAAAACACTAATATGAAATTATTAATCCCTGTCAGTTTTAATTTGAAATCAGTGGTGGGTTTTTTTGCTCATTTTTCTTGAATAGGCAAATACGTCAGTTTCTGACTGAATGCATGTAAACTCTGTTCAGTGTGCAGGCCCCATGGCCACGTCTCATTACATGTACTTCATTTTTGGATTAAAATGAGTTCCTAACCCCTGGTTGGTGCAGTAATCTGCATGATAGAGTATGTAGCTGAAATGACCTTTGAATAGCTCCAAAAGGCTCAGGGTCTGCCTGTGGCTTAAGGAAAATTTTAAAGGAGATGGTGAAGAAGAAAGATTCTAATTCATCAGATGGACAACTTATTACTTTGATGCTAGATTTGGTTCTTTAGATAATCATTTACCCTGACATGTGAGTAAAAAATGAGCTTATCAGAAGCTTAGAGAAATATTGTTTCTGCTTCTAAAAAGTCAGTAGTAGCTCATAATTTTCTTTTCTGTTCTTTTTAATACAGCAAATGTCTCTTTCTGAAAGGTCAAATGATGTCATTCTAATTTAGTTCTATAGTTTTCTTTCCTCTGCTTCCTTAAAATAATTTTTTAAGAAAAATATAGTGTGAAGGAGGTCCTTTTTTTTTCCCCCTCTTTATTTCTACTGGAGGTTGAGGTAATACTGCAGCACACATTAAGCCAGATTTTTATCAGTAATTGATGATGAAACATTTCTACATAAATTACAGTTTGTTTTAGAAGGTTTTGGGCAATACTAAAGCACAGTTTAGAACCTATTAATGTGAGTTAGAAGCTATTAGCTTGTGAGACTATATAACTGAGGTTTTATAGTACTAGGATGTAAATAACTAGGATTTGCAGGTTAACCAAACACAGATGAATGGATTTTGAAACAAAAAGTTGGTGTTGACTGTGGTTTTGGAGGCTAGAGTAGTAATAACTTCTGAATTTGATCATTTGGATATAGCCTGTTAGCCACTGCTACTCTAAGTTCCCACAGTCTGAGACAGGCTTTTGGTATTCACCACTCACTTCAACCTTTGAGACTCACATTGTGAGCAGAAACAAGGATACAAGAGGAAACAACTCCGTAAAATCTGTTCTGCAGCCTGAGGACATGATATTCTGAAAGAGAGGGATTCCATTAAAATTGAGTCATGTATCTGCTGTAGCCTTGTTCAGGGGAGCAAGAATATGGGGTGGAAGATTAGAGGAGGAGGAAGTATTTATTACATCTTTCCAATTGCCATGAATTTTGTTTCCAAAACCTTTAAAATTTGATAATAATGTCTAGAGATCCTGTGACAGGATGGAAGAGGTATGTAAAGAAGAAGTGAGCCTGTGCTTTTCCTGAAATTTCTTAAGATGATTTTGGCTTGCCTCATGGTATTTTAGTATTTTCTTTTATTATGCTGGTCATGGATACGTGTTGATGAAGGGAGGCAGGACCAGACAGGAGTGAAAGACTTTGAAACACTCAGATTTAAGGTTTTGTTTTCCCAAGTCTGTTTATCTGGGTCACATCCAGGAAGCCTTTGAATATGCTCTGGGATTCAGAGAAGTTTAGTCAACAAATACTGACACACATGTGGAGGTCTTCTTACAATGCAGTATAGGCAATAGTTTCTCTGTGCTTTGTGAGCAGCACAGTAAATGCATTTGGTGACCTAGAGCTCTTGCCTTCTGTACTGTCATAACAGCTGAGTTAATACTCCTCACTAGTTTCCCAAGTGCCAATTGTAGTGTCATTCTCTGTGTGTAATATCCTGGTCAATTACAATAGCATTAAGGTGTTGAGCTACCAGAAAAATTTAAAAAATTATAAATTCAATGAATCTTTAAAGCTCTCTAGGCAAGAACATATTCTGAAATTAGAGCAGTAGGCTTTATATTTAGTAGCACTTGCTTAAAGCCAAATTTTGTGCTCCAATTTTTAGTATTGTTGAGAATTTAGCTTTAGGACTGGGAGCACATCTAAGGACGTGCTGGAGGGTTGAAGTGGTACACGACACAAGTGATTCAACTTTTTGTAGGTGAAACAACTTTGCATTATATTGCTAATGCGTTTAAACAAAATTTTTCAATGGATTTCACTGTTTATGATGGGAATTTCTTCACAAATCAGAGGAAAAAATAAGGATTACAAATTAGTGGAAAATTCTGCAGTAGTGGAGATATATAAGAACACTGGCTAAACAGCTAACATTCAGGGACTACATTAATTTAAAATAAAAGAAAAAAAGAACTATTTGAAAAGCAATGTATGAGGAACTTCTTGAATTTTGACTGCAAATTCATCTATCTTTAGGTCCTTAATCCTTCCAAATATAACTTGTGAGAATATAATTTATTGTAACTAAGTTCTAGGAAACAAAAAAAAACGCCTTTGATTTCACCTCAGAGGCTTCAATGAGAAAGTATCAAATACTTAGTAGGCAAATAGGGAAAAAATGTGTGCCATTTTACAGAAGACTTTGGAGACATATATAATTATTGCATGTTGCTGCTAAGTTCTTGAAAATGGAAACAATGCCTGATATCATGCTTGCCGATTACACCTGTAAGTAGATGCTGCTGCAGCACTCACAGATAATGTGTAAAATGAATTTCCATTGACTTCAGAGGTGGTAACAGTTTCTAGAAGCCTGAAGCTTTAAAATAAACTGGTCTTCATCTGCAGATTGCTGTGCATGACTCTGCAGACCTCTGCTACTCTGTTCTGGCAGGGCCACTGTGTGAAATTGTTGCATTTGCCAAAGGAATCCTCTCTGCTTGCATAGCATTTCACCTCTTAAATTGCATTAAAAAAGTCAGTAAACATAAAATCTACTGAAAAGATTTGTAAAGAGCACATAACTGATTGTTACAGCAATAAAAGCTTATGACAAATTATCCTTGTGAGCAGAGCTTTATTGAGCAGACCAATGTCTTCGCTCTATCTAGATCATACTTTATTTTAGTTTGTAAATAGGTGTGTAGATACTACAGTATATTTTTTCTGTAAATTATCTTTCTAGAAAGATATTTGCTGAATTTAGAACACATTGCTCTAGGGTGCTGAAATGTAGTTAAGGCAGGTTTATTTAGTGAGAAGAAAAAGCAGTGCAAACAATCTCGAGGTAGATAGACTTAAGAAACCCAAAAGCCTGAGGCAGAGCCTTAGGGTGAATGTCTCTGTGGGCCAGAAACAAATGAAGTCTACTGATACTTCGCTGAAAGCTGTCATTCCCCAGACTCCATTGGAGTCAACTTAAAGTTTTGTAGTTATTTGACACAAGATTCATTCAAATTCTCTGTCAAGCAAAGGATAGAGTTAATGGTTATAAATTTCTATTTTGAAATTTGTATCTCCAGTACAACAGGGCTTGAAAACAACACTGTAGTATAAGTGAGTAAAATAGATGAAAAAAAGGCAGACTTCTAGAGGGACCTTCGTATGTTAAAAATACAAATCAAGGCAGGTTCATAAATAAAAAGGACAAATTTCTATGCATATTTCTTAGTTTTATGTGCATTCCTTGCAATTAGTGTGTCTTCTTGCTTTATCACTATATACTGGAATGGTAGTTCATGTCTCTTCAAAAATAGTTTTTCTTTGACGGTTATTAAATTTGATGCAACTAGGCATGCATCGCTATTTAGATTAAACTGTAAAAAATTAATACCCCCTTTCCTCCAAATATGAGGCCATATATTTTCAAAGGATATCTACAAGTCAGTAGATACAAAGGATTGAGAATCCAATCAATGTAGTTTTCACATAAGCTAGCAGAGTTTTTATCTGCTTTACTGAGCTCTGCAGGCCACATTTGAAACTTGTTCTCAGAATTCTGGTTTAATGTTTTCAATAGCTTAAATCCTGGTTTAAGCTGTGCTGTTCTGACACATATTTTAAAAGCACAAGTACTACTTCATAGGAATGTTTAATGAGTTTGCCCATCATCACAGTGTAATGGTACTTACCTGTTTTTATTGTGGTTTAGCCTGGTATTTCTTGGTGCAAAACTGAACAAGTGCTTGGCACTGAACAAGTGCATTTGTTGTTTCGAAATCTGAGTCATTCTTTTCAAGACAATCTTATTTTTCTGATGCTTGAATCAATTTTCTTTGTAGATTTTTCTGTGCACGTGACTATTTTTTTATTTTACTGGTATTTGTGAGCATATGTGTGTGTTTGTGCTTGTGGAAGAGTGGCTTCTGATTTCCTGAAATTCTTTTTCATAGAGAAACATAAACATGTGGAAAGAAATAAACCACACCTCCTAGTGTTATATGAGGAGACCTCATAGCAGCCTTCCAGAATCTGGCCTAAAAGGAAGCCAAAGAGGGACCCATCTCAAGGGACTGTAGTGACAGAACAAGAGGGAATGACTTGAAAGAGAGTAGGTCTAGATTTAGATGTTAGGAAGAACTTGTTTACTGTAAGGGCGTTGAGACACTAGAGTAAGTTGTCACAGAAGCTGTGGATGTCCCATCCCTGGTAGTGTTCCAGGCCAGGTTTGATTTGCTTTTGAGCAATCTGGTCTAGTGAGAGGTGTCCCTGCCTATGGCATAAGGTTTGGACTAGATGTTCTTTACAGGTCCCTGCCAACCCAAAACATTCTGTAAATCTATAATTTTTTTTTTCTTTAAGTTGTCACTATGACTTGCATCTATTTGGCTATCACAGTAGCAAGGGGCAGTAAGCAAGCTCCCTGCATGTCCTGTTCACATTGGAAATCTTGCATTTGGGCATCTGTTTATATCATCCCCTGAAAGACCTGTCCAAGAGGGAGCCGAGAAACACAGACTATAAAGAAAATGACTCTATTCTGCCACTTTACTTCTGTAAATTCACTTGTTAAATCTGTACACGAGCTGCAACAGGACATGGGATTGAGTGCTGTGTTTTATGGTGATAGTAAGCACAAAGACCTGAAATTTTCATTATAAGTTCTAGGATGTAAATTCTTCAGTTGAGTCAGCATTAATCTCCAAGTGTGATTAGATCCCCTAAATAAATTCATACTCTCGCACTGAATGTGGAAGTGCCCTCCTTGATTAAGCAGCGACTGTAGAAATGCTCTGTGGTTGACACCTCACAGAAAAATGGGCTACTCATGCTTTCTAAAGCACAGTGGAGTTAATCAGTTGTGCCCTGCTATCCCTGGGGACAGGGGTAGCCTATTCCTATAAGGTCATTAATATGTGATAGCAACTAATGGGAGTAAAAACCCAATGACTCAATTGACTGATTCCAATTCAGAAGAAATCATAGTCAAAATGAAGGATTTCAAGAAAAATATAATGATAATGCAGTACATATTAATATTATGATAATAAAATTATTTAATGTAATAACAAACCTAAGAACTCCCTGGCTCTGCTTTTGATTAGATGAGGGTAAAGAAATGTAGACCAAGACAGGATCAAGATCACTAAATTAATATTTAGATTTGAAATAAGCAGTCCAATTTCAACAGTGTAGGGAATCAAAGATGGAAGACCAGGCACTAATTTTAAGGATAGTCAGAAAACACAAAGAAAAACAGGAAAGAAAACACAGAGGGAGGACAACCTCTTGGAGGAGAAAAAACCAAACCAAATCTTCTTCTGTACTATTTCCATTTATTTGACTTGCTAGGAAAATTGTTTTGATGCTGTTAAAAACCTACGTTTGATTGTTTTACAAGAATATACTTGAGATGTGACTTGCTACTGAATACTTTTTACTAGGGAAAAATGCTGTAAACTACAGGGTCCTAAATCTGAGGAATAAATTGAGCATAAATTTTAAAAATGAGGAGATTAGTCACTGGAGAAACAACAAAAGGAAATTAATTTTCTGTCTTTTGTTGACAAGGGTAGATGGCTCTTTTTCCAAAGATGCATTTCAGCCAAACAAAAGTTTTTTGATCAATAATGAAATAACTAGTAGAAATTTGCTACCCTGAATCATACAAAAAGCCAGGCTAGTTTGAATACTCCTATCAGTGCTATGAATAATGTATTTAAGTATCAGGAAGTTTTTGCTTATGGCTTGCATACATTTCCCCTTTCATAATCATCTTTTATTGTGCTACAGCAAAAGTACTTTTTTTATACTGAGTAGTATTTCTTTTACTTTCAGAAGTACTAGAATTTATTTTTCAGTAAAAATTATTTTTCATTGGAAAAAATATGTTTCAGTATTTGGGGATATTTTAAGATTAAAAATATCAAAAATTTCAGTAGGATTTTGGAATTTGTTACTTTTTATGAAATAGGCCTTTTTTCCTTCTTTTTTAGAGCAAAAGGAAATTTTAATGCTATTCCTATTTTATGTAGTGCTGAAATTGCTGCTTGTTACCCTAGCTATTTCATTCTTGAAATGCACAGGCTAGTTATTGCTTAAATAAACTCAATATTGTAGTATGATCCCATCTTGCAGTAAAGTATTTAAAGCTGCAGCTTTCATTTCCTAAGGGACTTTTACTATCCATCCATCGCCAAAGAAAAACTTTAAAGTTCAAACTGAGATGGTGGAGATTGGGCATTATCATTCTGTGAAATATTTTGTAATCTTAGATTTTTTTCCTGACCTCTTTCACAGGAAGTCAAAGATATATGAGTGGTCCCTCTGTTTCAAGCTATGATTTTTAGGATTTCCAGCTCTCTCTGCTGAAGAGAATTGAATGCTCTTACTTCACAGTGTGAATAAATCCTTAATATATACAGGCCTCAAGAGATCCACTTAAGTCTGAGAATTATGATTTTCTATCTTCCTGCTGCAGAAGGGAGGACCAAGCCCTGATTTGGACTGCCTGGATATATGTGTATGGGCCTCATTTAGATTCTACTAACATGAAAACTGCAATAAGTATAGACTGAAAATGAGAGAGTAGCTGAATAGAAAATCACTAAAAGTTGTGTTTGTGAAAATATCTCAGTATTTAAGTATTTTCCCATATCTCTGTATTTAATCAGAAAATACCAGCCTCCTAATGCTATATTTGGAAGCCTATATGGGTGACTTATGCCTTATGTGTTATTCTTATCAATCCTAAACTACTCTCAAATTTTGAAATAGTGCACGAAATGTTTGAGAGCACAAGTATGAGTAGATGAATACACAAAAGGACAAATACACATACAAATATATACAATACATGTACATACATATATGTGTGCAAAGGATTTACAAATACAAGGAAAAACAAAAGTGCAGAGCTAGAGATAGGAGGATATGAGAATGTAAATTTAAGGTTCAGATTGAGATAGGTTCACAGGTTCAATCTGAATTTGATGTAGGAAGAGAATGGAGGCCAGTGAATGTACTGAAGACACATACTTCTTTTGCATATAGGGCAACATCTTGTTTTTAGTATACAGGCTGAGATAAAGACATTCTTATGACTGAAAAAGTTAAGTTCTGTACCATCAGCTGAGATTTAGTTATTGCATTGTTTTTACAAACTCATTCTTGCTCAGATTGAATTTTGAGAGGCTTTTAAGTAACCTTGTTTGATCTTTCAACATGTAGTCCAGATTCAGACAAATTTAGACTGAAAAAGCTCTTATGCTAAGGAGCCTTTTTTTTGCGTGTGTTGCAAGTTCTTCCTTTTGGGTTCATTTTACACATGGTCATTTAATCACCCATTTCTATCTATTCATATTAGTAGACGGGACAAAAGAAGTTGTTGAGCTTGAGAGTGTGCAGCTGAGCCAATGGGTGAATGTCAGTTATTGAATCAATTCCATCTATAACTTAGGAGTGTTTTTTTTAGAAATTTATGCTTAATAGAATTCAAGAATGAGCGATCATTAGAACATGTGTCAAAATTTATGTTTTCTTTGTGTTGTTAACTGAGACCCACTGAAACTCTCTTTCTCTTTCCACTCCACTAAAAGACTATGAAAGTAGCATCTTCTGCAGGTAAATGGAAGATAGCTGCAAAATCACACAAATATTTTACCCTGAGAAGAGAGAGTTTTCATTTTAAGAATTGACAAAAATCCATGTTTAAACGTCAAGCAATTTCTCAAAATTTTACAATCTGCATAACGAAGATAAAAAAATTAAAAATGCTAGCTGACTCAGACTGAGTCAATTCAGTTCCAACAAGTCTAAGGGGATGTCTTACAAGTTGTCTCGTCAGAAATTGTCATCTGATGCAAAGCGACATCTCCAAAATGAGTGTTGATGAGCATCTGTCACACTAAAAACATTCTTTTAAAAATAGACTTTAAGAATTAATTATGTGGGGTTTCTTTTTTCAAATTTCAAACAGAGAAAATTTTTGCTTACTTTTTTTATTTTTTAAATTTAGCTATTCCCTGTGTAATGCTTTGGAGCACATTATGAAGTATTAAAATAATTAATACTAAAGGGTCATGTGTATTTTTTCATAAGTGATTCTGAATAAAGGTATCTTTCTTTCCAAACATAATATAATGCAAATTCTTAGAATTCATAAATGAAATTAATTAGAATGATTAGACACTTGAAAAGTACTTTTAAACTTGTTTCAATCTACATAGAAACTAATTATTTTCAGTTTTTTTCTGTGCCACTCTCCTGTGGTAATTGGCCTTGATTCAATCTCCCTACAAGCACACCACTTAGATCTACTGTTATCACTTGCAAATTGAAAGGTCATGAACTTTTCTCAGTAACAGGATAAAAAATAAATTAAATGCAGCCATACATACTTCCCCTAAAAGGCAGAGTTAGCCTGTCTCTGATATTTCAAAGGGTCTCAGGAAATGTGTGAACCTTGACATTTCATAACACTTGCGGTTCCTAACAGAGCAAAAAAAAAATTGGAGACCATGTTTTGTTTCCTTGAGTTCTGATGATTGTGCAGCAGTACATCTGCTCTTATTCCATTTCCACTTCTTCAAACACCCAGTGTTTATTATCAGTGAATGACCTTTGCCAAAGAACCTCTAAACCTAAGAAAGTTTCCTTCTTCTTACCGAAACGTTTATCCCCATTTTACTTATGTAGATCATATGTCATGTATCTTTTTCTGTCTTCCTATGCTAAGGAAGAGAGAGGAATCTCACTAAATTCATTTTACAGCTATTTTGTCATTACAAACATGAAGCAGTCAGACTGAATTTAATAAAAAACCAAAAATATGTTACTGGTTGAAACCTGTGGGCATTCCTTGTACAGAGATGAATGATCTGTACCTTTAAAACTCCTGCTGGAATTCTTTCCAAAATAAGAGAAATTATAGCAGTATCCTACTTCCTAGCCATACTGATCATAGATCTGTCACCTCACTATTACTGTGTGAATTGTCTGCCAGTTTGAAAGGTAATTTCTTTGTGTGACCAAGCATATGATGCAGCTCTACAGACTAATCTATTCTATAAGCATCTTACAAGTAAAGACTTTCACACCTGCCCTAAAATCATATTTTCTTTACTATGCTAGAGGCTGGTTTTGCTGCTAGCACCTTCCACTTAAAATCATGTTTGATAGTCCTTAATTTTGGTATCGTCTCTGGAAATATTGATGCTATTGAAAGGTACTATGAAGCTGTAGCAAGATGTATAGTATAAAGCTCATGGGTATGAAAAATTAAGCTACACCAATTTAATATTTTTATAAAACACATTGTTTCCTTGATATTGAGTTGCAATTTTACTGGGAAGAAAAGATTTAATAATTTTAATATGTTATGCATCACATACTTTAATCCATGGAAGTATTAAAAATGTGGAGAGAGCTGGAAATGTGCAGTAGACATCTAGAGATATTGCTCTTCCTAGATGTGTCACGAAGAGAAGGCAGAGGAAAGGTCCTCAGCCCATAGTTTGTCTTTTCATTCAGAAACCCAATGCTGGAACTTCGCTTAAATGGGAAAAAGGTTTATTTTTTATGAAGCTATGATCAACATTGTAGTACAAAAAAGCAGTGGGGTATGGGTAGAAGCCAAAAGTACATCCGTGAGTCTGTGACACACAGAAAATCACGCTGAGAGGTGCCAGACACCCTGAAAGGCACATTGAGGGTGTCTGGAGACCCAGTAGATACACTCCGGGGTCCAGGGTGGTGCTGGTGGAAATGCTGATAATGATTCATCCTGTAGGCAGCTACTGGTGCCCAGCTGCACTTAGGAGCTTGGCTCCTCTTTGTGCAGGTGGCATCTGGCAACACCTGGCAAGCCCTGCCTGTCACAAGCCCCTGGGGAGTGGTGTCGTGGCCATTCCCACTGGGCCATAAAGTAGATCTGGTGGTGCTGGAAAGCAGAAAGGTACAGGATGGACCTGTGTCCTCCAGGAGCAGAAGAAGAAATGAGCTCTGGGACAAGGAACAGGATGAGCTGCATCTAGAAGCCATCAGGGCTAGCAAAACTTGGGGAGTATGAAAAAACAAAGACTTTAATTAAATTAAAGTGCTCCTTTTAGGATTGTATTACATACTAATGCAAAATAAGACTTTCCCATGAATAATGTCTAATTTAGAGTTGAAAACTTTTATACTGTGATGTCAAGTTGGGGACAGTCCTCTCCTGCTTATATGTAATTCTGCCACTGGCACTGTCTCCTGTTTTGAGGTAATTTCCTAAGTTTTGTCAATTTGTGTTCTTTAACTCTGAATAGGCAGAAGATGCAAGAGACTGAGTACCAACGTCAAGGTCTGATTCATCCTTTTCCCACCTGAGCCCTGGGAGTCATGAGACATCAGAAAGTGTAGATGTGCAAGAGTTGTAGAGAATGTGAGCAATTACTTCAAGTGCACGAAAAGGTCAAAAAGGGCATCTCTTAGAGGTGAGAAACCAGCTGAAGAAAGCCAACCCAAAAGCTAGCAGGCTGGAAAAGGAAAGGGAGCAACTGAAAAAGCCCTCCAGGAAGAGTCATTGGCTTTTAGCTACATGGCAGAAAGAGAATTACATCAGGCCTGGAGATAGGCAAAGAACTGCATTATTTACACCTTGAAAAACTGGAGTTTCCCTGATTTACTGTTTTTGCCAATTTCACATTGGCAGATTGACCTTAACTAAGGAAACTTTACAGTCATCTGAATTATTTTTGGCCACTCTTCAAAAAATATAATAATACAGAAGTATTTTTTTCTTTAAAAGCATAAGCACTCTAATATATAAAAGGGACTGGGGTGGAATGACTACAGATCAGAGCATTGTTTGAGTCACAGGGCAGAGCATCCTGCTAAAACTATATACTGCATTTTTAAGGTAGATTATCACCTATAAAAAGGAGTAAGCAGAGAATTTTGACAAAAAAAAGCTGTTTGCAACTAACATACAATGATGATAACGTTTTCTGAAGATATACTTTTTTAAACTTTTACAGCTTTAATATTCCTCATGTATTACAGCGAGAATTTAGGAAGTTTGATACTCTGTGTTTTTACAGTGTTACATTTTAGGTATAGCAGTTAGCTGCTTCTGACATATGCAACTTTTTGGCTATTCACCAGAGGAAAGTTGTTTCTAGTTGAAACAATCAACCACACTGTACCTTGAGAGTCAGATATAAAAGTCAGTGATTTAAAGGCCATTCAGCTGTAAGCTGATGATTTCTGTGGTGGGATGACAGAAGCATTGATACAGAAATCACTAGGAGGGAGCAGAGAAAATATGTGCATATAGAATAACATTTCAAATCCACTGGCCATCTAGGATTTTTTTTCTCCTGTTGTTCAATTGATGTACATTGTTTTGAGCTCAAGCATCATGCTTTAGGACATAAAGGCAGATTCTGTACTTATGCTAGAAGATGTTCTGAAGAACTTTTCAAGATTGTAGGATTATTTTTCTTATGGGGACTGTATTTTGAGACATTTTTACTGCATTCTTTAAGTTCTGATAGATAAAAACAAGGAAATGCTTCTTTAAGGACGGAAGAATAGGGCTTCTCAATCAGTTGGTCTACCTTTTCTTGGAGGGACTCAGTTTTGTGTGTATTTGCTCATTATTTTTTCTCATTCATTTCTAAGGTGATCAAGAATGAAGAGCAGCCACCTTTATAAATACACCTTCCAAATAAAAGAAAACTGGGAGAAATGTCTACCTATTTTGTTTCCAGAATATGTTAAAAATACTGTCTTTTCTTCGGAACTGTGCTTACCCAGTTTCACTAATATTACCCTTTGAATTTAATTGTTGCTCAGTGATGCTTGATGATAATTCAGAATACCTTACCATTATTGGACGTTTAAGATTTTCAGTATAAAATTCCACTGTACCTAATGGGAATGCTCTTCATTAGGATTAATTAACTATGATTTCTTCCTGAAAATCTACTGAAGCCTAACCAGACTTCAAGAGAAACTGACATTTAAAAGTAGCTTTAATTTGATTTATTTCAGTTTTGACAGATAAGTTAAGGGTACTTATGCTCTTTTTGTGTGCATCAGTCTCAGAAAGCTCAATTATTTCTTCGCTGTGATGAATGTAGGGATCTTATTTATTGCTTCAGTGCCATTCCTTTCTAAACCTTCTTTCTCCACTTTAAAGGTCTAAGTACAAGAAGTAATTGAAAACAGTATGGACTGCTTTGTGTGTTCCTATTGATCATCAACATTTTCTTAACTTTCCTATTTGAGATATATCCTTTTTTTTGCATTATATTTTAATTTAAACTTATATCCTAATGAGAACATCTGATTTAATTGAAATAGTAACATTGCTGTTAAGATCTAAGCATTGTTCACCTCATAATTAATTTCAGTGGATCTCTGTGCTGTGAACTATAGTGAAAGTCCTAACGGTGTACTGAAATGAATCTCCAAGGGGTAGAAAGGCAGGATTATCACATGAAAAGTAAAGGTTAGATGAGTAAGATACACCCTCAAACAAGGTTTTTGGCAAATAGGGGAAATCCCCACCAAAACCGAATTTTGTGAATGCAGCTAAGGTGAAGGAGCTTGGAATGCATTGTAACCATGTCCTGCCTGTGTGTTGGGATGTGCTCTGCATCCTGGCCATTGCATCCCATGGTGCCTCCTGCCTGGCTGCATGAGTGGAAGGGGATGTGACAGTGGTGTTCTCCAGTAAATTCCTTAGTCTAGTTATCTGGGAACAAGAAATGAAGGTTGCACATTTCTCTGAGTTTAGATACAATTAGGATGATTGTTCTAGCGAAAGAAAATGATAATTTTGAAATGATGTCTTGAAGAGTAATATATATTTTCTGTTGACCCCAAGGCAATCTAAATGCATTCACATGTTTAAGTGGCAGCATATAGGTGTAACACAGTGCCTTGAAATATCACTGAATGAGAATAGATTGCTTTAATATACCTGGCACAAGTGTCATAGGTCACAGCAATGCCAGGCAATTTTTACTTCACAGTATTCACATCACAGTATGATGATTAGTACATCATACTAATACCAGTATGATGCTTTATTTATGTTTATCAAACCTATTCTCAACAGTGTGAAAATTACTCCTAATCTGGGCAAAACATAATTTAATATGTGAAGGAAAGGGAAACTAGATGTTATTTTTATAAGAAAGGGGAAAAAATACTTAACCATTCATACACCTATCTAATGTGTTAGATAACATAATAACATCTATGGAGAGTGAGTAAATTCTAAAAGACCCGTGTACCTTTATTTTCTAACATTTTAGTATCTCTGTAGGTGAAGTCAACATAATCAAAGTAATCTGTTTCATCAGATGGAGCAATTTAATCATTAAAAGTAATGAAATCATATTATTAGTATTTGAAAAAAAAGCCATCACTCTTTGTTTACCGGAGCTGGATTTGCTACAGCCTTGGATTTGTCTGAAAGCATCAAACTCAAGATTTTTTGCTGAGTGCTTGAGCTAATTTTATCATACCTGATGTCCAGACAGATATTTCTTTTGGACTCTAGGACAACCAAACACTGTGTCCTGCAGTCCTTGGAGCTGAAGGAAGAATTAAAAAAAAAATGGAAGCTTGTTTAAAAAGGCCCTCATAAGGATCCAGGGATCCATAAACTATCCTTTAGGTCTAAAAAGATTTGAAGTTTTAGGGAAACTGAGAAAGCCTTGGTGGATTTCCAGGGAGAAGACAATGCAAAAAGACAACCTCCAGCAATCAAGGTAATGAGCAGAAAGGAGCAAGGCTTTATAAGGTAGTTGAACTTCTAGATACAGTCTGAGGGGAAAATCCCAATACCTGGATGAAGTCAGATATCCAGGTAGATCAATTTGTTCTGGAAGATTTGGATTTCAGTAGTTACTTGGAAAGAATTTAATCTAACATGTCTCTAGTGGTATAACTGCAAACAGATTTTATTAACTTGGAAATAATTTTTTAAATGAAAGTAGAAAAGTTATCTGAACAATTCATGCACCGCTTATGGTCTTTATTCAGAGGGTGAAATGTGAATGCATATTTTTTGCAGTTACATATCCTCATTCATACCAGTTAGTGTTCCTGCTGTACAAATTACAATTTACTAACCTGTAACTACTTTTGTTTACTAAGTTAAGCACACGCTTAACAGCAGTACTGAATCCTGAATCAAAGGGTTTGTGGTCTAGCCCAATGAGTACCTCTGCATGTGTATTTCTCTTGATATAAATACATAAAAACAAAGAAAACTGATATGATAAAAAGTTCTGCTGAAGATTAACTTGACAAAAAAAATAACATTTTTCATTTTGTCAAATGGTGAAAAAGAGAGTTCCCACATCATATGACATAGTGAGTGACATTTCAAAATCTATTGGCAAATTCAGTAGTTTTAAATGTGGGAAGATTTTCAGAAGCAGCTGTGAACTAGAACCTCTTTTAAGACTTCAAAACTATTCTAAAGAACTGTATGGACTTTTATATCTTAAAATAATAGATTTATGTTTAATTTAATCTTATTTTAATCTTTATTGTTTTACTTTCTGCTTATGTTACAAGCTAGTTGGGAAATAAATACCATTTATTTATTTTTGAAAAAAAATGTGGCTAAAGAGATCTTCTCTTAAAGCTATGTTGCTGATATTAGAAATTTTTGCACTTCCAGACATGTAGGTTAGCATGAAATAACTTGTCAGGAGATATTTTAAAATATTCTGATATTTAAGTTTGTCACTGAACCAAGATGATCTGAAATAGTATCATGGCTAAACAAAATTAATATTTTCACTACAGATTCCCATACCTGGATGGAAAATTTCATTTAAATATAAAAAACCTATATATAATTATAATTATATTTTTATATTCATTGTTCAATAAATGTTCTTTCAGATTTAAATTTTCCTCAATGGCTTCATAAAAATGTTGGTTTATCTTTCCACTATCACCTAGCCTCTGCTAATAAGGAGAGGGAAAAAAATAATCAGAAATGCTATGCTTTCTTTTTTCCTGGTACAGTTCAAACAATAGATAACACTGTGTAAGACACAGAAAAGACTTTTATGGAAAAAGAAGTATGTTCTACCAAACAAATCACTGTGGGCACTTTAAGCAAATTTAACAAGTAGGTAGAATAAATATGGTGCTGTATGATGTATATTTTATGAGACTGTAGGCCCTTACATATCTTTTCATAAATTTTTAAACCTGTGCAATTTTCCACTCCAATAATTTAAAATGAAAAATGTCTTTTACCTTTAGAGAAAATTAGTTAAAGGACTGAAAACCATTCTATGAATAAAGAAACTTTGTTTAAGACAAAGAAAACAGCTTTTTAAAAGCGATGAGCCAATTTATATAATTTTGCTAAATGCTTGAAGTAGAGAAGTGCATAATTAATTTAGAAGTGCAAAGTGCCTTGGGTTGGTTAGTAAATTACAGGGATGTTTTAAAAAATGCTCTCTGTTGGTAACAAAACAGACTCGAGTAGGAGTCCTGAAATTAGTGTTGTAGATACGACAGGGCACATCAAGACTTTCACTGACCAAACATAATAGAATTCAACTTTTCTGTGAAGAGCAGGCTGAATTAGTTTGCTGGTATTCTCCAATAAGGGGTGAAAGAGGGTTTTTTGTTTCTAACTTTCAGTTCTCATCCTGGAAATCTCTTGTGGTGGTATTATCTTTGAAGAAGTACATTCTATTTGTTCACAGTTGATTCAGGATTGTGGCAGAAATGGGCCAATGTCAATAATTTACTCGTGTAGAAGTTTCTATAATAAATCTATTCTCTATGACATAAAGATACTGTATTTCAGATTAATTATGAAAAGTGTCAGGACCCTATTAACTGTAAAATTAGAAATTAAAATTGTTTATAATTTTAGCATGGATCTTTGAAGTTTTGGTTCCTAAAAGAAAATCAAAGCTATGTTTGTCTCCTTGTCTTGCAAGTCTAACTTTACAGTTGCTAGCAAATAGAGTCTGCCCCTTTGGGACAAAATGACAAATATTACTAGTTGTATGGAAGCATATGTCAAAAGATTACCTGAACTCTGAAGGAAATTGTGATTAAATATTTTTTACATGTATATAGATAACTAATTCCAGGGAGAATGAAAGCATCTCATCAGGACATTCAGTCTTAAAACTTATTGTAGAATAGTGACTCAAAAATGCAGTCACTGAAGATGGCTGGGATGTTTTTAAATGGCTGTGGTATGCATCAGAGTTTTAATAGGTTCTGGACTTATCTGAGATCTAATATAATGTTGCAAACTGCATTCAGTCATGAAACCTGATTTTTCATGTAGTGTGACAGGTCCACATCAAATCCCTTTTCTGAATTGCAGTTTATAATAAGAAAAACTTGGGAACTACTGCTTGAACACAAGTATTAAAGTATAAAATTTCATGTTGTTGCTGGGATAGAAAGAAATACTATGTGAAAAGTGTTAGCTATGAAAATTCATAGGCTCATCAAAATGTAAGTAGTATATAATAGAGCAATAATGTTAGGAGAGTAGGAAAAAGTATTCAGGAGAAAATAATGATTGTTTCAAGATTGTGAGAATCCTAAATCTGGAAGCTGATTTTTGTTTATTATTTATGTTGTCATTGTGTTCAGGAATCCTTGCTATTGACTGGAGCCTTTCATGCCTAACAGTATGGAAGCAGAGCTTCATGGGGTTTGTAATGAAGCATTTTTTGAATGTTAGAGTGTGAAAATATAAAATCTAGAGGACATGGGATCAATCAGTAGAGGCTAGCTAAGTAAGTAATTGTCAATACAATGCAATCTAAGTTTTTGCAGAGGTTACAAAATGGAATGTTTAAGTAGAATGAAAGGGAGAATAATTGCTTGGTAGCAGTAGCAGGACAGAAAGCACAGAAATGCTTGTTAGAAAATTTAGAATCATAAAGCATCAAGGTTGGAGGAAATGTTATGGAGTCATCTAGTCCAACCTCCTCTTCAAAGTAAAATAGTAATTGGTAGGGTCTAGAAGTTAAGCAAATTCTGAAAGAATTTTGGACTGAATTAAAAGGTGTTGGTTGTCATTACAAAAGGTCCTAAAGGGTCTATCACTTCGGAGTAAAGAAAAGAACCTCTGTTCAGTGAAAAAAAAAATATTCACGTTGGTAAATAGATATGAAGGAATAGGTACAACAAGCAAATGATGGGTACTGGAGCAGTTTGGAAAGATAGGAGAGCATTTGTTTGGTTTGTCAGTACCAGAAATCTGGGTGCTGCAGTTTTTGAGATATGAAGCCTGGCTGCGAGTGTAGCCCGGGTAGGTGGACAGGGAGAGCCACACAAGGAGAGTCACTGAGGTGGTGCTTCACAGAAAGGATCAGTTGGTAGTGATGGCTGAAAGCATAGCCTGGGGTCAGCAAAATGACATTGCAAACAGTGTCTGGGAAAAGATTAGAAATTATTGAAGGGTTAGCAAGAGCATTGCTTAGTCATATTCACATTTAGCTGCTCCACTGTGAGGAGGTCACAGAGGCAGAGAATAAGATTTCAGGTCAGAAGAGACACAAAGATCCTTGAGTTTCTGTCCTAAAGGTGGTGTCTAATTTGTGGTGATGGATGGAACTGTAAGAGATGCTGTACTGACACAGGATCTAATTATAAATTAGCAAGATTACTATCTGCTTTTTTATGTTATTCCATTCTGACAAGTGGTCATATAAACTCTGTTTTTACAAGCCGTTGACTTCCTATGTGTTTTCACATAAATTCTTCCATGCTTTGTATGTCAACCTTTTTTATTTTGTCCCTTGTGAAATAGGTTTTTTAGTTACAAAATGGCACAAGACTTATTTCATCAAAGGCATCCATCATACAGTAAAATACAGCAATAAATATCCAAGGTGCATACAGCCTACTGTTTATTAAATTCAGAAAGATCTTCTGAGTTCTGGTTTAAATTTCTGTTACTGAATATTCACTACAGAACAGCTGAGCATACTTGCTAAGGGTCACTCTTTAAATAAGAAATAAACAAAAAGGTGTTTTGGAAAGTCCTTTAACACATATTAGGGCAGTCTCAACATTGAAAATCTGCTGCACTACTTAATGTGTGATCGAAAGGTGTTTGGGGACCTTTCAACCTTCGATTGATTTTTTGGTATTTTGAAAAGTACTAAAACATTTTAAAGCCTTGGTTTAGGTAACCATATATGACTCACAATATCAACAAAGATAAAAAGTTTTTAGAAGAGCAAACTATTTTTGGATGACCCTGGGATGCTGCTGTGGTGATAAAAGTAGTTGAAAGAGTCATTAGCCAACTTCAACAAAAATATATATTTTAAAAAATATTATCGGTTCTGTTGTGCCAGTGGTCTTTAAAAGATGTCATTGAACATTTGTATGCAGAAAATACATGGTAGTTGGAATCTGGGTAGCTCCAAAATGTGTTTTAGTAAGCTCTAATTGTCATTATTTGCCATTTTTCTTTTTAGCATTGTTTTTCTAAGGGTCCTTTATCTAAGAATTAACCCCCTTTTTTGCCTTATTATCATTAGAAAATTGTCTAGCTTGATATTTTTCACAAAGTGCGTTGCCCTGTAGAGAATCTTAAATGCGTTTGTTTAATGCAAAGAGAACAAAGCAGTCTGAATAATTAATTATTAAACAGTAGTATAATTTAATGAAAAATGAAAGTTAAATGTGAAAATATGCAAAATCATAAGCTCAGTACTTCATTCTCTTATTTTTTCACTCATGCATTTAGTTTCTTGTGTTTGTGACTTGCTTGGATTTTTGTTTTTTTCATTTTATAGTCTTTCTACGTTAAAGTAATTTGCTTGAACTGAATAAGAGAGTGAACAGTGATTTTGCAAATTAAACTACTTCTATAAATATAATATTTTTGTTATTTCCATGCACAGCTGATAATTTAGGTAATTTAGGTACTCATACTAGCAGCTAACACACTGTTCTATGCAACTTCCTATTTGAGCCTTCAATCATCCATTTGAACTGTACTGAATTGTGGTAAACACAGTATATTTTAAAAGTTTGAGACAGGTATGAAAGATTTGTTCAACAATATTAACTAAAGCAGTAGGAACAAAGGAAAAACATATATTAATTTCTCCTAGTACATAACATTATTCTAAATTAATCCTGTCAGCATTACTGACAAGACCTTTCATTATCTGACCATTTTAAACAATTCTTTGTTGGTACAAATCCTCTGTTTATTTCCAGCTCATAACTGAAACTTCTGAAGTTCATATGCTGTGCCTGTCCAGTCAGATATAAGACCAGAGATGATGCTAATTTATTTGCTTACTTCATAAAATTTGAAAGTGCATTATTGCACCAAATCCACAGATTTCCTTATTCCACTGTTTTCTTTTAGTGGGGGACATCAAAATTTTGTTCAAGTTATTTTATCTCTAAATGACTGTAAAAAGGAACTGACCATGGAGTTTTTTCTTCCTAAGTAAAAAGAGCTTAAATTAAATATATTGAGTTATATTTCTGTGCATAATTTTATTCTTAATTTTTTCTCAGCTGACAGATTGAACCTGGAGATGTATTTGCAGGTGAAGGATGGATCAATAGGAATCTTTCTGCAACATAGTCAGTCAGTGTATTTTGCACTGGAAGTTTACTCATTAGATTTGTAATTGTGAAAAAAATGGAAAAAAATTGAAATAAAAGAAATCACTGATGTCTCAACACAAGCTTTTAGAGAAGAAGGAGCAGGAAATATTAAGTCTTCTAGTCTTTTCCTTCCATATATTTGAAGTGACCTGGCATCAGTTCTGTGATCCAAGTTTTGTTAGTCAGAAATTAAATTCAGAACTTAAGTTGCTTTGAGGAATTATTGTTCTACTGTGGCCTAGAAAATAAATATTTTAAGTCCTTTGTCTATGGTGATTTTAAATATTATCTTGTTTCGTGGTACCTGTATTTATTAACCTGCTTAAAGCAATGTTGTTTTTGAGACAGCACAGCTGGTATTTTCAGATCTCACCATTTTTTGTTTTTACAAAGAAATATGTTAAAAGTTGTAAAGATCAATTTACCATCTGGCGACTGCTGTCCATTTGAAAACACAAACAGAATTTACTTAGTGACCTGCTTACGAAAGCAGCAAAACACCATCTGCAGGTGCAAAAATATTTGATCTTTTATCACAGCAAGTTGCATCAAAGACATGGATTCTTTACAGTCCTCAAAACAAAGAAGAGGGTTTTTTAAATTTGGGATTTTTCTGACTTGCAACATGGAGCAATTGTTGTTTGTAACTTTCAGTAAATACTGTCTCGGTTTGCTGTTTTGCTTGTTTACATAATAAACCAGATGTATCATGGAAATTTTTATTTTTATTGTTTTATTGTGTTGTTTCTTACTACTATAATTAATTATAGTGGAAAAATATAATTACTGATAATCATATGCAATAGAAGGTCACTACTGAACTGTGATTATGTCTGTACAGTCCATAGTAACACGAATGTAATAGGAAATATGTTATAATTCTTACCCTGCTGAAAATGCCAATGATTTCACATTTTCCACTGGTGAAGCATAAGTTCTACAGTATATAATGGGGAATCATTAACCCACAAAGCACAAACCAAAACAGTTGAGTTTTGGAAAGCATCAATGACCAATTTATGAGAAAGATATGTGATATTGCAGAAAAAAACACGTGTGGTGTACAAGGTATTGTTTAGGCCTGCTCTAGTGCCTTCTGTTTTGAAAACGCAGAACTAAAGGAATGGGTGGTAGAGACTGACTACTGGTGAATGAGTAATTATGAGGGTATTCTATAACATTTTGGTACTTATGCTAAAGGAATAACCAGTATCATTAAGCTTAGAAGGTCTCAATGAAGCATATTCATCTCCACATTTCAGAAAGTCCAAGCTAAAAGCAATGCAGAAAGATGCCAATAGAAACTGCTGGATGCCAGTCAAACAGTTTGTTCAGGTTCCATTCAATTACAGCAAAGCCCAAATAAGCCAGAAAAAATCTGAACACAGATTTTTGTAAAAAACACCATTATTTCAGTGTTCAGTCAGAAATAGCTTACTACAAGATATAAGTCTAACTTATAACTAACTTTACAGATCTATCTGTAAAGTAGACCATAAAGCAGGAAAAAAAAAAAGCTTACTCAGAGGACTAGAAGATGAAAACTGAATATCTAGAATTTTTCTTTTCACACTATCAGCAATTAAATTACATGTATATACATTTATAACTCTGAAATTAATATTTCTAAAATTAGAAAGTGGTAAGCTCTAAGACTGTAAACTACTCATCAGATAGGGAAAACTGATGCGCAGAATGACAGTTTGCCTATCTAATGTTGGGATGTATTTGGAAAAACAGAGATAAAAAGCAAAAGCAGAAAGCAAGAAAAAAGAGAAGAGCTTGAAAGACATTACATATTTTATTACTCTTGATACTGTGCAAGAGTAAAATTTGAGTAAAATAAGATAAAATTATATCTTATTTCTTGTTACAAAGGGAAGCAAAGGCTGATGCATTTTCTCACTGTCATTGTATTTCTATATTAGGACAAAAAAGTCATGCTTCAATACCAGTCTCATTCTATTAACAGTGTATTTTTCCACAGTATCTGATCTAACAGGAAATTCACTTTAGCACCTCCTCAACATCTCCAAAGGCATCTTGTTTACAGTGATTGTTCAGTAAGATTTCTTTGAAAAGTGTGCTTAGCTGGAACAAATAGCATTTGCATCTGGTTAGAACATCTGAATGAATTTTCACAGTGTGACTGCTATGTAGGTGCTTTATAAAACCATGGAACCATTTGTGTTCAGTCTATTGACTGACATGTATTTTTCCTTATCTCTCAATAGGTTGTATCACATACAGACACTTTGATTTATGTTATCTCATATAATACATTTCCTTACTTCCAGTTTTAGACTTTTAAATAAAGCTTAGTATCAGATGCATTCTTTATCAAGCAGGAAAAAGGATTCTTTTTTGGCACTTGAAAATACATTCTCCTATATTCAGAGAAGTCTTCAAAAAGTAATCCCATCTTAAATAATCCTGGATATTTACTGGAAACAGGGCCTGCCTGAACTGTTACTATATATATATATATAATGATATATATGTATATATACACACACTCCTTATGCTTTGTGGTTTTGATTGCATATCCCAGTAAATTTTTCTAGTATAAGTAAACAAAACCTATGAGACAAGAATTTATTTGCAAACATTCATACACATATTCTACATACACAGACATTAGTTATTGCTCCTCTTTGCAAGTCAATAGCTTGGAATTAACATGTAAATTTTCTGTCCACAGAAAATTCCACAGAATCATGCCTTTTTTTATTAAATTACTGAGTTTGGTTTCCATAATCAATTGTGCCTCTGAAGCAATCAATATTTTCAGCAAGCATTTCTCATCACACTCTGTGAAATAGGCTGGTTTGTGGTTATTTTGAAGTAGAGGGAATTGGATATACCAGTGGGAATGCTCATATCCGGATATTAAAAATACAAGTGCTCTCATTTTTCTGTGTAAGTATTGATAACATCTTTCCTTGGCACTGGTTTTCTTACTCCGGGAAACAGAAATGGAAGGAGCAAAATATATAACAGGTCAGCTGGGATTTTTTATGTTCTCCACATAATTCTCTCTCTTGGTTCCAGTACCTCTGCTTCAGTCTCAGAAAGGTGAACAATGTTGTTAGGATTAGTTAGCAGGATTGTACCCCAAATGGTTTAACCTGTGACTGCATGTGTGTACTTAATATTTCAAATATTTCAGCAATGGTGTTGTAATTACATTAATATTCATTGGGCTTAACTCTAAGAAAAATGATAGCATATCTATGGACTTATTTAGAAAGCAAACCTGTGAAAAAAACCACATACTTTGTTGTGAATCTCCAATTATGTTCAAAGCTGCTTTATATAGAAGGGTTTATTTTATTACCTATGGGAGCATATATTTCTTGGCTGTTCTCAGATGAAGCTGCCTTTTAAAAAGTATAAACTGCTAGTCATTAAAATGTATTCCTTATTCTTATCTTTATTTTAACATTTTTTTTCAGGGTCAGCCTGCATGCCCTGAAATTCCTTTTTTACACTCGGATCCTCATACTAGCTTATTCCAAAAGCTAGAGACAAAATAATTAGGATTTCTGTGGCTCAGTGCAGAAACAAAGATTGTTTACAAAGAACTGGGAAATTAGAAAAAACCCCTGACTATTCTCAATATTTCATAGGAAGCTCCAATAATAAAACCACCAGCTATCTAGGAGCCCCTGACTAGCAAGTAGACAAGATCTTAGTCTTTTTTTTTCCAAAATGTTTTCTTTATGTCTCAAGGAAGATGCTGCATCTGCCAACTTTTCACATGCAACCATTCTTCTGGCAGTAAATGTTCTTTTTGTTTTCTTGTGAGGAAATAAACAAGATTCACCTTACCCAGCTCTTTTAACACAATTAAGAATTGGCCTTCTTAGAACAGTGTAATATAAATTATTTTATAAAAATTAATTATTTTTCCAAATAAAAATCAATATCCTATATCTGCAAGGGAAGATGGGTCATAACCACCTCTCTTGCCCATCCATAGAAGAGGCTTTTCTGTAGCCTGAGGAGGACAGAATTTCAGCCATCTGCTACAACAACCCAAATCCAACAGAGTGATGCTGAAGCAGAAATGATACAGACAGACATTCTTCTTGTTTAAATTGCTTTCATTGCTGGTTCTGGTGTATGTGGCATTGGATCTGTCAGGCATGTGCAGGATTATAGCCATGTCTGTAGGATTTCCAGGCACTCGCAATTCATCAGGTCTTATATGGAATTACTATTTGCCACTTGCTTAGTCTTTAAATGATAATTCTAAAAGAAAAGAAAGAGCTTATTATGGTAGAGTGCCTGTAGAAAATTTGACCTCTTTACAAATGAAGATTAAATGTAATTTAATTAACAGAATTAATTAATTAAATAAAAGTTTAATTTATTTTAAAATATGAAATACATGAATGGGTGGATATGAGGACTCAAACTGTAGACGGATTAAAAGAACAGCGTGGTGCACTAAGCCCATAATATTTTGCAGTATAGGTAACACTGTTCTTTTGATTTACTTTAAACATCTATAAAGAGTAAAGATCACAGGCAAGTGTCCTCTTCTCACAGGTGCATCTGAATGCAAAACAGCTGTCTGTGGTTGGGATGGAATAACTGAATGGAAAGGGAAATTCAAATAATGATGTAATAACAGCTACATAGAGAGCACATATATTTTAATTTCTCTGGATTGGTTATAACTCTCAGCCTATTGAAACTGACTGTCCATAAAGTCTTTGGCTCTGAAATGCAGGTGAAAGCAGAAAGAATTTTTTGAAGGGAAATCTGAGTCGGGTAATCCTAGATATTTCTTATAATTACATATTATAAGAAATAAAATAAAGGAAACCCTTCATTTAGGTGGACTATTCCAGTGAAAAGCCTATCTTAAAATAAATATGCTGCCTGGCTTTTGGGTTGTTTCTGAATTACTCTCTGCATGTACTCTGTGCTTGCAAGAATTGTGAAAACAAAAAGTGGCTGGAAAGGATATTAGCAAGAAAAAAACCCTTGAACTTAAAGTAAAAATATATTACTATTTACCAAATATCAGCACATTTAAAAAAAAATGTGCCAAGTTTACTTATTTGAAAATTAGAATTAGCCTTCTGTGATAGATCCAGGGTTGGTTTCAACTGGCAGCCCAGAGACTTTGTCAATAAGTTTAGTCTGTTTTTCCTTCATTTTGGATAACTTTGTTCACTTTGAGTCACTCCAGTGATGCCCTTTTGCTTTTTAATGAAATGTGTCAAAGTCTTTCCAAAGGTTTAATCTAACCTTCAGGGATGAAAACATGATTGAAAAATGCCTGGTCATAAAACATGTTTAAAAATGACGTCAACTAGATCTCAGCTGACATGGGCATATGTCTGATGCATTTACTCTAGTGTCCACAAGCTGATTCTTAAAGTTTTATACACACACTAATTTGCTTACACACAGCACTTCTTGTTGCTATGTTTGCCAGAACAGAAAGAGAAACTTACTGTGCAAAAAGTAATCTCACACCCTGACAGCATTCCTACTCACCCAATTTACTGAAATATATACAGGCCTTATGTCCTAGTTGAAGAGATTAGAACTTGCCCTAGTCAGTTTAAAAACAAAACAAAAAAGCAATATGTTTTTGGTTTTTCCTTCTGTTAAAAAAATTTGTGTTGTCATCTGCAGAGGAGCTATCATATCTCCTTTAACTGCTGCCACTGGTTACATCCAGAGAAAGAGTCTTTACACTGTGTTCAGACATGAGTTGGCAAAACTCCCAATGATTCTTCTTTATGCTGGGACAAGAATGTTTATGCAAGCATATTAAATGAAAACCTTCCTCAAAAATACATTCTGCGATATAGTAATGCTATCAGAGAACAGCATGGCATATGGATGCAATTCCATTGGGTGAACTCCCACTGTTTCTAGGGTTGCCTTTCTTCTACTTACCAGTCTTGTGAAACTGGAAGAAGAGACCACAAGTAAAGTCAATGAGAAATAAGATCGGCAAAATGCAAATGTTTAATAACTTTTGTGTTATATAATGTTTATTTCTCCCACTTTATATTTTATATCTCTCTAGTTTGATTCTTTTGGTACACGGTATTGTTCTTCTAAGGTGTTCTGTTATGTTTGAGTGTATTTTCTTTTCATAGCATGTGTAAGAAATAAAAAATTGCAACTACCTATGGATGTACAATCCACTTGACACAGACCCTGGGTTTTTTCTGGCATTTGAAGGGAATTTTGTATAACCGCTGCTCTTGCCCGTTGCCTTTTCTCTTGCCTTTAAGCACCGTAGGGATGAGTTTGTCACCTTGTTTTTCGCTACCCTCTACGAGATGGTTGTACATACTGATAGCATTCCTTGATCCTCCTCTTCTGGAGGATAGTCGCCCACCCATTTGCTGCACTCAAATTTCTCTTTTGTGCAAGGTGGGTAACACATTGTACATGTAAGTCAAGGATTTATTGTTAATCTAGCAGTTCTTTCCCCAGCTAGGCTGCACCATCCTTAATTTTTCTCTGTACTGCCTGAATTAAGTGATAATTCCTTGTGTCTACCCATGTTATACTCTAACTTTTTTAGTTGTTCTTCTGTGGTTTGCACGTTTTGTCTATTTCTGCAGCTGTGGCAAACTAAGTTAAAAAATAAATAAATGCACTATTTTTTACTTCTAAAGACTAAAAAGCTTGTGAAAAGTCCTTTGCAATTTATAGTGTTATGAGTAATTTTCCCTTGAGACTCTGTCTTACATGTTATAAAGAATTAATGATGCTGGAAATTAAACAGAACTGTTTGGTTTAGATAATAGAGCAAGACAATCATCCTATTTTTTTATCTACTTGGGTTTTTTTCTTCAGGGCCAGTGAAGTTTCTTTGTAACCTGAAGATGGAAGGTCTTACTAGATGAGGAAAGCAAGTGAGCACTGACTTCCAGCACCAGGATGTGCAATGGTGTGAAGTTTCCTCGGTACAATGAAGATAACAAAAAGCTTCTAGACCCATTGAAATGGACTAAAGCATAAGGAAAATCAATTATTAATTCTGCCCTTAAAATTGTCCCACAGAATCAATATTTTGAAAACTTTTAAAAATCAAAGGAGCATTAACTTCCAGGCAGGTTCATGGACATTTCAACCTATTATTCATTTACTGATCTTTTTAAAATACATGTGCAAATTACAAAAGCAATGGCAAGCTTTATGCCTTCTTACACCTATAGAGGACTCAGCATAAGATAGAAAATTAGATAGTGGAAAGGCATGAGATAGGCACTTGGATTCTGGCTTTGTCCAATTAAATCAGAAATTGGTTCTATGTTCTTTTCAGCCTTCTGTGCAGAGTAACTCAATGACTATCATATCAGTCACTAATCATGTCTCCCTAATTCCCTCTAAAACATTCTATCTCCTGATTCATATTTATTAAAATGTTAATCTGAAGAAAATTGGAATATTTTAATGTAAGGTATTATCTGAAAAGTTTTGTGTAGTATTCACTCTTATTTGGGGGTGATCATCATAATATTGGCCATTTAACCTAGAATTTGGACTAAATTTTAGTTTATTTTTTAATGCAATTTAAATTTAAATCACAGGATGTCCAAGGTGTACAACGTTTTAAAGGTAGAGGGCTTTGCCTTCAGGCCTGTTGCCATGAAACCCAGTTATTAACATAGCATTTATTTCAAGTCATGTTTTTCTTGTTCATTGCTGTTTCAGAGTCCCATTAATCACTGAGCATAACCATGAAGAGAGGCCATATCATGTACATGGATAGCATTCTTTCTTTTGTACCTCAAAACTTTGGTTTTGTTTCTACACAAATTTGGTATTTCTTCTTTAAGAAAAGGGATTTTTTTTCTAACTTTATATAGGAGAAAGCTTTTGTCCATCTATTTCCTGATCTTCCTGAAAAATTTATGGCTGTTTTTCTCTTGTTGTATCAGAATGAAATTAGTTTTCTCTTGGTTTCTGCTGTTTCTGATGATAAATTTGTTTAATTCTGCAGACTTATAGGGAATATTTTGACTAGGAAATATTTTAGGTAAATGAAGCAATCCTCTGGAAGAGCCAGTATGGTTCTCTGAGAGAGTTACTTCTCTACAGACATCTGCAGAGCTGCTGTGTTGTTTGAGGTTTTTCCCAACAAGACAGTCTGTTTCAACTTCACCTGTACCAAAATTTTCATTTGTATGATTTCCCCATCTGATATCAGAGGAATATTCAGTGAATAACATTTTCTCCTCTGGGTATCAGACAGTGTATGACCTTCACTGAAACTAATCTGCAGTGAAAGGGTTGTAAAAATGTAGAGAATAAATGGGGGAATAAGAGCTGTGTGAGAATTGGTTTCCTGAGAGTAGAAAAAAACCCCACAGCTACCAGTGGGAAATTGTAAGGCATATCTTAATTTTAGATTTAATACCCTCTTACACGGAAAAACTTGATCAATAACTTTAAAATGCTTGTGTTGCTGTAACATTAATCTAGTATTTTCAGGTAGGAAACAATTATTTCCCATGTGGGAAGATGCATGTTTTCCATCTTTCTTCTTAAGGCAGAAAGATTACAGAGAGCAGGAGTCAGAGAATCTCCTCACTTTTGCATCCAAATACAGAAATAAACCAATGAGAAATCTTTGCTGGGGCAAAACATTTCATGTCTGTGTACATGCCATACTATGCCCGATTTTTGTGGCTAATTGAAATGGTCATTTGAGAAGATATTTGGGTTAGACATTGATTAAAATCAATGTTGATAAATATATTTTAATTTTGGGATAAAAGTCCATGAAATCTTACAGCTAAATGGTCTGTTAAAAATGACAGAATGTGCAATATATAATCAGACACTTTTGAGTTTCTTTCACATTCCTAAATGCTTCAGAGAAATAAAATAGATACTATTCTGTACAAAGGAAATCCGGAGTGATGCTAGAAGGCAGAGTAATATTGTACCCCGTGTATGGGGCTGCTTCTGTACATCTGTGCCAGGCCATGTGCTTGTGTTTTCTCTCTCATAGGGTGATGTTACACAGATAGGCTGAGTAGAATCTACTGAGAGCAGGAGCAGGTATCAAGGGAATGGTCATATGGGGATATGCGTCTTTTTTGCTATTCAAGTGGTTCAAATAGTTCCACAATGTAAGTTCACATTACACTGGATCATTTAGGAAGTACCATTTTAGTTTCAGGTCAAGAATAGGGTTTAGGGAAAGCATTCCCATTTTACTTTCATCCTGAGACATTTAAAGACTATTTTTAGACTGCTGCTTTATTAACCCCATGTGCTTGCAACAGAGCCCTTCATAGTATCCACCTTGATTTATGATAATTCATATTTAATGTTGCAAAGAGGCATTTCATGAGTTGTCTCACAATTAAGTATTCTGATGTACATAATTTTTATTTGGAATGTTGTTGAGTTAATTTATAATTGTATTACAGAAAAATACATGGGGACTCAGAAAAAAAAAAAAAGAGGAATACAAAACTTCTTGTGTTCCATTTATATGCCAATTTTTTTTTCTAAAAGAAACCTAAAACTACAAAGACATACTGATATTTGCAATAATCTGAATAAATTCATATTGCATAGGAATATTATTTTAATACCAGTTACTGAATATATGTTTTCTGAAAAATGCCAGTTTGGAATGTGGGAGATAAAAGAATTATATCTCTACCTCCATACTGGACTGTAATTTTGATGAGTAGTAAATGGAAAATGGAAGAAGAGGAGTCTTAAGAGTCAAGACCAATAAAGATTTTCTATTTGGTAATTTTAAGTGATTATTTACATGCAATCTTTAGAGCTAGCAGAACAAAACAGTTTTCTGTCCTGATTTCTTAAGGAGGAGAAAATAAGCCCCTCTGACATGTGATGGGCCAGAGCAGGAATCACATGGAATAGACACAGGCCCATCAGCCAGCCTCCCGCTCAGGCCACAAAGGTTCTAAACAGGAAGCTATTTATGAAGAAGAAGCCTATGAAGGAGAAGAGGATGGTGAGTGGCAGAATCATGTGATATTTTAGTCACTGAATTGCTCTGCCCTCAGTCAAAAGCAGTTGGGCAGTGAGTGAAACTACTGAGGCAGCGGTGCTGCGGCCACTTCTGAAACATCGGTCCTTTGACTCAGGTGGTGTGCTGGGGAAGTCAGCTAAAATAATGTGGTTTCATGAAAGCAACAGAAATTCATGAACAAACTGAATCACACTGACAGATTCAAATCCCATACCCAGACTTGGGCCTACCTAAGAAGGTTTTATTAGGTCAGAAACTGACTTATAAGGACAGGAAGAATGCATGCAATGATAAATCAGAAGCAGTTTGGAGGAGTTTTATATAGTAACTCTTATGGCATTTGATGTTTAAGATCCTTGAGGTCTAAATGTAATACAGAGCATGTGTATAGATATTTTACATACCTTTCTTGGAAGCAGCATTGTTCCATCAAGTAGTACAGAGGATAAGAAGGAAAAGATGTTCTGCTTCATGAGTCTGTAAACTGATTGCAGGATGACCAATGCCTGTGTGGAAATAATGCTGATGTATTTGCTATTGCAATTTGGAAAAGTAGTAGGACCACTGATAGAATTATCCTCTAATGGAAACCCAGCAAGTCACTGCAATTAAAACATGAATTTTAAAAAATGTATTTTGTGTGAATGTGATCTTCCTGAGTGTTGTTGAAAATGTTAAATGTTCACAGTAGGTGGTAGGGAATAGATTTCAGTGTTAGGATTTTTTTGTTTGCTTTGTATCATGTTTCAAACATTTTGAATGCGGCTTTTGTCTTTCAGTAGAACTGTAAAAGTCTTGGTTTGATACTCATGAAGAACCTGAAACTTAAGGACATTTTAAATTTCATCAAAGATGTTAATTATACAATAACCTCTTAGGCAGCATTAGAACCTTACAATTAAAGCACATTTCTGCACTACTAAAAAGTTGAAACAAGTATTACTAAAAGTGTACCTACGTTTTCTGGCTTGTATTATATGTCTGTAAGATGTGCAACTTTTTACTCATTTCATTAAGTTTTACATGGTTTTTTGCACACTTAAATAAAGAAGATTTAATATTTCAGAGCAATTCACGATGCCTTTTTCAATTCTGTTACCTGAACTGCAGGACACTTGCAGCTCAGCTGTGATGAAGGTAATTTTGTCTTCTAAACACTCTATGTTTCCTAAAAGGTAATTCAGGTTACATTGAAATTTGCTGCTTTTTTATAAAGGGTTTGCAAATGAATACTGTTATTAACTGACTAAGGAGTTATTAAGGTGTATAATGCCTGGCTTCTCTGTCATCTTGAGGAGCAAAGTACAAACACGCCTTTCTTTGAGTTTTGCATCCTGATTTTCAATTCTAACACCTGTGGCTTGAAGTGTTGCTTTATTCCAGCTCTTTCACCACAGGGTACTAGCTGAGCTGGTACCTACACCCCACCACCCCCAACACCCTGGGGGTTATCTGAAAAGAGATTTCACTGAAGTAATGCTAGTGTGGCCTGAATGCACGTCACCTATTGTCAAGGTGATGTAGGCTTAAAAAGTAACTTGAAAGGGCAGCTGCTGTTGTCTTTTTGTAATTGTTTTGTCCAGATTTAATTTTTTAAAAAACAATTTCACAAGGTAGTTAACTATTTTCCTCATGAACTAAATAATATGAGTATAGAATGATGCACTGAAAAAAGAAGAATGGTGGAGATAAAAGATGTTCAAGAGAGAAATTAATTATGAGCATGGTTGTGGGGGAGAGCTTCCTCAGTTCAGGAAAGCTGAAGGCATCTCTGGAGAGTAATAGAGACGTCTGTGGAATTAGATCTGATGAGTAATATGCAGAGCATCCAGAAAAACCCCAGCACTGACAATCAAGAATTGTCTTTATTTAACAAATCACAATGAAAGATCTTAGCTTTTGGTTTTGTAATGCACATTCTATATATCCTGTGAATTTTCACACAGAATCACACTGACCCTGGAACTGCTGAGAGAGGTATTGAATGTGTAGCATGAAACAGCAATAAGTCAAAACCTGCAATAGTCAAGGCTCAGCCATTCATGATCCAAGAGGAAATTACAAGTCAACTCACTAAACATAATCAATATAAAGGCAGGCTTTATTCAGTCCAGAACAGGATGCTTCTAGGTTTGCCTAGTCATAACACAGTTTTTGCTTTCCTTATAAACTCTGCCATACCGATGCTTTAGCTGATCTTCATTTGAGGTGACAAGCATCAGTGTTACTTCAGGTCACTGTAGTTTAGATGTTGTGGATCTTTGAAAATCTGAGTCTCAACTCAGTCAACAATGTTTGACGTATGTTCATCCCTAATGAAATCAAAATTAAGTTGACCTGATATGGACTGAATCTAAATTAATAAGAAGCACAAGTGTTTGGAGTGGGACAAAATTATTGCCAAAAAATAGATGGGAAATCCCAATTTTAATCCTATCTGTATGCATTTTTGTAGAGCCAAATGTTAATGAAACAGCAAATGTATAGATGTGGACTTTTGAGGTAATTAATGGGTCAGTGGTTGCTCTACTCTTACTGACGTAGTTCATCACATTAGTAAGATCAACATTTCACAACAACTGTAAACTTTTTAAATTAGTCTGTAGTTTTCAAAGACATGATGCATGGTGGCATCAATTCCAAAGAGTGATTATGAACATCAATATGTATTTCATCTATTTTAAAAGAGAGACTGCCATTAAACAATAAATTAAATAATTTTCCTTAAATGAGTTATCATTAACTGTTAAAATACTGAAATATTCTCATTCTCTCAATTTAAATATCTAATCCTTAAACAGACAATAAAAGCAAGAAGGGAAGCCTTATTTGTAACGTGGGAGATGAAAGAGAATAAACCCATGCTTCATGAATGAACAAAAAAAGGATTTTTGTGTTTGACACTAAATTTGCTCTCTTTTTGCACAGGTGGGTGATTAATTAAATAGATATATACAAAACCAGGAGTATGCTATGGGAGACAGTGTCAAAGGCTGTGCTGAAGTCCAAATAGACAACATCCATAGCCTTCCCCATGTCCACCAGAGGGGTCACCTGGTCATAAAGGGAGACCAGGTTGGTCAAACAAAACTTACCCCTCCTAAACCCATGCTGGCTGGGTCTGATACCCTGGCCATCCTGTAAGTGCTGCCTAACGACACTCAGTACAAACTGCTCCGTTACCTTACCAGGTACTGAGGTCAGGCTAAGTGGCGTGTAATTCCCAGCCTCCTCCTTCCTACCCTTTTTGTGAATAGGTGTCACATTGGCCAGCTTCCAGTCATGTGGGTCCTCACCAGTGAGCCTGGAATGCTGGTAAATGATGGAGAGAGGCTTTACAACCTCATCTGCCAGCTCCCTCATCACCTTCAGATGGATTCCATCTGGTCCTATAGACCCATCTTAATGTCTATTATGTTTGTCCAGGTTTCAACTTGTTAGTTCTTTCAAGTGTCTGTGGTTTTGAAAGTCTTTTGATTGTTGAAGACCTAGTGATTTAATTTATTTTCTTCTGGCCTGCATATGGACCCTGAACTCTTGCAAGGTTAACCTGACTTATGCCTTCTTAGCAATGGTTTTCTGTAATCTTCTTAAGAAAATGAAAAGCAAGTATGTGGATTGTCACATGAACAGTGTTATTACAAAGCAGATGCTACAATATGTGTTACAATGATAAAAGTCGTATTCAGATCTTGACCAGTCAGTAAAGAGAAAGGTACATAACATAGAATTTGAACAGGAAAGAACACTCACAGGAGACAGTTTCAGAAATATTTAAATCCTCAGATGTCCTGCCTCAAATAAAGGAACAGAATTCTGCCCAACAGTAGAGCTACGAAGAAATAGCCAGTAGTCCTAGGGAGGTTCTTGTCAGCTTGATTGAAGAGCATATTTGATTGTGTGGATTTAGAGCTTTTTCCTTACATAAACAGAGATTATGTGAATTTTATATCATCGTCTATGTAAGTAAAGTTGAAGGAGTTTGTATCTAATTAAGACTAATGTTTGGGGTTTTTAAATTACTTGTATTTGGGATAGTGCTTGATTTGCTGAAGCCATCTCTTGGTAGGCAGGTAGAATAGATTATGTCCAGATGTCTCCTTCAGACTTCATTTTACTGTGATACAGAAATATTTGTATTTCCCATAAGGAATCTGAAAACTTGATTTTTTTTCAAATTTCTGACTTTGAGTGTATCCTCCTGAATAGTTTCATATATCTACATTGATCTTCACATTCATAAAAATTGTTTAGGAAAAAAGCCAGTGTTATGATTGTCTTTGATGCTATTCTAGGTTTTTGATAACTAGAACAAACTACATTCAGTTTCACAATACCAAAAATACCACATTTCAAAATTTAACTTAAAAATAAAGTGTTGCTTAAAGATCTTCTCTTTACATTCAGTATTATATTTCATTGGTTTATGTATTCATTATTTTAGACAAAATTAAAGACATTGCAGACCATTAAATACTTTACAAATATTTATTTTACAATTCAACTTGAGAAAATTTTTGTGATTCTCACACAGAAGTCAGAATTTACTTTAAAATAAAAGAACCAGCCCAATTTCTAATGTTCTGTTTCTTTCTAGTGAAAAGGACTGGGCTCCTTTTACTGAGGAGCAGGTAGTTACAACAGATTTGAGACAACTGTAGCTTGTTTGCTTTTTAGGGGAGGTCTTTTTTTATAATTATGTAAAGAAAAAATATGCCAACACAAGTAAAAGCATTTGCTATTACAAGTGGTGTAGAGCCCTGAAGCTTGCTAGTTTTCCAGAGGGCAACCTAAGTAGGATTAGAATTCAGAATTTTTTTGTGGTCAATTGTGCAACAACTGTCTTTATTCCCTTTGTAATAAAGCTTGACTATGTTGCCCTGTTTCCAGTAGGCTATACTTGAACTTAAAATGTTTTAAAGAGTGCCATTGTTGCAGGCAGAAATAATTTTATAATTGAAGTGGATACTACTGTAGAAGTTCAAAGACGGGATACGAATATTTCAATTATTTAATAGATGTATCAACCCACTTTACATATACATATATATACTGTACAGATGTTCGATTTCCAGAATATTATTTCCACTTTCTTTTGTCAGTCAGTGTTTTGATTGAGAAAATAATCTACACATGTTTCACAAGTGACTCGTTTATTTATCTCTCAGAAATATTATTTGCAATTTTGGCTCCCAACAGTGAGTCACTTCTTTATGTTTTTCAAAAGTCCAGGTTTCAACTTTAAGTTCTTCTAACAAAATTATCTACTGTATTTCAAAAGATCATTCAACAGAGCTCATATTTTCTTAAAATACTGTGTTACTCCTGGGATCATAGTATATTAATAATTTTGTGTTTTCAGATGCATTGAGTTTTTTCTACTAACTAATTACAATGGATAACTCTTCAGAAAATAAAATTTTTATTAAAAAGGAAAGAGATACTGGTCAGCTTAAGACTGGAAATTGAATACTATTAAATAGTATCTTTGAGCTTTAAAATCAAACCACTATGAAATATTCTAATGTATTATTCTTGTACAGCTAAATTTTTTACTTGCTTAGGATTTCAATTTCTCAGAGATCACACTCCATATTCTGAATTGCCACGAGATCTCTTTCAGGCTTTAAAAATGCTCAGACATAACCACACAATCTTCTACATCAAGGACTCTCATCTTTTAAATATAGACAAGGAAGCGTGCATTTTATTAGTGCTCTGAGTTCTGAAACATGTTCTGTTAGTGTTTACTGGAGCTTCAGTGTTGAAAATCTGCAATAGTTTTACCTGAAAGACACACAAAAAATATCTAAACTTTAATTGCAGCCTGTATTAATTTCTTTCTGGTGACTCTACCATAACTGATTTTTTGACTCAAACTGATGAGGAAATATAGCAGTATAAAGGAAAAAAAAGGGCTGATTTATGAAACAATTCTTTATGACAGAATAGTTGCATTTTGGAAACACAAGGGTGTCATGGTATTCTGTGTTTTTAGTGTAACATAACATCAGCATCTGTTGGTTTGCAGAGAAAAACTCCTCTTCTGGTGTTTCCCATATACAAAGTTAGTATAACATGAGTCTGAGTAGGGTGGATCACATATCATGAGAGACAGTATAGAAATAGATAATCGTATTAAACATAATCTCTAGAATAAACAACAGGTTGCATACCTGCTTCATATAATGTAAATGTATCCCAAAGAGCAATTGTCTCACTTCCTAGAAATTTTGTTTAAAAATTCATACAAAATATTTTTTGACTTTGACACATTCTACAAAATTATTGAAAATCACTGCAATATTAAACATTGTGATTTGGTGCCCATTATTGCTCAAAAATGATATTTTGTCCTAACTGGACTATGTTAGTGTCGGAGTTTGGATCTTG